>CM060844.1:45942500-46232500 GCA_030762175.1 Metallyticus violacea | reverse complement strand
CCACCATTTAGTACCCTCTGTACGGAAGCAAGAAAAGCGTTCTACCAGGCGCGACTGTTTAAAAGGTTTCTTTCGTTCTGTACCCCCAAAATTGCAATATTTAATTTCCTGCTATAAATATTGGTTAACGCTTTTTATGTGTAAAATAATTTCTGTAGGGTACTTCTATCTTGAGCTTGAATACTGCATTTGCGATTATTATCTGTAGTGAGCTTAGTTAGCAGACGAGGTGCAAACAAACCTATTGGCGAGCTTTAGGGATATTTTGAACGGAGATAAAACGGTAGAAGGAGCCTCTTGTCTATAAGAGTAGTAATATTTCACTGTCGCCATTATAATCAAACTTTAACAGGGGCGGATCCAACGCACTCGCTTTTACAATATGTCTAATAAGTTTGTTTGGTTTAATGTATAGGTCAAAATTAAAATAAATAATTTAATATTAAAAAGGTATAAAGAATAAATAGATAATAAGCCACTTTACAATCAACAATATCGCGTGCGCGTGACAACTAGATTCAATCATTTTGTTTCCGTTTCCCCTGTTACCTGCCTTTATAGGCATGAGCTGTCTCACTTTCATCAGAAATGTATCTACTCTCTCCTTCCCTTCTTCTTCCGAATTTTTACACTCATCCTTCTCACAGGTGGGGTCAATTCTCCGCTCATCGTTGATCTTAATCAATCTCTACGCCCCCTGGTCTGAGCCTCGAAAGTAAATTTGTGTGCACTAACTGAAACACAATTTCCCGGTATTAAATGTGGTTTTGAAATTTTTTGAGATCAATTGGTATTGCATGCATGTATTACAAAGTTAAATTAAAATGTGTTTAATATTTTAAAATACTATTAGATAATTATAGTGAAATATTAATGCAAAATCATAAAATTTTAAATATCGAAAAACTAGCCTTACGAAGGGCGTTTCAAAACTTCTCGGTCTGACGAAGAAAATACATGATTTAAGAGAGATTTTTTTTCAACAGAGTCACCTTATAAATCAATACATTTAGTCCAGGACTTTCTAATTTTTTAATACCTCAATAAAATCAGATTTGTTCAAATGTGAAAAATCTGCAATTTTCTCAGCTTCAATTTCATCGTTTGATGCAAAGATTCGTCCACCCAGTCATTTCTCTGCTTTTGGAAAGAAAAAGCAACCATTGGAAACCAAACCAGGCAAATATGGCGGATGCGGAAGCACTTGTAAACGAACGTCATGCAGTTTGCAGCAGAAATACTAGACGTGTGTGAAAGCATATTATCGTGATGAAAGAGAACTTTCTTTTTCGCAAGGTATGGGCCTTTACCCTGAATAGCATCTTTCATTTGGTCAAGTTGTGAAGCAAAATACTTCCCGATGTTGGTTCTGCCCTTCTGGAGCTAGTCTAAAGCACCACATCATGAGAATTCCAGAAAAGCGTAGCCGTGCCTTTTCCTGCACTTGGAGCCGTTTTTGCCTTCTTTGATGCACTTTCGCTTGTTGCCATCACTGTTTGGAATCCTTCGTTTCTGGCGTATAGTGTGAATCCATGTTTCATCTACTGTTATGAAACTTCGGAGAAACTCACTGAAATTACGTTAAACGAGTCTAAACACTCTTGCGAAATGTTCATTGTAGGAAGTGCTTGATAGACTTCCTATTGTGTAGTATAGAGAATCCCGAGAGTGAGATATACCGTAGAACAAAAACATGTTTATGTTTGTTACTGGGTATGCAAAAGCACTATAGAACATTTCGAGCTAAAGTTTCAGAAGTAACATTTCCAACAGCTATTCTGATTGGTGAACAAAGATGTTTTCATTGAGAAACCAAGACCAGATAACCATTTTAACAGAGAAGTTTAATAAAATAGGTTATCGAAAGTCTTTTAACACCTTTAGTACAACAGTGCGTATAAAGCCACTCAGCCGCTGCAACTTCATACATATAAACTTACTGTTGTAACTGAAAATAAAACGTGTCGAGGCACTGAAACTATATATCCGGAAGGTTGCTTATAATATTCGGGAGAATGAATTACAGTGTGCCTCTCTAAATATTTTCAAAAGGATTCAGATTGAGGATAGACACTACGAACACCTATTTGATGAGTACGTTATTAATTAAATTTTTAATTAATAACGCACCACACGCAGAAACTTGTGGTAGGCATTTGGGAGGGGGCTATGTGGCGGAATGAGGACCTCGTTTTAATATTAGGCATATCAAGAATTCTTTTCATTATAAAATACCTAAAAAGTATAAAATAAGAGGAAGAATATTTTAAGAAATTAGAAATTCCATTCGTAGAAATCATATATCTTTAATTTGTACGTTAAATGTAACACTATTCACTTAAGAGTTTAAATATGTTGTAAATTCAGCCTGAGCTTGCGTCAAAGTTTAAAAGGCAATAAATAAAAACTCTAAATTAAATAGATTCTTGTAACAGAGATTTAAATATAAAGTTTATGTATGTTTTGAAACATAGACATAATATTAAGTAACGTAAAAAGTAACGCAGACTTTGTCAACCCATTTCAGAGATCCATGGTCCCACGACCTCCAATTACTTTTTAACATTTAAGTGTTCATCATTTTAACTCACTTCAAAGCCGAAAGATCAATATCAAGTCATTTCGCTCTCTCGCATATCATGGAACATCGCACAAAGCTGCATTCACTGTTCCTAATGATGCATTGTTTAACGGCATTTTTCAAGTTTTTTTTTTAAGGAGAGCGGACTGTCTTGAAGCAGATAAATTGTTCACAGAAATCTGAGACAGTCTGCAAGAAAAAGGAAGAAAATAGGGGAAAAAAGAAAATAAAAGACGACAAAATTATTTCCTGAAAGTGAAAACTGCAGGAAGAGCTTGTTGGAAAAGGCAGCAAAAGGCAGAATGGAAATGAAAGTAATCAGTAGACCCACACGGACGTAAAGGGCAGAGAGGATGGTCAAATTGACTTTGAACTGCGTTTCAGAAGAGGGCTCTGAGAGAAAAGGATGCACGTTTTTTTCAGTCCTCAGAATGTCATTAATGCTAACATACAAGTAGAATTAAGAACATTTATCTGTCTTAAGTAAAACACTATCAAGCCTATCGAGTAATTACACTGGTCGAAGCAAGTGTACCAACCTAAACTGAGTATGCTAAATATAAATTTGAAATACTTTTTATATCATGCTACTTATAACTAACGGTATATATTTATGTACCACTTCTATATTATTAATTTCAGGAATTTATTGTTTCGTCACACATTCCACATTGTCTTTATTGATTGCTACTGCTAAAGAAAGTGATGTATGTCATCAACACAGCACAGAAATAGAATACTAGCGTTAAATAAAATGTAATAGTTAAACGTTTAGGTACTTAAATAAAATATTTTAAAATGATATTAGATAATTATAATAAAATAGTATCTAACGGACACACAGTCACATATAATAGGGGAAAAATTAATTACGATGCTCATAACAATTAGAGGAACAAAAGATTGAACACGTGTATTGCTGCCATAGTTTGGTTTAGGTAGGTAAATATTTTTTGCAGAAAGTTTAAATCTTTATTTAACAGCAGCGTATATCCTGTTTACTTCTCACAAGGATTCTAAAGACTTATTTATAAACTAAAGTGGAAACTTCTTCAATTAATTTCAATTTTGCACATTAAGGGACACTTCAATTTCTGGTATGGTCTTCGAGGAAAGTTATACACACCTCCTCTTGTGGGATGTTCTCCCATTCTTCGACAAAGGCATCTGCAAGCGGTTGAAGAGTCTGGGGGATACAGGGACTGTCTCGGACCCTCTCTACCTTATCTCATAAAGTTCAATGGAGTAATGGTCAGGACTGCTATCAGGCCAATGCTTGAATCTGGAGTTCTTTTAGGGTGGCCGTGGTGACTCTTGCTGTATGCAGTCTAGCATTGTCATGCTACAGAACAAACCGGAGTCCCATTCCCATTGCAATAAACATAACATGCTCTAGTAGCATTTCAGCAATGTATCTGACAGCATTAAGCCTGTTTCTGACCACTATAAGATCGTCTAACACCGCGTGTTGGATGTCTGCGTGTGTATCGACGCCTAGGCGAACGTTTTACAGAAACAGCAGTACAGGAAAGAGATCTGGTGCTGGGTCAGTCATCACTATTGCTGACTGAACAGATGTGTAAACAGCACATTGCGTCAGTGACGTGGCTGCCATTTCCTGAATTCCTGAGCAAATCTCAGTCTGGCTCTCTTGTGAGCAGGCGTTAATCTGGGGACTTTATGAGGTCTTCGTGGTCTTAAACCTGCTTCTCCAAGTCTGTTTCTTATTGTAGGGTCACTGACATTTGCACCAGTTGCCACCCCGAGCAGTAACTTTGCACCGCCGAATAATACAATTGACTATATCGGTCCTCACTGACCGATGTTTTACGTTTTCGGCCTGGTTTCCTTAAGTACGTGTCTGTTTCAGTGAAGTACTTCCATGCCCTACCAGTTACAGACTTAGCCACATTGAGCTCAGCAGCAACTCCACGAATAGTCCAATCTTCCTGCGACCGCTCGAACAGTTGTTACCTCAGTGAGGTACCTCAAGCAGACTGTAAATGTAAACAAAGATTACAAAAGCGAACTCTTCCTCTAAAGGCAGTCCTTGAGCCTTTGAAACAATTTCCAGTTAATCTGTGAGCTGTAAAAGAGATATTCTGAGCGCTCTTACGTAGGAAGAGTTTGTACTGATTTCAAGTGGCATTTTATACACAAACATATATACAATAGAGGCATTAAAATGCATATATGACTGTAATGTACATTAACAGTGGTTTTCATACACCTCTCTGAACCTGAATGAAACATGATCATCATCTTATTCGCACTGAATTATCAACTGTTGATTCTGGACATTTGTTTGTTTAAATATGCGTCTTGAAAGGTTCTGTTGTTAGCTGCACTGGTGGTGGAATTTATTACCTCCCGTTGTAAATTCACACATACCTAACGTGTTTCTTTTCGAGCAAGCATGTAATGAGGGTATGCTGTAACTGGCAACCGGATTAAACTTTTATCGACTGAGTCTTTTAGGTTTTATTTTTATCAATCTTTTCTCTTCTATTGCCTGAGTGTCTGAATACCATAGGTTGCGGTTGGAAACTCTTACCAAATAAACAAAATCAATATACCAAACAGTGTTTTAAATATATAACCTATTTTTGTATCAGTGTTTTTTTCTGTTTGGTCACCTGTTTTTAATATATTGTCCTCTCATTCTGAAACGTTTAGTATCAATAAATTATTCCCCTTTTTGGCCTCACATACGATAGAAGTCTCTCTGGCCATCATCTAGCAGGACACTTTGTCTCCGCTGTTGACTCCAAAAACTGCTCGAAAAGTGCCCTTTCTTACATATCATAACTTCAGCACTGAACATAGTAGGTTCATAAGCGAGCTTTGCCATCTCGGCTGGAAGCTCGGGGTTCTTCATCACAGGTTCCAGCAGAGTGATTTGGTAGCGGTCGTCTTTAACCCCTTTTTACCGAAATGTAGCTTGGTAATACCATCATAGCTCACTAGTGGCTTCTCTGGGTCTTCAGAACCCTCTCTGAAGATGCATATTTTTTAAGTTGCCTTTTTCAGCGTATCGCTGTAGTAATCATTTGCAACGACAAATCCTCAGTCAAAGATTTTGTTCAAATACTCTGCATAAGCATCTTTTGAATATGTTCATCTCAGGGGTCGTCGATGTCTGCTGTCGAGTTGGTTTCAAGGATCTGCAAAATATCATTTGGTGATTCCCAGCTCTATGAAGGGCTATCAACAGTAATACGATTTTCATCAAACCACTTCCTGGTTAACTCTTAAGTAATGTCCTGTATCTGAACACAATAATGAAGTTGACAATTTCTGGCAGCAAAAATCATCTGATCGCCAAAATATCTGCTACATTTTCCATTATAATTATCCAAAAAGGATGAGCATATTATCTTTCAGTGTTTCAACAATATATTCTTCGTTATAAAATGTGTAATATTATACAAATTATTTATATTTTAGCAAAAAAGAGTAATTTAAATACTGAGGATAACGTTTAGACTTGTTATATTTTATAAACAATGAATATTATTTCCTCTTATTTCAAAGGAAGTTACGAGGGGATATTGGCTAATTCTTAGCCTGAGATCCTTCTCATCAACAGAACCGAAAGTTGTTACCAGTTGACAAGAAGTAAATAGTTTCCCCAATTTCGGTGATTGTAGGTGCAGTTGGTGTGAATTTTATGAGTAAATTTAGCAAAGAAGAATTTGAATTTTGAGAAGATTCAGTATCGTTTGGTAATAACGCATTTAGTTTTTAGAAACTTGTCCGGCAAGGAAATTTATGCTAATATGCTGAATATTTTAAAATATTATTGTCCTATGTTGTCCACCATAAAAAATTGGGTTACGGAGTTTAAGAGAGGAAGAACAGCTATGAAAATTAACTTCGTGTTGGAAGACCAATTTTTATGTCCACTCCATGAATGTTAGAGCATCGACGATTTAGGCTGAAAGTGCAAAGCAAAAACTTTGAAAATATCCAATGATTTGGTTATGAAAATCCATGTTAAATGGATCTCAAAATGCCTGAATACTGATCAAAATGGCTCAGAATAACAACTTACCATCATTTTTAAGATATTTCTTCCAAATGTTTTTGGACTGTATTGTAACTATGGACGTAACCTGAATCCGTTATTATGATTCAGAAACAAAAGAACAATCAAAAGAATAGAATCATGACAGTCCGCCCCGCCCAAAGAAATTTTTTGTCCAAATCACTGGCAGGGAAAGTTTTTTACACCTGTTTTTAGCAACGAAGGAATTATAATGATAGAGTACTTGGAATAGGTAAAACGGTAAGGAGGGAGTATCTTGCTGCATTTATGATCAAGCTTTGTGTAACAATTTAGAAAAATACTGGGAATTGTTTCAAAAGTGTGCTTATTTGAAGTCCCTGACTACGGTGCAGAAAAGTAATCAAGTTGGCTTTGAATTGAATAATCATCCTCCCTATTCACCAAAATTAGATCCTTCAGACTATTAACGTATTTTGAGAGGTAAAATGACATGTAAAAGTCAATCATTTTTCATCGAATTGAAGCTTGGTAGGTCGGAATATGTGGAGGAATGGTTTGCAGAACTAGAAAATCAACCTTTTAAGAGACTTACAAATCCTTTATGAACGTTGTGGTACATATATAGAGTTAAAACAATTTTGTTTAACAAATAAAAATTTGTTTTTAAACGTATTTGCATTTTCTATTATAGGATAAGAACTTATATTATCTCGTATAGCCTGCAAAAAAAAAAAAAAAACTATAAAATATTATTGCAATTCTAAAATATTTTCATTCAAAGTGAACATTTTGAAATTTTGCGTACATTTTATAATTTTTTACACAAATGCTTTATTGTAAAATTTTGGTGTTTAAGGAACGTTTAAAAATTCTTTTAATAAGAAAAAGAAAAAAAAAATTGCATATTTAGTGAACCTTTTGTAAAATTTTGCGAGTAACTCTTTATGAATTCTTTATATGTTGACACTCTTGGAAAAAATAAAATTAAAATTAAGTCTAAAGCAATAGCCACTAATATGAAGCTCAAACTCTCACAGGAATTCATAAATGTATAGGTTGTACATTTATACTTTTTTTTTAACAAATTTACTACACCCATAGCAGCTAGGAGTAAAACGCTATATTTTCAAGAGATCACGAATAAGAACGTAAATGCAAGGAAATATGTAATAGAGTTTTAAACCTGCGGATGTCAAACTTGCTCTCTCGTGGCTAAGCAAGTAAAGGTGATATCATGTTTCCCAAAGAAAAATATAGAGGACCGCCATAAGCAACATTTCATCATCCTCCGGGAGTCTTAAATGATAGCTGGAAATCCCCAATGGCGAAGTTGAACTCGGATAGATGGACATACGTGACGACACTGAGGATTCCCATTGGCCAGACTTGTTTTCGGAAAAAGCAAGTGGCATATGTCGAAAAGAACTGCAAGTAGGCTATAACTGAGCAGGTTAAATCTCTGTCAGGCAATAATGCGCGAATATAGACGGCCAAATCCTACTCTTTCCAAATATTGTACTTGTTGACATGATGACATGTTGCACTTGTTAGTAGAGATTTAGCGAGCTCCTGCAACAGTAGGTCATTGCCAATATGAAAATGTATGAGTTTCTTCAATCATAAGCGGATATTTAAGTTCACTCTCTGTTGAAATATAATGTTTATTGTTTAAAAGATTTCTCTTCGTAAAAACCAGATCCCAACTAAGTACTTGCAGACACATTGTTGTAAATGAGCATTAATAAGAACTAAATATTTTCAGCAAAATTAAATCCATATGTTTTCTTAGTCTTGAAACTGTAGGCGAACCCCCTCTAAAATGTAAACATAATATAATAAGCCTGTTACAAATATAATCGTAATATTTTGTGTGTTGTAGTTAGTGATATAGATATTGTATGTGTAAATACGGTATAGCTGTACCTGTAAATCGTATGTCAACAACAGAGAAACTCCTTGGTGTTTTTTATGTAAGATAGGAAAGCCAACAAAAGAGTCATAAAACCTCTATTTAGAGGAAGTAATAAAAGGGTCAAGTATAAAGTCCTTTTTTTTTCTTTTTAAACGGACAGCTACTGTAAGGTTAATAAACGAAAGACTTCAAATTTTTTAAAGGGATCTGACCCCGATCCATGGTTGTACCGATAGCCTTTAAACCTCTAATGCTGACAAAATGTTTTAAACTTTCAAAAATAGCGAATGGGGAGGGCGAATTTGAACCAGCCAATGACAGACGTATGCTTCAAATTTTTAAAGAAAGGCTTGAGGCTTGCGTGTGCCTTTTGGTGTCTCCTAACCAACAATTTTTTATTTGAATTTAATGTATAAGGGCGGCGGTCGTTTCCTTGGGGCATTCCACTCAGCAGTTGAACTCAGTTCGAAGTTTTTACGGGGCGAGTTACATGCAGTCTCAAGTTTTACACGCCACGAAACGCATTTCTACATTCAGTTCGCATTTGCACATTGCTCAGTTATAAGTTCTACACGTGGCAAGATCACGTAGTTCGCAGTGCTCATTATAAGTACGACTTGAGTTTCATGAGCAGCGGCACTCATTTATAAGTTTCACACGCGGCAAATAAATTTGTATCGCCGTGGCCAAGTCTATCGTGAAGTGAAACACCAGAGGACGCGAAAGATTCTGAACATAATAAAATAAAATACCAATGGATATCGCATGCATTTTTACACTATAGAAACCCTCCCCCAATTCTACTGAGTACGAGTTCATAAAATAGCAGTATTCACCCTGAGAAACTGTTGACATTGGAGCGTGGGCAACAGCACTGAAGCGATCAATAATCAATCTATAAAATCACTTCAAAATTGGCATCCCAACGTGATGCCACTCGACGTCGACAACAGATCGTTCAAGACTGGTGCCCAACCTGGGGCATTTAGCCGGAGCCTACTAAACAGCTTCATAATTATGCTCTAATTGTTAGTCATACTAAGCCACTTGAAATTTTGGCTTCAAACTTGGCTGCCCTACCAAACCGCTTCATAACTTGGCACATAACGTGGAGCTGCCCATAACAAGCGACTTCAGTCTCAAATTTAATGCTTTAGACTCACGGAACTGATGAATCAAAATGTCAGGAATGCAAATATATGACATAGTAGACCAAACAGGTCCTGCCATTTGATGGAAAGATTAAGAACTCTAGAGCTAGAACGGATTCATAAGTAATTATAATCATAATATATTAAAATATTTGGAAAATGCATAAAGGAATAAAAAATAACATTAATACCTTTTGGGAAATCAAAAAATAACAGTACTGGCTTTAATTGGTTGCATGTGCTTGCTCCAGTGCTCCTCAGTTGTTGCCATGGAAGCCCCTGATATTGATTGATGTTGTGAGATGATGCCATTATTCAGGAACGTTGATAATAGGCAGCCATTCTTTAGAAGTATTTCTAACACGACATTGTTTTGAACTTATAGCAAAAAGCTGCAAACAGATTTTGCATTATTTTGTATATACCTGCAACTAAAACCCTAGAAATGCTATAGAAGTCGTGGAAGAGAAAACTTGATCAAGAAAGTGTGTTTTTGAATGGAATAATTTTTTTTCAGAAAGACAAGGACATTCAAGTCGAAAATGGGGATGAAAATGCAGCGTTTCAAGAAAATTCTTTAAACATTTTTAATATTGTAGACGTAATAGGCAATTCAATTGCGACAGCTGACCATTGGGGTATAGGAAAGCCGTTGACACAAATCCATCCAGTTAGGCATTGGCGTGAAGAATGAACTCGCACTTTGCTACTTGTTTCCAAATGAAGCTATTTGGAGGAATTTGCAGTCACACATTTAAATGAACTATTTTTTTCAGGCGAGCTAAAATAATTTGTGAAAGAAAGGCTTTGGTGAGAGCTTTATCACAATATTTAGAGACGATTCGAAAAATGTGTGTGTGAATATCGGTAAAGAGGTTCAACAGCTTTGAAGAAATCTACTAGTCCCGTTATTTTTGGATTTCTGCTTAAACAATAGCATAGGCATTCATAATAATAGAAGAAAGAAATAAAGAACGTAGCAATTTGTTCCTTTGAAAGGAAATATTATTTTTTAAATTTCACATATTGTTTTTTTCTTTACTACACTCATTTGTCTTATTTTGCATAACGGCCGAAATATTTTTATAATGTCAGTGGATTCACTTTAGAATATTACGAATTTTAAAGTAAACTGTTAGTTATAACATGACAATTATACAAACACAGACGCTTTTGGTATTTTTAATGTCTTTAACTAAATTCTGAATATTCAAAGATTATCTTTAGTTTATTTCTACAGTGTTAGTAAATATTTTGCTCCTTAATAGTGGAAAATATGATAATCCTACATAAAAGGCAATACTTTTTTGAAAACGGAATTATTCGTAGCGAAGCAATTAGTATATTTTTAGGCAATTAACTTTGTTCAATTGATTTTTGTGTAATTAGTTATCCCGTTTAATTCAGTTTTGATCAAACAAAATGTCAGTGCTTCAATGGGTGTTAATGTTTCATCACCGAATAGAATCATTAACATGGGTATGTGTGTGTATGCATATACATACTGGTTGTTTGCGTAGCACGTGAATGGTTGATGAATCATCAGCCCTCCCTTGCTGTTACATCATCCCCTTGCCATGTTATTCTGAGTACAGTCTTATTCCAATGGATCGTGACCCTGGCCTTTTGGAAATATGGTTACCAAATATATTTTACGTTTAATGTTTCTATCCTTCGTGTATAGGAAGAACTTCTTTAGAGTATCAATGAATGTCCAAGTCTTATTAACTTGCGGCTTTGTTTTTTCTGCAAGATAACACAAAGCCTCATGTAGCACATGCAACAGCACCTATGCTGCAATGTTTCTGCCGGATGGTTCTTGATCATTCTCCATATAGTTTAAATTTATCATCCATTTTTAGTGTGATAAAAAAGGCTACCAAGATGCATAGCTTTATCATTAATCCATTATAAACTAATTGCATTATTAAGAAATGAACATGTTTGGGTTTGCGCAGGGAAACTTATTATAGCATTTTCACTGAGAATAACTGGGCGTATCTTCCACCCAATACATCTGTTACCTTGTGTCAGCTGACCATGTGGGCACATTCCCCTCCCCTCTCTAGCAACTGACCAGCCAGCGCCGCCATGTGAATTGCAGCAACGAGGGGAGGGGAGTAATTATGTGTGGCAAACGAAACGGGGCCTATTCTAGGTTTTTTGTTTTAATTGGTATTTAACGCCCGTTTTTACTACAGAGGCACCACAGCGGTGGACATTGATGATACATGAAATGAAATATTGGGAAAAGATTTTTTTAAGGAAGGAAACGTTCCAGGCCTAAGTTTAGGGTACCTTCCCGGCATTTGCAATTAATGAGGACTGAGGAAAACCTGGAAAAAACCTCAATCAGGGAGGACGGTCCTGGTGGAATTCGAACCCCAGACCTTCCGTTCATAGTTCCGCGCCTTAACGACCTCGACCATCCATGGCGTTGCATATTCTCAGTGGAAACTCTGTAGGGATTTTAGTTTAGCGCAGAGAGATGGTTACTTTTAGACTGAATAGCTATAACGGAAAATTGTATTAACTGTTTAAATAAATCAGTTATATTTATTTTACTACTCTAGGAAGAATAGTAGCACTTCAAAAAAAAATTCAAAATTTTTGTTTAAACCATTGCCGGGTATTTACACTAAGGGCGAACTGGACTGCAGTTTATTCACAGTCAGCGGTAACAGCCTGTAGCCACTAGTTTGAATTCCAGCGTTTATCTTGCCCAAATTCAAAGTTAGAGACTTTGGAAGAATTTCTGTTGGCCTTAAGTGAGTGATTCCTAGAGGTTAAATAGAGAAGCCAAAATCTCACACGTTTCTCCATTTGATTAGATTGGATTATTAGTGACAGAAAAGGAACAGAGTTAATATCTTGGTATCTTGGACTTGCTCAAGGGCTGGCCTTTTGTGTTTACATCACTAGTGGAGCAGCTTCGATAGTAAGAGACGAGATGAGGTAGATATCGAAAGATCAGGATCCATGGGCGGTAAGCGGAAGGGCTGCTTCTGTACTGCACACAGCACCATCCCACCTCGTCTGACAGTTTCCACTGTTGACGATGTAACAGGATCAACGAAATAAAGTGAGATGAAATGAGAGAGTGGCAAATTGGTGGATTGCATCTCTCTTGCTCGTTTTACTATATAATTACTGTCATTTAATAAGCGGATAGTAGCGTTATCTTCTTATTTTCATTAAATTGTCGTATGTGTGTCCGCTTCCATAGTTATTCTCTCAGTGGCAGTTATATGTTTTATATATCATTGCAATTTTTGCTGTTTGAAAACATTAAAACTTCAAATTATAAATAAAACGTTCTCAAATTAGAGAACACTTACCAGATTAACCAAAGAAGCTTCAGAGAATGAACTGGAATAGTTTTCATAGATATGGAGCGTGTAGTTTATAACAGAAGGAAGCAAATACGATTTAGTGTAAATAATCACATATGCTAGGACTGATAGCATAGCAAAAGTTTTCACGGTTAGTTGCGCGTCAGTAGCCCATAGTGTTCTCAAGCACTCGCGGCTTAATTCAAAGCTGAATTTCCTTTGTGAATGGAGCTATTAGAAGCTATTGGTGAATTCAGGGTATTAGAAGTTATAAATGGCCAGTGTATGGAAAATAAGCAATTAAAACTACTGCAAAATGGCAATTTCAGAAATTAAAAATGCCATAGTGCTTGAGCCCAGCACGGAATGGGCAAACACCCTGGTGTTCCACACTCAATCACTCTGTACCATTCTCAGCGGGATTCTATTTGTTGTGCCCATACAAAAGAGCGTGGGGGTGGTACTTGGTCCGCTGCAGGATATCGGCACTTGACTTCAGCATGATATACAGTACCGTATTCAAATCCCGTTATCATACACGTGGGTTTGTGGACGGGAAATCGGTCTCGTAAATTCCCAGCGAATAGTGGCGTGATTGTACGTGTGTATGTGACGCTTTGCTGCAGTATTATTACTGCAAAATTAATTGCATATTCCCCTTTCTACCACACTCTTTTATGTGCGTGCTAGGGGATAAGGTGCAGGGGAGCGGTGGGATAGATGGACGGTCCGTTTAAAGTGCACCAGTTTGATTTTTGGAAAATTTAGTTTATGATTCTTGATATCGCTGAAATTCATATCAAGCCTAAAAAAATCGGTAGGTGAGTAGGAATGAATATAAGACATCACTGAAAAAAATTTAGGGAAACCTGTTTTTAACTTGTGGAAAATAACAAGTATCAAGAGTTGTGAATTCAAAATAAAATAAATATTGGGTGAATGAAAAATTAAGCGGGTTTTGTAACTTAAATGGCTAAAAATTAACATCATCAATCAATGCATCCATCATCAGCATTTCCATGTTTGTGCAAATTTAGTAGGAAGTTCTTTAATGACATTTGGATCAAAATCTTGGATCCTGGTGATGATGAATTCTCTGGGTAGTGAATTATCTGCTACTTGGTTATTGAAATGTTTCATGTTCAATAAATTATCCAACAATATGAAGTAATGACCTGTAAAAAATTGCCTAAATAAAGGGGGTGTAACAGTGTTTAGTAGCCCAGATCAGTTTGTTTCTGAAGTATGTAATTTTAGCAAGATTTATGGCGAACTGAGGGAAAATTAATCCTTTTAAAATGATTAACTCTGAATGAATTTTAATTGTAGTTTCTGATACATTTTGTCAGGTTTTTGACAGACTTCCCTGAATTAATACAGGGTGATTCAAAATGGACACATTTTCAGTTGGCTATATTTCCTTAACTATATATTGTATTTTAATTCTCTAAATTACATTTGATTACACATACATAGAACATTTACAAATGTTCAATATGTCCCCCTCCGGAGCTCACCGCAGCTGTGATACGGTTTCATAGGTCAACCAAATTCATGGGCAGTTGTTGTGCACAAACTTCATCTTTCACGAAACCCCACAAGTAGAAATCGCAGTGTGTGAGATCAGGAGACCTTTTTAGCCAGAACAGAAGTGCCAAGTCTTACTTCCCCATGCGGCCTATACATCGTTGATGTAGACATTGATTCAGGAAACGTGGATCATTTCGATGCAAACGGAGTGGAGCTCCGTCCTGCTGGAAAAGTAATCTCCTGAATCCTCATTCATTCAAAATAGAAAGGCACATAAACCTTTGTCAACGATACGGTGCAAAACACATTAACTTTGGGGATGTCCCGCACATGTTCAAGTGTTACATGGGGATTTTGTAATCCCCATATCCAAACGTTATGCCTGTTGATTATCCCACTTAGGTGAAACGTAGCTTCATGACAAAAAATAACAGTAGGCAGAAACATTTCATCTTCCATGTTTCGTCACAAAATTCTACATCCTTTACCTTATCGTTTATGCGAAGAGCTTGTAACAGTTTTAGGTGGTATGGTTTGTACAAACCGGTGCCTCAATACACGCCACACAGTTGTTTGCGGTAGTGTAAGTTCCTTTCTCGCTCTACGAATTGATTTCATTGGGCTACGAGCAAAGAACTCTTGTATACGCTCCACGTTCTCCACCGATACACGCGGTCGGCCTGGGCTTTTACCTTTACACAGAGAGCCTGTTTCGTCAAATTGTTTATTTCAACGACAAATATTCTTCCTCGGTGGAGGTTCAACGTTAAATGCACCCTGCACCGCAATCGCACAATCGCTTTTACTGAACTCACGAATGCAGAAAATCTTGTGTTGCATAGTAGCCATTTCGCTTAATATTGACACTACAGTGTAGTGCTGGAGCGCTCTAGTGATAGTATTCGCAACTTTACAACACCCGCTTTCAAATATACTTGACAGCATTCAAGTACAATGTATAGTGCGGGAAATATAGCAGATTGAAAGTGTATCCATCACCTTGAATCCCCCTCTATTTTCACCAGTATTTTGAAACGTTTGTGAAGCAATCTAGAAGAACAAAACGATAGATTTGCTTTCATTTTTCAACGGGAGCTATTGCTAGTGTTTGGTTGATTTTTACAGAGGTATTATGCTAACAAGGTTTTTGTCTCTCCTTACCTCTCCTCCTTCCTTCACAGGGCCGCATCACAACTTGCTTTTCAGTGTGTTTGACTATTGGCTGCAACGTATTGCACAGTAACAGTATTAAGGCTGTGCATCACAGTCTGTGCATCAGACACTTTTCTTTGGGTAGGACGCAGCAAGGCATCTTTAAATTATAGTTAGAAAGTATTGCTGGAAGCTTCTTCACTGTGTTTTTCCGGTGACCCAGGTATTGTTCATTAGCAAAGATTTTACGCAAGGGTTACTTTTGTTTATTAGTTTTTATTAAGGTGCATTTTATAATGTTTTGTTAAGAACTAATCACTCCTAAGGTAATTTAAATAATGCTACTCTTATTAATGTTTTAAACTGTTATTTCTTTTAAAATGGAAGAGTTTATTCAAATGTGGAATTTGGATTTTGTTTGCTCAAGAGCTGATATATTTTGCCAGTTGAACGGGCAAACTGTTTTAAGAATCTCAAAACAGTTATTAATTAATACACCGATTTTCACATGTTGTAATTTCGAATTCAAAATGTATTCGCATATGTTATGTACTTGCAAGTTATTAAATCTGCTTTTCTTCATATACGAAAGATATCTTCTCTCTTTTATCAGTATGTGTAATTGCTTTGGCATAAAAAAGAAAACACAATGAACTGCCTATCTAAAACGCATAATTTATATTTTAAACACTTAAAACATGGATAACGTAGCATAGATGTTTCATTGTAAAAAATTGTGTTGGAGAAATTTATTATTTTAATGGATGTAATGGCATATTCCTTTCAAGTTAAATTTGAGAGTCCTTAACATAACCTAAAAATAGCTACAGCTTTAATGGGTAACGCTATTCGATCTCAATAACTTTCATTGTGACAAACATTAGGTGAAAATGGAAAAATAAAAAGAAAGAAATAAGGACTGATAAAAGGCTCTCTCTTTTTGTTGCTTTGGTGCTCCAGAACGAGTGAAGACGGATTTTCTTTTTCAAAGTGCGAGGCAAGGAAGGAAAATAAAATAGGAAAAAGGAAAACGGACGTCACTTCTTATTTCTTTCCTTTTTATCCTACTTTCCTGCTCTTTCTTGGGTACTTTTATTTTTCATTACCTTTTTCTTTTTCTTTCCTTTGTTTTACTTACGTCGCTCCAAGAATAAAAATATTTTACAGTTCTCGTTTTTGGAAAATGTAAGATAATATGAGAATAATGGTGCTAATTTTTATCGTAACAATAGCCATAGATATTGCAGCGTTTGTTGCTTATGAATGGTGAAGTATGGCAACTGTATTTAAAGTATTAAATATGTTACACTTTAGTTATTTACGCAGAAATTTGTCAAAAAATAAAATTTGTGCTGTCACAAAACATAGCAGCACTTGTTCTCTCAAGTGGAAGCAAATGTGACCTACTTAAGGTTTAGCAATGCTAGGCGTTTGCACCCAAATTTCGAATGGGTTGCGTCTCTGGACTCAAGGGGGTGCATACACCTTTATCGTATTTTGTTTCTCCAATTTTATGAGTTCTAAAAATTAAATTTTGTTTTTTTAATGTTTAAAGCCCATACATTAATACAAAATTCAAAATATTCCATATATTATAATTTTTTAAAAGTGTTAATTCTCAAATTAACCATTCTTAGATTAGATAAAATGCGCTTACAAAATTATTCCAAACATTAAACTTTTCTGTATAATTGTTTCTTGGTTATAAAGATAATATATAAATATATAAGCCGATCATCGGTATTTAACACGTACAAGGAAAATGTATATAAATATTTTTTCGTTTATTAGATTTTAAGTAATTTTTCCTGCATTTAAAAACATTTTTCTAATTAATATAATATAAAATATGAGATTCCAATTGTTTACCTTATTAAAAAGAATGCCTGTGCAAAGTTTCACTTAACTATCTTGAAATTTGCAAGCGTTGTGATATAAACAGTTTTGAAAATGTATTTTGAGAAAACAGACTAGTGCAATCTGAGTCCTAAATGTAGTTTTCAACTTTATTCTTCTGTATTGATTATCTTTAAAGTTATAACTTTTATAGCAAAATCGCTATAACTTATCCATGTTTGGTTAGGCTTCATCGTTTAAATAAAACTCTCGTCATCACATACTTTAACTTTTAGAATCAACACTGAACAATTAATTCCAGTTTGTAAATTGCCTACAACACTGCAAACAAGTTCGTATACTACAATAATGAAAACAAATTCAGTGATAATTAGTAGGGAAAGGGGGGCATTGATTGAAAGGTCCAACTGTGATCGCTGCTAATGGTTTTTATGATATTTGATTATAATGTTGTACTGTATAGAGGAGTAAGTGATTAAGAAACAAATGCAATACTTTTTTAATGTTTTATTTTTTGTCTCTTTGACTGCGTTGGTCTTCTCGCCATGTCTGTAGACTGGACTTGAATACTATAGGTATAAGTCTGTAGGGAGAATGATGGAGCATAAAAGCTCTA
Organism: Metallyticus violacea; assembly: GCA_030762175.1. Lineage (NCBI taxonomy): Eukaryota > Metazoa > Arthropoda > Insecta > Mantodea > Metallyticidae > Metallyticus > Metallyticus violacea. The sequence continues at coordinate 46,214,360 of CM060844.1, read as the reverse complement.
AGTCCTCGGCGTCTTAAAGCTACCTGGCATTCACCCTCTCAAAGAAAGGACAAAAACCGTAAAACACCTTACTAAGATAGCTCGACTTGCCGGGCTTCGAACCCAGGGCTTATTAGACCACGGAGTTATCAAGATAATTGTAATAACATTATAAACTATTTTTACATGCTATTATATACCAGGGTTATACACGAGTGTTAATATAATAAAGTTAGTATCAATGTTCTTTTTTTAATGAACTACTTTAGCCAATGCCTTCTTTTAATATATTATGATGTAATTGTATTGATATAAATTATTAGTTTTTCTGTTGTTATTGCTGTTAGTAAAAATAAAATATACCACAAGAAATTTTAGCCCAAACTAAAAAGACGAAATTATTACTAATATAAAGAAAATCTTATCAGAAGGAATGCAACATATACATTAATTGGATGATGAGTAAACACATTAAGGATATTTCAGAAACTTTAATGTTGGCATATATTTCAGCAAAAAAGTTAGTATTGTTCTATTATTTCATTTAGTAACTAATATTTTATTAATTCCGTTATATATTTTGCAATAAATATGAATGATTGATTCTATATTCAGTAATACACAAATTGCTCCCTTAATATTATCCATTCAGTTGATGACAGCCTTTTATTATGAAAAACATTTAATAAAGTAATTGTTATTATGGTAATTTTATGCAACTAGAGTCAGTCATGATGTAGCATTTTTAAACATTTTTAACCAGCATTAAACTTTTTTTAAAAGTCTAGTATACAAAAATATTTTGATATATTTTTGGTCAATTTTGTAGACATTGAAAAAGTTCTTTCACAGACAAGAAGCTAAAATGTGTCTAGTATACAAAAATATTTTGATATATTTTTGGTCAATTTTGTAGACATTGAAAAAGTTCTTTCACAGACAAGAAGCTAAAATGTGGCTTTAAATCAATGTGAAAAAATTAAAATATATATTTGTTGAAAATGTGCGTTTTGTTTTTTTGAGTAGTGTTTAACGCCCGTTTATACTACTGAGGCACCACAGGCGGTGGACACTGATACGTGAGATGAAATGATAAATTGGGAAAGGATATTTTTTTTTAAGGAAGGAACCGTTCAGGTCTAAGTTTAGGGTACCTCCCCGGCATTTGCCAGTTATGAGGACTGAGGAAAACCTGGAAAAAACCACAGTCAGGGAGGACGGTCCTGGCGGTATTCGAACCCCAGACCTCCCGCTCACGAGTCTGTGCCTTAACGATCTCGGCCCCCTTGGCGGTTTGGAGATGTGTTTTTTTTTGAGTAGTGTTTTACGCCCTTTTTTACTAATGAGGCACCACAGGCGGTGGACATGAATGATACATGAAATGAAATGATATATTGTGAAAGGATTTTTTAAGGAAGGAAGCCGTTCCAGGTTTAGGGTACTTCCCCGGCATTTGCCAGTTATGAGGACTGAGGAAAACCTGAAAAAAAAAAAAAAAAACACAGTCAGGGAGGACGGTCCTGGCGGGATTCTAACTCCAGAACTCCCACTCACGAGTCCGCGCCTTAAAGACCTCGGCCACCCGTGGCGGTTTGGAGATGTGTAAACTCCCATTGCATCTACAGATGATTTCTATTAAACCAATTATTTTTGTCATGTAATATGCTGAAAATTACCTCCCTCCTATAGCAACATCCGAATCTGTCGTTCAAAGTTCTGGCAGTGAGCTGCAATATGCCTTGATCAGTTCTTTAAACTTCGATGAAGCTGTGGTTCATAAGAACTCCGTAAAAAGTCCACCGAAAATTCGTTTTTACCGGTTTGTATTCACCGCCCCCCCCCCAAACTATTCAACTTTCCGAAAAACACATGCTGTAGTTTTTGAGCGTACAGAGCCAGTTCGTCGGTCACGGTGGTGTAGTGGTTACCATACTTGCCTCCAACACCCAAGAACGCGGGTTCGAACCCGGCCAGGACCGATGGATTTTTTTGGGCGTAAAAATCGTAAGTATGGCTTCCTTCGGAAGGGAAGTAAAGCTGTGGGTCCCGTGTCGTACATTTACGGCACGAAAAAGAACCTCAAGCCTGAAAGAGAGGCCTCTGAGCAAAATTTGTCGACCGTTTCACGCCCCGAGTTGAATGGGACGCTGATGACCTGAGATGTTAAAGAGTGTCCATAAATCAATCAATCAATCAATCAAATAAACAGAGCCAGTTCATATTTAGCGAATTCGTTTATCCATGCAGATGAAACCAGACCTCGTCTATGAATCACGTGGTTTATAATGCCCAGTGCAACACAATAAAGGCATAAAAACCACATGCAGTAGAAGTTTTTACTGCTTATCTTGCTCCTGCAACTCATGAACACAACGGTTTTGCTTGGTCGCTCTTTGTCTTTCCTCTTGAGACAAACGACGTAATGATTTTTGAGGAAATTGCTGCAGGCGAGCCATGATATCTTCTGCCCCACATTGCTTGTCAGTTTCATGTAAAATAAAATTTGTTGTTCTAGTGTCACTAAGCCTAGGTTAAGTCTTTCTTGGGATATACAACCAAATGCCCTTTGCGCAACAGCGGTGCATTAATTTTTCACAAAAATATATACTGAGACAACCTTCTACTACACACAGCAATAAGCGAAAGCATAAATAATTAATACAAAGCCACCTATTTTAAAAGCCTCCAGTTTATATGAATAGCTTTGTGCTATTCAAAACGCGTGATTTAAAACAAAAACTATTTAAAATAGCCATGCGCTGTTTAAAGTAAATGAAATGGTTTATTTATAAATAGAATGTTTAAAAAAATTGTATTATATTGTAAATGTAGATGATATATACGTAATGGCTATCTCGAAAGCTGCGTCATAGGCGGGTGCATGCATGTTGATTATTTGCCTCTTGCAATATTGCAGTATATCAGTAATGTCGCAAGACGGAAGTGGAAGACGCAACGGTTGCTGCGTCAGATCAAGACCCGAAGAGGGGAAGAGGCTGGATGAAACCATTAACATAGCACATACTTAAAAAACAATGACATGTTTACCCTTGCTGGAAGCAAGCTATTTCCAATCTCTCTCTCTTTTATTTTTATTCGTTTTATTTAACGACGCTCTTTAACAGCTCAGATCATTAGCGTCCCATTCAATTCCGGGCAATAGTTCTGCTAGCAATTAGATTTCTTCACTAAGGGAGCAGAAATGAAAACTGTATACTATAAGTGGAAGACATGCTTTGTTTTAAATATCAGCTTCTCACTATTACCTTCCATTATCATAATTTCTACAACAACCTTGATCTTTTGTTCCAGCAGTACAACTTCCTTATCTCCAAATATTTGTTTACGTTCAGTCTATAATCCTTCAAACTTGTGCGACTGAATTCCGGAACACTCTTTGTGTAAATCACATAAATTATTAACTTTATTAGAGAAAAGAGAACTAAAATATTACTCACTTTTAAAATAATTACTTATTAAAATAAGTAATAAATAATATTCTTTCAGAGTTCGAACAACTTTTGTCTCTATGAGCATAAATATACTTGAAGCATTCAATAATGGCTGACACTCCCCCCATAACTCTGGAAAAGTAGTAGTTTGAAATGTGTGCCGGTGTATGCATCAAGAAAGGTCTATTACTAAAAAAAAGGTATGACTACGTCCCGATGTAGCCCAGCGCTGCGTCATTTGCTGTGGCGTTCTATTGAGCCGGTGGACAACGAACACACAGCATGGAAGCAAACAATCATGGGCAACGGTGGTTAATGTGGTTTCTGTGGAGGAAAGCAGTGGCTTAGACATTCAGAATAGCAGCATCAATTCGCAGATCGGTATTGTTGTTGAATGTCACAGTTCAAAGACGGCAGGGACTGTGCCGAAAAACGCAAAAGCACCAGGCGTCCAGCAACAGTACGTGAAGGCAACACTCGACTCGTGTCTGATATGATAACAGAAGACAGGCGAATCACCTTTGATGAACTACAGAACACAACAGGTCTATCACGGAGAACCCTTCACACCATCATCCACAAGGACCTGAAGATGAGAAAGGTGTGTGCGCAATGAGTGCTTCATTTCTACACCATTGCGCAGATAGATTTGGAGCTGTGCAGCGCGGATCCGGCGTCTGGTCACCGTGGGCGAGTTTCAAGCCGTTATCTACCAGTGGTGCCGCAATAAACCCCAAAAATGATTTCATATGTGAAACTGCGAGAAGGAGAGGATCTCTAAGCATGTCTTGATATTTGCCATTCCAGTCCAAAATACTTTTCTAAAAGGTTTAAAATTTTGTTAATTTTTAAAGGTGCATGTCTGTCTTTCCAAAGTAATGGGCGATTCATTTTTTGCCAATGAAGTTCAAATGTTCTGTAATTTTTTTCAAAATGAATATTATATAGTTAAAACATTCCAATAAGCAACTATTACAATATTAACTATTGACATTTAAGTTAAAATAATAGCTATGTCGTGGCAAGAGGGATGCTGGTTAAGGAAAATCTACATCTGTGTTGCGGATTTTTAAAACAAGGAATAGTTTCCTTTTTATATAGTGTTTAACGCCCGTCTTTACTACTCAGGCATCACAGGTGGTGACACTGATGATACATGAGATGAAATGATACATTGGCAAAGAATGTTTTTTAAGGAAGGAAACGTTCCAGCCTAAATTTAGGGTACCTTCCCGGCATTTTCCAGTTATGAGGACTGAGGAAAACCTGGAAAAAAACCCAGTCAGGGAGGACAGTCCTGGTGGAATTCGAACCCCGAACCTCCCGCTCACGAGTCCGCGCCTTAACGACCTCGGCCAACCATGGCGGTTCACAAGCGATAGTGAAAATTTGATTATATGTATGAGATTTTGAGAGTAACCCAAATATTCAGTTTCGTCTTTGTTGGATTTTTAAGTAAAATGCAGACACATTTGTGTTATTTGTTTGTTTTTTTTTCTTTGGAGGTTTTAGCGTTTATTTTGATAAAATTGTGACGTATTTATGTGTAAATCTAATCAGTTTAAAAGTGCTATTAATCTTCAATATTTAACCGTTTTAGCACAAAGAAGTTCATCAGGATCAATTCAATCTGACTGTACATAACTTTGAAAAAGTTTATAATTTTTCCCGTGGCTGTGACCGAGTCCAACAGGAACGCTAGCATCTGTGGCGCGGGCAAGGGGTAGTTAAGAGCTGGAATTCCTGTTCCTAACGGGCGGGACGCACCCCTTTTATGCTTTATTCCGGATGATTCGGAACATTTGGTGCTGCTGTGAATAACTGCAGAGACTGTGACCTCGTAGGATGGTCGGTCAATCATTAGCATAGCTCATTTGCCTATCCATTTATATTTACTTATGTTAAATTAACATTCTTGTATTTACAGGTACTGCGAAATAGCAAACAGAAAACAAGAAGAAAGATAACAGAACGTTCATTACAAAAGTCATTCATATGATCATCCTGGAATGTTTGTAGAAATGAAAATAATGAAACTCTTGCTAATATTATACACTGCTGCGAACCTACCTCACATTTTCTCAGAACGAACGAATGACTCGTCCAAAATGCGACAGCAGTACCAGCGGGTGTCTAAATTTGATTAAGGAAAAGCTGTGGCATACTGAGAGTGTGGGATGTCATTCCGAGAAATTAATGTTCATGTTGCACCAAATGCTTCCTGGGCCGAGGTAGAACGAACACACAGACGTGAAGGACCCCCAAAGGCGCCGTCAAATAACAACGAAAAAACAGAGAAATTCCGCATGTGTGGCAATTTTATTGACCAGTAGTGCATTTGTCTCATCATTGTCATGCAGTATTGCAGCTGCTTGTAGCTTTGTAGTTATTTAAAAGAAGCAGTACCTGTTGTTGTAAATAGACGTTAACTCTTAGTTCAAGATGTAAATATGAGATAATAAAGTTGGAAGTTCGAATTCTTAAATAGTCTTGAGAATAAGATGAAATCGCTACTAGAATGGTTTTTTAAGTGGAAAGTAGAGTGCCAATTGCACAGTGCAATGTACTCCAGCATTTGCAGTCCAAAGATAGACATTTGAAGGGAACAGTGAAAGAATGGGCTCATATAATTATTTCACCGTCTGCAGCTGAGTAATATTTAAATCGTAGACCAAGAATTCGGCCATTCTAATTCAGTGACCTTCCTCAGGGAACTGCACACAATGTATATACACTCACACACACACAGAGATCTATATTTAAATAAGCATAGTAGTCATAATGCTGTTCAAAACAAAGTGTCCTAATCTCTTTACATCACAGAGCGCTAAATATATCAGATACAATAGTTTGAAAAATGAGATCTACAATCTATTTGTTAAATTACATTAAATGTATATATCAAAAGGGATATGAAGAGAGCCTTCAGAAAAGCTAAGAATAAAAGGGCAAAAACGGAACATAATTCAACATAACAAGAAGAAAAGGAAGAGAAAAAAAAAACATTCATTTCCTATTGTGAAAATCTCTCTTACAAAATGGGTAGAATCTTGAAACGTCACCTCTTTCAGACTTCTACAAACCTTTCAGAAAAACCAAACAGATGTTGCGACCTGTGAAGGATGACTGCGGTTTAAAAACATTATAAGTATATGAGATACTATGCGAGTGTGGAAAAGTGTATATGCGAGAGCTGGTCCATAAGTTTCCGGCCTCGCCAATAAGGATTATCCCGCCCTTGGAGGTCCTCACTCCTGAAAACATGGCTCTTGTGGAAGAAGAAATTATGGAAGACCGGCGGCTCAAAGTTACAGAAATAGCAGCAAGGTTGAACGTTCTAAAACAACATTCCTTCGAATTATTCATGAATATTTAAACATGAATATGGTTAGTGCAAGATAGGTGCCTAGACTTGTTTCGTCAATCCAAAAGCAGCAAAGATTCATCTGTTATCAGTCATTTTTTGGCATGGCTACTAGAGAAAAGTTCTGCAAACCATTGTTACGCAGATGAAACTATGGTCCTCTACTATATCTCTTGTTCAAAAGAGAATCAATGGAATGGCATAAAACTGGCGAGCACCGCCTCTAAAGGCCAAGGTCACTCAGTCAGCCAAGAAGATCATGGCCACAATCTCTTGGGACTGTAAAGGAATTCTCTCCATTTACTCCAAGGCGAGGAACATCACAGAAAATGGGGAGTACTATGCTGGCCTACTGTACAAACTACGTGCTTCCATCAAAGAGAAAAGCGAGGAAAGCTGAGTGGTGGTGTGCACCTTCTTCACGACAAAGCGTCTGTGCACACATCTCTTGTTGCTAAGGAAGCTGTGAAGAAATGTGGTTTCAAGGAGATCGACCATCCGCCGTGCAACCCAGATCTAGGTCTCAGTGACTATCTCCTCTTCTCAAAACTCAAGATAGACCTTGGAGGAAGGAAATTTAAGTGTAACGAAGAAGTAATGGGTGTCCTTTATGCCCATTTTGTAGGCAAGACTTCTGACTATTTAGGGGGAAGGGGTTGAAATGTTAATTCAGAGTTCTAAGCAGTGTATTGCAATAAAGTTTTTGTCTTTATCATACCTAGAAAATGGTTATACTGGGAACTTATGGACCTAACCTCATAGGCCGGACGTGCCGTACAATGGATGACAAATGCAAGGAACATCAGACCACAACTTGAACAATCTGCAGTAGCTGGACATTGTATATAATGGCAGCGCGAGATCTTACTGGACCAAACAAGGTCGTTAACAAAAGAAGTGGTTATTGGGATCTATTGACACAAGAGACCGTAGAAATAAAATTAAGAGACAATACTTTTAATAGAGACAACAGTTTACATTTAAGTGAAATATGGAAACCGGCTATTTTATTTAAAAGACAAATATCTACGAAAAATTTAATGACTCAAGACAATCATCACCTCAGTATCATCGGTTAAGGGGAGTCATTGCAGATCCATCCACCGACTGACCAAGCTCAGAGGTGCCTTAACCGCATTTTTATGAGGGTTTGCTATTTGGGGATCAACTTGACACGGCAAAGCTTATCATCCTGAGACTCAACGCCTTCTAATTAGTAAGGCCAGTTATGTTTCGTCTGTTTTGCGTATTCAAACCTTGAGACATCCCTTGGAAAATATATTTAATTATTTATATCTATGCTGTCTATATTTCATTCTGTGTTTATTTGAGCGCTGTGTTAATAACCGTGCTTTAATTTATATTGCAATATAATTTATAATCGCGGATCTGTTATTTTCACATACCCAATCCTGTATAAGACCTTGTGTCAATAATTTCAGTAAACTGCTCATATTTTCTTGCATATAAAAATTGAAGGACATCCAACGACTGGTAAAGGAAAATAAAAGTTCTAACAATATTACAGCCATTTTTGAAGTACGCTCTATTGCCACGATGAAGCAAAAGTTTTCTTTAAAGTAGTTATTGGTGGGAAGATGCGGGGGGGGGGTAATTTTGATAGTTGCCCCGCGTTGGAGGGTCAAGATTTGAAAGGGTTATAGGTGGCGGGGAGAATGGTGATAGGAGTTTGATTGTTTATGATCCAGCTCACCACTCAATAACTCTCCACGTCGATCTCAGGGATGTAGCCGGTTTTCGGGACCTGGTAGTGCCGGATTGAGTGAAGGGAATTAACGTATTATATCGACCAGAGAGAACACATTATCTGCAGGTTGACGTCGTTTATTTAACAAAGAGTCCATACCATGGCGTTTCTGTTCGGACCGCAGTAAGGAGACGTCGGGCAGACACGTGGAGTTGTAACATCTGACTAGCAGTGCGATTGCTGACCGCTCGGAAGACGTGTCAAGCTGAAGCGACGCTCGAACATTGGCGTTCCTATGACATCTGAATGCCGACGAGAACTGCTCGGAGAGTAAAGGAGTAGACGAACCAAAAAGACCTCGAAAAGAGCGATTTCACGTCCTTAAATACCCAATATAGCACGCTTTACCACGTGATGCAGGGACGCTATATTTTCCCGCCACTATGAATTTAGACATTCTCACAGTTATCTGTGACTTCATGCCACTCTCATATTATTGGCCAGTTTGATTATTTGAGCTTAACCACTCGTTGATTCGTCCAGTGTCTAATTTCAAGTTTTACTGAACGTTACAGATCAACGGCCTTAGCTGCATTATAGCGTTGTTCTTTCCCAGCATAACTGGCCGGGGCGAACACCCGTCCTCCTAATGAACAAAAGCTCCATTGTCTGCCAAAACGGTCTCTCTGCTGTCCGAGCAAAATTCCAGCTTTTTCTTAGCATTCTTACAAACAGAACCCTTTACTTAAAGCTAGCTGAAATAAAATATATATTCTAATCAATTTCTCGTGATTGATGGAGTACCAAAAACTGTATCATCTCAAAGAGGTGCTAAGCTTATTAAATATTTAATGAGAAACTGTTTTGTTGAAAAATGGTAGCCACGTGTCTAAAAATTAACTACTAAAGAACAACTAATTTATATGAACTGAATAACGTCGGCATTTCTCTTAAACAGTCTTATTTAAATACTCTGTCAAGCTTTTAAACACGAAACAAGAAACTAATCGTGGAACAGCTGGTAAATGAACAGTACTGATATTTCAATCATAAGTATTACAAAAATCCAGACAATGGCATCCTGCTGGGGCAGGGATTACTGCTTGGAAAAAGAGCAGATAATGAAATATTTTTATTAATACAAAGTGCAACTTCCCAAAGTGGATGATCCGATTATAGAGGCAGATGATGAAGCAGTTTAATTTTCCCATGTTTTAGTTGCAGGTTGCTATGGAGTTAATGCTTTGGTCAGCTGTTTTAATCCCGACCCAGTGGTAAAGAAGCGCTCTGCAATACTGTTTCAGGGGTAGGGCACAGGTATAATGTTGTGATCAGCGCGCATGGAGAGATTAAACCGGTAATGATGCATTTCGCTCTGCGTTACATTTAATGAACATGGAAGTCGCATTTGCTACTGTTTTTAGTGCTTTTTTCTCTCTCATATTAACGTATGTGTCTTCTTGTTTGGAGAAGGAGAGAAAACTATTATCTTTTATTTCGATAACGTTTGGAGGGTAAAGAAAGATAACACAGACTGTCAAAGAGATTTGAAGAAAACATTCGAGATTTATTTGAAACCAGGTTAGGAATATAAGCTAATAAAACAGAATTTTACTTTTTAAAATATGTTAGAGAAACTATATAACGCCGCGGATGGAATAAAAAAGAGCTTGATAACAAAACACACATATATAACACTTTATTTAAATTTGTATAATGTGTTGTTAATATGCTCCAAATGAATTGACAAAAGTCTGACATCAGAAGCATAAATGTGTCTATGATACTCATAACGTCACGTCTACTAAATGAACGATGATGTTAAGCTGGTGAGTGAGGAACTATTGTATTGTTGATTTCAACTTGACCCGCTATAGCCGGGCTATAATAGTGATAGTTGAAGGATGAATTTTAGCGAACTGCTACGTTGGCCTTTAGTCTCACGCCTCTCAGTCAGTATCGTTTGAATAGTGAAAGAATAGCAGTGTGTAATCCTAGAGTAAAGTGTGCTAATAATTTTGTTTCACAACACATGCTTATTTTCAATTCGATGTCCGAACCAAGTCCTATTGTACCGTCAGGAGATGATTTGAAGAAAGATCCCCAGATAATCGAATTCAAAGTCATAATACTATTCATAAACAATTTTACAATTCGTAAAATAAGCAGTGTTCAAGATAAAAATCGAAGAAGACTATGTGTATACAGACGAAAACCTTTACAATAATAGACACTGTTTGGAAAATCCCCTAAAAATCTCTTAGCCCTACTTCTCAGCAATTGGGACTTCCTTATGGTTCTATACAGAGCCTAAGATATTATCTTTCTCAAAGGCAGCTAAGAATAGTAGTTAATTTAATATTCAAATGCCAGAAATATGTGAAAAATTAAGACAGTTGTACAAATTTGTTTAATGCATTAGAATTTATTAGACGGTTACTATATTTCTACCAATAATTTCTTTGTTAGCCCGCCCACCTTGATACTGATGTATGGCGGTCTGAGCAATAGCTTATCGGCCAAAGTCCCACTGCCGCATCGGTCATTAGATAATTGGATGACCCGACTTTTTATTATAATATTGTTTGGTAGCAGGGTACCTCATCTTAAAAGTTTCTCCTGAAATAACAAACAGATGAAGAAAGCTGGCGGACACCGTGAAAGACTTTAGTCCTGTCTTAAAACCAAATTCACTCTCTGTTTAGTGCATGTATCTACAAGGTACATTGTGCATGCTCATATATCGTATTGTTTTGGTATCTTTCGTTGCTGTCAGTCACATTTTCGACAAGTATTCAATCTGTGTGACCGCAACAACTTAAAGGAAACCATGGGAATGTAATTAGTTGCGAATGTATTTTAGTGTGTAATGAAATAACTTTCAGTTTATATCACTTACAAAATTCACTTTAGATTCTCGTCATACTGCTTGTAAATCTGTCCTGCATGCTCTAAGCAGTGGTAAACTTCAATTTTTTTGCCGAAAAATCTTGGAATTTGCTTTTATTCAGATTCCAAGGAAAAGTTCTTGTTAAATTTGCGTTTATTTTCGTCAAAAATTGAAAAAAAGTTGCAATTTTTATGAAATGTATAAAATGCTTGCTGTTAATTGTTTATCTATACATATATTGTGCAATATATTTTTCCTTTGTTGCAGTATGATTATATTGATGATTTTGATGATAATAATATTATTAATAATAATAACAACAATTTCCAATATTATATATATTTCCACAGATAAATAACTTATTTTCAATGAGGACTTGTAGCTTTTAATGATGTTTAACGCCCGTTTTTATTACTGAGGCACCACAGGCCGTGGACACTGATGATATAAGATGAAATGATATATTGAGAAAGGATTTTTTTTAAAGGAAGGAAACGTTCCCGACCTAAGTTTAGGGCACCTCCCCGGCATTTGCCATTTATGAGGACTGAGGAAAACCTGCAAAAAACCTCAGTCAGGGAGAATAGTTCTAGTGGAAATCGAACCAGATATCACTTTCATTTAGCTTTAGGCGGAAATGGACATGTCTCAGTTTGCAATCTCTCACAACCGGGAACTGCAAGGGATAGCAATGAACCTAATAGCACAAATTATTGTAACGTTAAATTTGATCGGAAGAAAGTTTGCCTGCAAAAACTATGCTCTTTTTTTTTTTTTTTATTTAACAGCTCTTTTAATATAATAATAAACCGTTAAATTATCGAGCAGTATTATCGGAGTAAAAATGCAGACAACAAGGTTAATGCATGAAAAAGTTGCTTATAGGTATGCTCGTTCTCTTGTGTTTTACTTATTGTAATATCTACTCGGATTATAGTCGTTCAAGATATCGGCGAGTGAGCGCTGACGTCAGACGATTTTGAAAAGATCCGAGAAAGCGCTTAATGCTGGTGGTAAACTTTTTTTTTCTAAGAAACCATAAAAACCAACTTTTCTCTCTCAGAAGCGAAACCATAGAGGTGAACGCTATATCGAATTGCTCATACGGGTGCCTTATCCCGACTTCCACATCAGAGCGCGCATTTTATGAAAAATGTTTAAAGCTTAGCGCACGTACACTTTTTCGTATTATTGTTTAGAGTTATCGTGATTTAATTGAGCAATAATGGCGTCTACATTCTTCGTGGCTGACTAGAAAATATTTATTAGGTAACTTAAAGCTTAAATGTTTTAATTTCTGTATTTTGCTATAGTTCTGTCATTATAAATATTTCAGTTCGTGCATCAGCGACAGTTTATGTGCTTATATGAGCTATCAAAGCTTCTGTTAAAAGAGGGAATCTGCTATTCGGTGTCAAAATATTTCAGTGTAACATACAATATTTATTTTAATGTGTTTGTCTACTTCTTTTTGATAAAATGTAAAAGTACTTATTTATTAAACTTCTAGGCTCATTCACTTCTAACTTATATCTGATTTAACAATATGCAAGGAAGAAAGAAAAGAATTAGTGCGAAATAAAAATAAATATATGATTTATAACCTTGATTTATATTTATATTTTTCTTGTCTTCAGATTCCTCTCAGCTGTCCATTGTTTGTTGACACTGCAAAGCAGAAAGCTTCTGTTACCCAGGGTGCACAACATGGAAGTAAGTTTACAGCACTGCCTATTTTCAAATACCCAAACATTTTTAAATATTAGAATTATTAATATTGCAATTAGTAAATAAAGCTAATAACTTATACATTATATATTAATTTTCAATCAAGCTGGAATAATACATTCCAATGAACTGAATAATTAACGAATTAATAAAACGTTTGAAGCCGAAAAACAATGTTAATCACACAAAGCAATGCATATATGAAGAAAAATAGTGGGCACTTCTCATTCGGCACTACAGCCTGGCTCCTAAACCCAAGATCGCGGGTTCAAACCGACGGATTTTTTCGGGATAAAAATCCTAAGTAATGCTTCCTTCGGAAGGAAAATAAAGCCATGGATCCCGTGTCGTACATTTACGGCACGAAAAAGAACCTCAAGCCTGAAAGAGAGGCCTCTGAGTAAAATTTGTCGGCCGTTTCACGCCCTGAGTTGAATGGGGCGCTGATGACCTGAGCTATTAAAGAGCGTCCATAAATAAATCAATCAAAAAAAAAAAAAACTACAGCCCGGGATAAGCCTTGCCCTGTCGCGGCAACCTCCGTCTTACGACTTCATTGATAGAGGGCAGTGTTGCAGAGGTGCATATAATGAGCATGCTGACCCCCGCCGGTCGCCTATCACGCGGCCTGCGTAACCGAAGAACGTCACCTCTCGAGCAGGTAGCTTCCCAATTATCCTCACTAGACTGGGTGGACCTCCCCAACTTAGAAACATTTCTAAGAATGTAGCGGGAATCTAACCCAGACCTCCCGTTCAGCAGTTAGTAACGCTAACCACTAGACCAAGGAGGTGGTCAATAGTGGGTACTATGCACTATAATATAACGGTGTATGAATAATTAACAGGATTTTGGCAGAAAGAGGACAAAAAAAATTTAACTAATCAAATTACAATTGTTAAAGCTTAATATTACCTACATTGAAATAATATGCTATTTTAAGATTCCAGTGTAAAGTTATTTATTATATAGTAACTATTAATTAGACTTGTACTAATGTACTTGTACATTATCATATATTTAACAAAAAATCTACATATTTACTCGCCATACAATACGAAGAAATTAACCTTTAAAAACATGTGATGGAGACTAGATATAGATGTGATATGCGAAATTTTACTGATTTAGATTTTAAAAAATTGCCTTTGCAATTTATTCTTCAACGTATGGACTTAGCAGCATCATTTTGGTCAGATAAAACTACAAGAAGTAATGATAAATTAGTTAGTAAAATAATAGTCCAAGATAAATAAAAAACATTTGTCGAAATCTCAAGAAATATTCATTTTTAATTGAGTACCAACTGATTCTAGTACACCTAGAACTCCTAGATGCGGTTGTAAACAGAGTGTGTACCGGAAAGGACAGTGTTCGTTTGTTGTCAATAGAGAAATACGTGAACTTGGTGCCAAGCTACTATCATGGACAAAGATTATGTGGCATCAAAATTGCTGATATTCATAGACATTTAATTGCGGTATGTGGTGAAGAATTTCCTGCATAGAAGACATTTATAACTCGGTCAATGGGTTAGACAGTGGCAGGGAATCTGCACACAAGAATGTGAGGATATCATAGCGGTCTCCCAGGATCCTTTGTGTTTGAATCTGAATTGATTATGGCTGAGAGGCGCACAACCTTTGATGAACTAGAATGTCAGATAGGCCTAGCCCGCGATGCCCTGGACACCATTATTCACGACTATTTGAATATGAAAAAGCTATGCTTACATTGGGATCCAAGAAACTTGAAACAGGCCAGAAGGACAAAAGAGTTGAAGTCCGTCAGCTATCGAAAATGCGTAATGAGATGTGAATGTTTTGGAAAAATTGTGCCTGGTGACAAGCGTGATGTCAACACCACACACCAGAAAGGAAAGGCCAGTCCATGCAATGGGAACATTCAGGGAGTCAGAAATTCAGAAATTTCGAGCTGTTCCATCTGCGGACAAGCATTTGATCATCGTTTTTTGGGACACTTCAGACATATAGCTTATGAACTAGCTTTCTCAAGGAACGATTGTCAACAGCGAGGTGTACTGCGAGACCTTTATACGGATTAGACATAGGATTGAGTAACAGCGAAAGAAAAAGTCCTAAACATGATAATGCGCGATCCCATACGACCGCAAAGTTGCCATCGATGGGGTTCAATGTTGTACCGCACCCACCATATTCACCAGATTTTTCTCCGTATGATTATGCCTTATTTGACAACATGAACTCGCGGCGAGGGAAAAAAATTTGACAACAGCAACTGTCCTCGGGTGCTGGCGTAGTACTCACAATTATTGGTTTCGCGACGCCATAATGCAATTGTCTGAAAGATAGCAACCATGCATTGACGTTGATAGGGAGTATATAGAGAGATCCCATTTTTATTGAACCACGTTGCATAATAAACAAACACCAACCATTATAATTTTTTTTCGAAAGCTGCTCGTATTAATGTAGATATTTTAAACGCGATTTTAATTTGTTCATACCTGAAATAACTGAAACATTTACTTTGCTAGTTCCTTTCCTTACCACTGAACTGGTTTTGGCAGCCTATCCTGATATATTATGCCGTGCACTACCAAAGCAGTATGAAAACAAAATATCAGATATCGGTGGCATATGCCAGACATCTAAGGAATTCACACAATGTGGTATGGACGCGAGGGAATAAAACCTTCCGCCGAGTAACTTGCATAGCATTTACCAAAATGTTCATACCTTCCTGTAGGGGAAATATAATACCACGAAAATGAATGTATACTCGTATATGTTTTAGTTTGGCTACACAGGAGATTCTCCAGCAGATTCCTTTACACACACCAGTGAGTTAAAATTTATGAAATTCAATGCTCTTGATCACTAAATATATATACAAAATGATTTTAATAACACTAATAGAACTTTACTTTCTTTTTAAACTAATTGTTATTAGTTTAAAAGTCCTGGTACCATAGTTCACCTACTAAGCGGTTAGACCCCTCATTGCCGCCGATATTTTCTTGCGTAGACACAAGGCACTTAAGCGCTTCACCATTTTAAAACATAGGTGCAGTTGTTAAATAACAGATTTTGGTATTCTCTAGTAGCTGCTGGAAATGTTGCCATTTTCCCTGATATACAATGCACATCTTCTTAGAAAATACAATTGGCATGCATCGGATTCCTATCACCAGTGGCGGCTTGTGCACATTTTAATTGCTGGAGCAGAACTTAATGAAAATATCAGGCTTAGAATCTAATTTATCAGATTGATTTGCAAAAATATACTGTCAGGCAAATAACAAACAAAAAAAAAATCAACATTTTCAACTTTCTCGAAAATGTGGTCAAAAGTAATTTTAAGTACTGATATTAAATTTTTATTTGACATAAAATATGCACTACGCGTTCACTTAAGTTTTTCATACATTTCTGCTCTTTGTTAATAGTTTCGCTACGTACTCATAACAAGAATTAATGTCAGCAATAAAATTTTTGCCGGCGGGAAAAGGCACACAAGTAAAACAGAATACTTTGCCAGGAGAAACTCTTTTTTAATTTACCCTTATCTGGGTAATAGGACAAGAATGAAATACACATATTGTTATTAAATTGTGCTCTCTTTCAATATTATTTGCAATAAATTTTCATATATTAAAAGTTAAAATAAATATCTGTGCTTCATCTAATAAAAAAAACCACAAAACGAAATTTTGTGACCTAAGTGCCTTTTCCCTCCGACAAAACAAATATAAATACTTAGAATGCAAACAACTGTCAGCGACATTTTTTTGACAATGTATTAAGATGTTCAACAAATAAAATCAGGTAGAAATGCCAAAATTGTCGATTTAATCTCCTAAGCTTCCTCTCACTAATCATTCAGGCTTTCTCTTATTCCTTTTTTAAAATGTTATATTATTTAAGAATACTTTAGTTAAGTGACCCTTATAGTGGAAAAACTTCTTATGGTTTAGGTTCCTCATAAGCTATTGGCGCAAAAGAGTGAATAGCTGAGGGGACAAATCGCTTAGGGAGCTACGGTAAGGAGGACAGGCTCAGTGCGCATGTGAGTGAAAAGTCCACAGATTCTGCGTGCCCTTCATGAAGCTTCACTGTGACACCTCTTTCTTTCCCTTGCCCATCAGCATCATAGCAACTCCTTTTAAACCAAAGCATTCTGCCATGCTAAGCCTGGACACAAGGAGAATGTGCCCTAGCCCGTTCTCTTCACACATACACACACGAAATTGTCTGCACTCCCAGAAACAGTTTAAAACTCGCGCCTCTCTTGTTAAGAAACATTCAGGGTTTGCATCAGTGAAATTCTATGATTTATTTTGAAGACAATTTATGCAGAAATTGTTTAAAGACATTTATCGTTTAAAATTAACGGTGGGACACGAGCCCTTATGCCCTTTAGTGCGATTCGCCACTGTCCATTATCAGTGAAGCTAACTTAGTTTGGAATGTTTGTTTTAAGTTCCTCCAGTGTGTGATAGTTAAATATGCTATATTTTTCCATGTTCCCAAGGATAAAAATCACAAACGGTAAGATCTGGGGAACGAGAAGGACTTTAGTGAAAGCTGTTATTTCAGCTTTTTTCATCTGTAAATACATGACTTTTTTTTAACCGGCCAATCACAGGATTCTATTTCATTAAATTTATGTATTAACTTTTCGTTGGAACCGGGCTGACAGAAAATTTACATAACATCTCACTCTCGACTGCACAACACAACTGCCCTACTCTGTTAAAATTAGACTCTTAAGTAAATGAAAGAGAGAATGACCCTGTACGCTCCTCGTGGGGAATCTCAGCGTTTGGAGGGTGCTATCGGTAGATTTTAAGGCTTTGTTTTTTCTCACTACTTATACTAAGAGGAGAAACTAAGTGTGTACCTGCACTTTGCAGAGCAAAACTAGATTGTCTTAGAGTGGACATTTGTTAATCATTCCCACATTGAAATGAAGTAAAGTTCGTTCCTGTACTCATTATTATATTGGCAATGGATTCTTGATGAAGTAAAATATATTTTCTGTGATGATATAGAACTCAAAGCTGGAAATAATACAAAACCTTTCAGACCTTCCCCCCTTATTTTCGTCTGTAATTAATTTTAATAGATTTTAGTGTTTTTCATTGCATTTAGAGCTTTTCAAATGTATTATTTAATATTATGAATCCTAAAGGTGATTTCAAGCTATTACTGACACTTTGTGAGAGAATTTACCCAAGCCCTTCATAGAACTAGGGACATCTGTGCAATAAATTTCATCATTTTGAGAAACCTATATAACATTTTAAGAAAGTATTCCCGAAATCATTTTTATGATTGAGGAATTTTCATGGGAGTACTGTTGATATTCCCACGCCTTCACAAAATATCCTTACACATTAGAGCATTTTAATATTAGGTGCAGTTATTATTAAGAAGTGTGTTACCGCTTGGACAGGGTAAGTGTTGAGTGCCCAACAATTTTTAACGAGTTAAAGATACCAGCAGCATTTAAAATATTTTGTGGGGAAGATGTGCAGAAAAATTGAAAATAACACTTTAAAAAAATACAAGTTATTAAACAATGTGAGCGTTTTTGGTTGATGTATTGCGGATTGAATTTGTTATGCTCGTACAGGATGTTTCGGTACTTCAGGCGTGCTCAATGGGTGGCGATTTATACCGCCCCTCCCGCAGTGGGGTACCTCCGGTAGGAAGGGAAGAACCTGTGATAGAACCGACATTAAATAGAGCGGAAAAGTAGTGGAATGGAAAGCATTTGCCAAAACAATTAGGGAAATATTAAAAAATCCAAAGTCGGCTTCCCAAATGCAAACCCCAAACGTTACCGCCTAATCCAGCTCGCTTGATTTACTGTGCAAACATGCAACGGTGATTATTTTCAACCAATCATAGGGATATTGGAACATTATATGAGAATTGCGTGAATACTAAATTTTGGTAGATGAAATTATATTTATTATTTGGAATGTGTGTATAACGAAGGTGAATTAAACATAACATTTTCATTGTAAAGATAAATACCATTTTATAAATTCCTGACATCATTGACGTGGAGATTTTTTGTTTTATTATTAATATTAATATTAACAATAATAATTTAAGGTTTGTGGAGTGTTTATGGAGTCCGCACTTTGGCCACAGGCCATTTGTGCAAGGCTAAACTCTCATAGTAGTTGAAACTCTGTATCTTTGTCAAGAGCCCTTACTCCCATGAGGGGATCATTCCTATTATTATATGTTTGCGAACCTTCCTTTCCAGGACCTCACATTCTAACAGCATGCGCTTTCTAGTTTCGTTATGTTATTTACAAAGTCTGTAAATGGGTTCTCCCTGGAAAATATCTATTTTCTGGATGTTTCCTGAAATGTTCATGTCCAGTAACCATCCGATCAATCGTCTTAACTTTTTCTACCAAATTTCAGAAGTATTTTAGTATGTGTGGGGTTAGGTCCGTTGACAAAGATTTTGCCAAGAGCTTGTGCGGGAAACTGGAAGATTTTTCTTGTGCTGATCCCTGGTCCGTAACCTTATTGCAGTGCTAGCTACCGCAGACTGGTCCAGGTTCAATACAAGACCTAGATGCTCCCTTCTTGCTCAGTGTGTGTCTGCTTCTTCATTTATTTTCACAACTCGATATCCTGGCTCCCCTTTCAACTCCGCAGAGTTCTCGCGTGACAGCTTGAGTGTCAGAAAGGATCAGAATGTGTTTATCTTGGTAGCGTTTTCAAATACCCTTTTGAGGCAGATCAAGATTGCAAAGATCTCTGCCTGAAAGTATTTTCCATATAATCTAACGATATTAAATGTAGTAAAAGTAATATTAAATACATTATTTATCCTATCGTGAAAAGTTTTGAGGGAAATCGCTTTATTAAAGTGTTATTCAAGCTTTAGAATCTATAAATGCTAAGGGTTGTTTATTGCAATGCTGAATAAGATAAGTTGTTCACATATTTAACATATCTGGTGGTAATTACTGACATGAAATCAAAGCATGGGTAATTTGTGTATAACTTTTAAATCTGAGCAGAACATGTTTCTTAATTGGACATTTTCTAGACAGTTTTCTGTTCATTTTCATTCATTAACGTTGGAGCGGTTTGTGGCACGAAATTTGGCTATGACTGTAACGTCATCCTGGGGAGGTATGCATTCTCTCTTTGTTTATTTGCACAGCATAGGAACGAAGGCCCAGGGGATCTGCCACTCCACTCGCTACTACCGGAGTGTCGTCACGCATGACGATTCGGACACTGGCGTCAGGTGGTAGGGTGTTACACGGCCGATTAGTACACGACTAAATGGTATCAGGGGATGGCTAATCTGCAGGCACGTATCGCCTCAACTCCTGGGAGGGAGTTGGACCCAGAAACACGTTGCGACCCCAAACACGTACGTCTCCGGTCCAGTTCGTTTCTCTTACCGCCGGCGAACGGCTCTTGAATGAAAAATTGACCTTCCCCCGATGTTGGCGATTGTCCTTTGAATCCTGAAGGGTAATTATCCTGCATCAGCAACTGTTTCAGCAAGGATGAAGTGCCTCCGGCCGCTTATTGCTCTAGCAGGCCTAAGCAAAATAATTGGGAACGTACTTTCACTGTCTTCAAAATAATTTATTCCAGAACATACTCGGTGAGTTATTGTGTATTAGTGCAGATTAACTTTAACTTATATTTAACACCTTAACCTCACTCTCGCCGAACTTTTTGATGTAGTAATGCTTTGCAAGAAATGGGTTACTGAATTGTGATGACTAGAGCAAAATAGTTTCTCTTTTTGAAGTTGTTCTTGAAACATTCATTAAAATTAGGACACACTTCTTATAGAAAATGACAAGACACATTAATTATACCCTTGTGTAAATTTATGGGAACAAATGTACTGTCCTAGTTTTTAAAATTATTTTACAAAATTTCAATATTAATTTTTGCGAAACAGTATTTTTAATATTTAATATTTTTAGTATTTAATATTCCCACCTTTGGCCATAATTCCATTTTCACTCGTTTGGGCATAGATTCAACGGGTTTCTCATACATTTTATTTATTTCTGAGTCATGAAACCACACTTTTATCGCAGTACAAATCATGTTTTCTTTGCTGATGCAGACATTTTCCTCGTTAGTTTCTTGACAATCTCTATAAGGTTGAGATCAGTGAATTTTCAGGCTAATCCAAACACTGGACATCATTTTTTTTTCCATTAAGTCTTTAACATTTTTTACGCATGACAAGGGTAATGACTTAATGGAAAATTGTCTTTTCTATGCTCAATTGTTAATCCCTTCAGTTTTTTTCTCTAAAATTGGAATATTTTTGGCACTGTTGAAGCACCGATTTCCACCCTTGCAGCATCCACGGCTATTTTAAAAATAAAAACGTTTCTTTTCGGTATGAATTTAGCTGGTTCTGATTAGATAATCATCATTTTTTCTGAACGTTTTTGGTTTTTGGCTGTATCCTCCTTTCCTTTAAGATGAAATTGACTCAATCTTATTTTTCTACTAAATTCATGAAGGGTTATGATCTTATTTCTCTTCGTTGTTGATATGACTTATTTACGGACGCTCTTTAACATTTCAGGTCATCAGCGTCCCATTCTATTCAGGGCGTGAAACGGCCGACAAATTTTGCTCAGAGGCACGTTCTTTCAGGCTTGAGATTCTTTTTCGTGCCGTAAATGTACGACACGGAACCCACGGCTTTACTTTCCTTCCGAAGGAAGCCATTATTAGGACTATTATGCCCGAAAAAATCCATCCATCGATCCTGGCCGGGTTTGAACCTGCGATCTTGAGTTTAGAAGGCAAGTATGGTTACCACTACACCACCAGGACCGATCCTTCTTTGTAGGTGTGTTACTATTATGAACATAAATATGTTTGCTTAATAAAATATTAAAACAGCTAGAAACACAAGCAAATTGCTTAACTTGTAGTACAACCAATAAAAGCAATAAATACAGTTAACTATCTCAACAATGGGTATCAATAATGCGGTTTAGTAAGCTAATTATTAGTACAGAAATACTTATAAAACTTAAAATACCTGCTTGTTAACATTAATTCCTGCACTGTAAGCCTTACAAGGTCTGTAATTTTTAGTAACAATTTGGCAGCATTGCAGATCCAAGATAAATGTAGATAAATATGTAATGAAGCAATTGTATATAAAATCAAATATTTAATTTCTACGCTATAAAATAGAATGTTACAGCCAGTCAAATTAAGATTATAATAATCACTTCACTTCTGATACAAATTTTAAATTACAATTAACTTTAGAACTACTGAATGAATATAAATGTACTGAAACACAAGTTTCCTCCATTTAAACATTTAAGTTACCTTGGAAAGGGATACTCAGTTCATTATAATACACTTTTCCAAATGTTTCGTAGTTGTGCACAGTTTTCTGTTTGACAATGTGTTTTATATGCAGAGAAATATCGTAAAAAGTCACAGGTGCATATTTACACAGAGGGATTGTGCTAGCAGTGATATTTTCAGGAGGTTCTACAGTTTCACCATTAAATACGTGAGTCAAAGTAAGAAGAATTCAGTATCCAGGCTTCTTATTCAGTATAGAGTGCAGTTTAGTGGAAATTAAACACCATTCACTTCACCTGCACAGCACTGACTTTCTGAACAGCATCTTCCACTGTTCCCATGATTTCTTGGAGAGGCATACATGAAGCCTCCAGTTTCTTGATACTGTCGGGAAGTTCTTTGCGATATATGAAACTGAACTGAGCACACTGCTGGCAAGGATTCACTCATGACACTACGGGATAAGAAGAAAAGTTCTCCATCACTGACTGACTTCACAGCTATGAAGTGCTTACTATAGAAAATCCCACCTTTAATTCAAGTTGACCACTTTGTGATCACACACTCCGGAGGTAGAGGTATGTCATGTAGCTGCTACACGATAGGCCATTTCAAGAAACCCTTTTTCGTTGCTGATGTCGGTGTACTTACTTCTTGGAATTTACTTCTTCCTCTGCTAACCTTGCAATGCATGAGCCATCAAGTATCGTGCATTAAGTTTGGGCAAAATGCATTAAGCGAATTCCCTGCTTTCAATATATGCAACTGCATCTGTGTAAAACAATAGGATCCTCTCTTTTGTAACGCCAGCTGGCCATAACACCTTAAGTCATTATAATGTATCTTGCAAATGTTGAACTATTTATTGCCTCCAAAGGATTACAAGAAATTAAATAAGGTTTAGATGCAACCTTAGTGTCAAACTTGCCCATAATTAGATTCGCCATGAAATGGCCGAAAGTATCTATTGCCTCATCAGCAGAAATCCATCTATACGAATCATCTATGTCAGTCCTGATGTTTTCTAAGATATCGATATAACTAGAATACAAGTAATTCTTCCAGATGGTTGACTCGTTCAGAATGTAGCGGTTGCAGTTTTTATGCAAGAAATAATTAAATTCAGTACCAGAAGTTTGTTTCTTGATATATCGCTGCAACCATTGCCAGGCAAATTTCTTTGCTAAAGTCACCATTAGATTATGTAAGCTGCCCCTGCAAGCTAATAAGTAGTAGCTGTTTCCTTTGAAGAAAACCGTTGTTTATTTCTATTATGTAGATCGCTTTGTAAATGTTGTTCGGTTTGAGATTTTATTTTACACCCGATACAGTTATCACAAGTTTGGCAGAAGACTGGGTCACAATCTGTTGTGAAAGCACTGTCAATAAGGATCCATGTTTTCAGCTTGGATGATAATCAACTGCAAAGACGCGTCTGGTGCCATGGTTAACAGTTGACTGCTATAAATTCACTTATGCTTACCTGTAGCGAAATTCTGGAGCGGCTAGAGCTACAGCCCCGAGCGATAGCAGAGAAAGCCGAAGGTAGTGTAACTTTCACAGATGTAGGCAGATAATAGGGCTCTCAAGCACAATGGTATGATAGTTCAGACGGTTAGAGCGTCTGCTTTAGTTTGAAGGTAGTATTTTGCAATCTTCACATACGGATGCCCTTTTTTCTGTCGGAGTTAAGGAGATTTGCCACCATTACAATGATTTGTAATGGCTATAAATTAATATTTAAGATTGATTTTATTCTGGAATTAAAGGGGATTTGCCACCATTATAGTGATTTACCCGCCCCTATAAATCTATTTTGATGAAAAGCAGACGAGCCTAGGCCGTCAGGCCGTAGCGAGCCGCAGAAAACCACTGGGTCCACCGGTTTCTAGGATTTACCCGAGGTTAGGGATAAGGATAGTGTGTGTATGTGAATTAATTGCGAATTCCAATAAGACAACGCGTGGTAAATGGTGAAAAACTCAGTTTTGTAATGAGCAACAACATATTGCAGTCAGAAAGTTACGCTGGACAAGGCATAGGTTATATTACGTTTAACAGAAGAAATGATGCAATATTTACACTGTTTAAGCGTCCACGCAAAAAAAAAAAAAAAAAAAAAAAAAACCCATTTCGTTATCTCCTGTTCGGGACTGAGGAATTTCCTACTCCCCACTGTCGCTCGAGACTACAGCTCTAGCCGCTCCAGAATTTCGCTATGGGTAAGGATAATTCTGATGCGTTTTAAGAACAAGAAAGGCAATTGTTTGAAACGATTCATTGTTGGCGTCATAGAACTAGTGCAGTTATAGCTTTGAATGTAACAACAATGTATGAGTAGCAGAATGGCGTTTAAATTACTTTTCCTTTCTTGCTACGGTATTGGATAATTCGATAGAAGCGCAAAATAAAGCGATTATGTTATAAAAATTCTACAATAATGTTAAAATATGCAAAAGTACGTAGTGGTGTGAAATAGGTAATATCATACTAAATATGTAAAATAAAATTTATGAACAACATTCCTAAATGTGCATATCGTCATTATTTGCCTTGTATTTGCGCATTAATATATAACATTAAAATATGTAATTACATAAAATCCAGGCTCTACTCTTCAAGTACTCGTGTAATGTCACATGCTTAGACTATGAAGTAAGAACTTTGGAATTATAGTTAAGGGCAGTTTAGGTATAGAATGTTTATTCTCGTTCATTATGGTTAAAACATATTGGAAATAATAAAGCCGGCAACTTCTCCCTGTTTGTTACGTAATTGCGGCAAGATGGGTGTATGTTTCTTAATCTTATCCTTATTGAAGAACTTAACCACATTAAGTATATCTTTAAATATTTAGATCCGGGTACTAAAGCACAGATAGCCGAATAACGTCAATGTTGATCTTCGCAACTATTGGGGGTTAAAATTAGGAAATGGAAGTACATAAACGGAGATTACATGCATATAAGAGGCAGCCAAGTAGCAAAGCAGGGATCCGGGGGTATCCCAAAAAAAAAAAAAAAAAAAAAAAAAAAAAAAAAAATATTATGATACACTAAATATTTAACAATTTTGATATCTTTTTTTTTTGAATGATTTATTTATGGACGCTTTTTAACAGCTCAGGTCATCAGCGTCCCATTCAACTCAGGGCATGAAACTGCCGACAAATTTTGCTCAGAGGCCTCTCTTTCAGGCTTGAGGTTCTTTTTCGTGCCGTAAATGTACGACACGGGACCCACGGCTTTACTTCCCTTCCGAAGGAAGCCATACTTGGGATTTTTACGCCCCGAAAAAATCCATCGGTCCTGGCCGGGTTCGAACCCGCGATCTTGGGTTTAGGAGGCAAGTATGGTAACCACTACACCACCACGACCGACATTTTGATATCGGAACAGTTAAAAGTGCTAAACCCTGAGAAAGATGGTGAAGAATGAAGACTTCTTTATAGAATCCAATGCTAAATTAAACCACTTCGCTTTGCCCTCAAAGTATTAATGCATCCAGAAAGCTTTAAATATCCACAAACAGCAAAATGCTGAACCCTAGTTTTACGATCACAGGATTGTCAAGGAATAAGTGCGAGATAGCTATTTACATTCACCAGAAGTTAAAAATATTGCGCTGTGAAGCAGTCAGAAGGGGCGACTAGAATCCCCGGTTACAATCCGAGGGTGATATAGTTAAAATATCACATTGTTAATTACGTTTAATAGAGTTGTGGGGAAAACAGCATGGGGGAGTAAACGTTAAGTTTAGGCTTGTAATTGGGAACCACAACATTTGTGTAGTATAACAGACTATCTGAAATATTTAAAGCTGGATTACTGTTAGCGATTAACTTCGGTTAAAAGTGCCTCTACGTAGTAGTGCTATTATCGGATAACTACGGGTAATTACCCTTAAACAAGTCAAAACGTAGTCGCTGCAGTTGTAATTTGTCGCCGCTGCACAAGTTGATGAAACCTCTGGTTATATTGCACAGTAATTGTTGTTATTACCATGTTGTATTCCCCTAGCTCCAGGGCTCCCCTAAAGAATTTCCAAGCCCGGGGAAGAGCTCATTACACCAGCTTTTGTTAGTTTTGTTGCTCATAAAGACACTACCACACTTTCACGAAGTGGTGCTGAGAAGTTTGCATGCAGTTCAGTTGCACAAGTCTTGAGAACGCTCGACGTGAAAGTGCAACATACTCATCCTCCAGTGGGTTGTGTAAAGCAGGGAAGTGTTTGCTCAAATGAAAGTACTGCTGTTCTGTATCAAGGGTTGTAAAAACAACTCCCAGCTACATATAAAATGTCTGTTATGTGTGTTTTATATTCCTACTCTATTTTAACACCAGAATCTACATATGAGGTCCTCAATTTAAAAATAGCTCATTCTCTGTTAAAAAGTAAACAGTACTGATGATAGGAAAATATTTTTGATATGTTCAAAGAGTCATCAATAAAAGAAACAATAATATTAAACTGAAATTTTCAGAATATCAAAGATGTTCCGAGATAGCTGATAAATTCATGAACCCAACGATTTAAAGCTCAGAATATCCAGGGATTTTTATTAGGACTATATAAAGAAGGTGTCAAAATGTATACACACTCTAAACAAAGAAAATACTGCGTTAACATAACAAAACTGGATTCACACAAACAGAAAGTGATCAGCACTAATCATCTTAGACTTTTACAATTACAACAGTTACTCGAAATGCCCACCATCGACGTCGATACACTTCCTAGTACGTTGAACTACTGATTGAATAACATTTGCGAAAGTATCCTCAACGATTGCAGTACATGCCGTTTCAATTTCTTCCCGAAGTGCTGTTAGTGTAGCTGGTTTTCTGCGGCATACAACATCCTTAAGAGTTCCCCATAGGTAGAAGTCCAATGAAATTAGATCCGGAGAACGCGGAGGAAACTCAATCGGACCTCTTCGTCCTATCCAGTTCCTTGGATAGTGCCTAGGTTAATGCCTTGGATCCAGTGCGCGGGGTTTGTTGTTGTGCGAGGTCTCCCAGATCTGCCCTTGTGAACATCGCATACGCTTTCACGAGTCTCAAATTTGTCTCGAATGCGTGCAATTGTAACTTGCGTTGCAGTTCCGTTCTGTACATACGTCTCCAATGCCTTTGAACTTCATCAACATTCTCGGTTTTCCAATAATCCGCTGTTCAAACGATAATCTTGGTTCTATTTTGTTGTAGCAACGCTAGCTAAACATAATGTGAGTCGCATCTGTTTACAGAACATCATACAATAATCTTGGCTTCATTTGTTCATTGTTGATTTACCTGTCACATAGCAACGCTATCATAAGGTATGTGAGTCACATCTGTTTACAGAACATCATACTACACATTACTGTTGTTTTTCGGTCCAACTTTGAAATATAATAAATAGATATCTACTGTGAAAGTGTGTATACATTTTTGGCAAATGATTCAGTGATCAATATAGTATAAAAATATGAATAACTACAACCAATCAACGTTGACTATCGCCCAATTTTATTGCTTTGTTGCAGTGCATGATTTTTATGCAAATTCATCAGAATAGCATATTGAAATATCTTTGTAGCTTCTTTGTCCTAAACATCAGTTTTCACTAGAAATAATAATCAACATTGCGGCAATTGTTTGTGCACGGTGGGTTCCAAGACTGTTGATATCCGAATTCTGAAACTTTCACTGGGTGCCACCCACGCGTTGGAAAAGTTACACATGAGACATACAAATGGCCGTATACAGTTGTGACTCACATTATTAATTTATTAATTATTTCAATTACTCTGCAATTGACGGGAAGCAGAGATGGCTTCAATACTGAATTTTAATTCTACATTTTCCAAAATATTTCTATAATTTAAATTACAAATATTTTTATATTTGTAATATTTCTATAATTTAAATTACAAAAAAAAAAAAAAAAAAAAAAAACAATGCTTTCACGGCCTTCTTTGATAATCCGGGAAAATCAAGGACTCTACAACAGGGGAGCTGGAAACTAACGTTGTTTTTTTTTTTTTTTTTATACATTTTATTTAAGAACACTCTTTAACATCTCAGGTCATCAAGCGTCCCATTCAATTACGGGCGTGAAACTGCCGACAAATTTTGCTCAGAGGCCTCTTCTTTCAGGCTTGAGGTTCTTTATTGTGCTGTAAATATACGACACGAGTCCCATGGCTTTACTTCCCTTCCGAAGGAAGCCATACTTAGGATTTTTACGCCCCAAAAAATCCACGGATCCTAGCCGGGTTCGAACCCGCTGCCTTGGGTTTAGTAGGTAAGTATGGTTACGACTAACAGTCTTTGCGAAAATATATCTGCTGTTGCCAGGGAAACTATGACGTTCTTGCTGATTCAGTTTTCCGGCTTGTCTATTTGGAAAAAATGATTGCCTTAAATTTGATTATAATTTTATTTAATTCAGTAAATTTCTATTATTTTTAATAATAGTGTTTTTATTAATACGGTAGTTTGATATACTTTGCTTATTTTTTAGTGTCTGATATAAATTAAGAGTCTAAAGGGAAAATCAATAAATATTTAAAATTAAAAGTCAGAGAATATTTTTCTGTTCTGATTAAAAAAGCACAAGCTCTCTTAATGGCGCATACCTGAAGCTGCACTTGTGTTAATTTTAGCCGTTCGTTCTGTAGCAGTCTTAATGAAATATTCTATCGATGTCTGCTTTACGTACTAAGGGGTTAAATGTTTTTGAATTATTCATGGATTTCGCGGGCGCTGTTTAATTAGAAGTCGACATAAGGTAACGTTCGGTTTTTTTCCCCCCTCCAGAACAAACCCTCGGCTGGCTAAAGACTGAAAGCCAGACAAAAGAAGAAAAAGTAGCCGGTTACATTTTCGACACGCCGCATCGATTGAAGGTTTAACGACCAAGATAGGCTCTGAAAAGTATAGGAGAAAAAGCATTCTTCTTTCTTCCATTCATAAGCTGGTTAATATTTGGTCTTTTAATTTCCAAGACAATTCATTTTAATGGCTAAATATACTTCTCGTCTAAAATTTCGTTCATTTGTGGTGTTGAACACGTGGCTATGACAATCTGCTTTTCAAACAACTTAAACACAAGAAAGGTTGCGAAATAAAGTTTCCTATTTTGAGAATGACACATCATTATAATAAGACCACAGAATATATTTTGAAATGTATATACATGTATAATGTGTATTGTATATATAACATAACGTAAATCTCCGACGACAAAGTTTGGATTTCATTGCTTGTTTTCATAGCAAGGTCTCTGAAACAAGTTGTCTGCAATTTTACCATATTGCTGTTCCACAACGAGATGTAAAGGCAGGATAGTTCCAAGATATAAACAGAATAGAGGTTGCCTTTAACTACCCACTGCACGAATTAGGAGGGGTAACAGTTCTATGCTAGTGAACAGCACGGGTGTGTGAGGTAGTTAAGGCGGGAGATCTGGGGTTCGAATCCCGCCAGGACTGTCCTCCCTAGCTGAGGTTTTTTCTAGTATTTCCTCAGTCCTTATAAATGGCAAATGCCGGTAAGGTACACTAAACTTAGGCCTGGAACATGTTCTTCCTAAAAATAAATGCTTTCCCAATATATCATTTCATGTTATCATCAGTCGTGCCTCTGTAGTAAAAATGGGTGTTAAACATCATTCATTCATTCTATAATGGTGCAGTAAGCAAGGGCGGATATTTCCTGTAGAAAATTATCAACGTTTAATAGCAAACATACATATGTAAATATTAAAAAAACACAGGCAAAAATTAATTTAGAAATTCAATAAAGAAAGAATTAAAATCAGTTCCCTTTAATAACTTGTAACCACACCATTTTACTTGTACTGAAGTGAGATGTTTTGATGATGAATTTATAAAGCACGTAACTTGTATAAAAATAAAATATTTGTGTAAATTTAGCTGTTATGCTATTTGAAGCATAACTAAGAAATGGTTTTACGTTTCTCTGAGCGTTACCGCGGAGGGTGCCAGTTGCTTTCTATGGTGTTGCTGCTACAAACATTAAAGATGATAATGTTGATAAAACCTCCCATCACAACCCCGGCAACAGTCAGTCTTAACTGTAGTGAGGTCGCGACGTATCTGTTTATAAGGGAATCAAAAGTATTTCGCTCTTTAACCTAACCTAACCTAACCTAACCTAACCTAACCTAACATGATAAACAAGCTAACTTAATACAAACTCTCTATTTTTTTTTTCCTTCCCTTACAAGAAAAACCTTCGAGTTCGAATAAATATAACCGAATCAGAAATTAGTTTTAGGTTCTTTAGTTATCTCTGAATTCATCGGTGAAATTTGTTTGTTTTTATTTTCTTTTGTTGTTGTAAAACGTACATTTTCTTGCTATAGAGTTATGTTTAGTCACTGTTACCTCAAGAAATACTGTTACAAAGAAAAGCTTAGCAAACTTTTGTTATGGAAAAGGTGGCAAGATTAGATTCGATTAAAAAAGGGGGATAAAATCTTCTAAAATGAACACATTATTCAGGAAAAGAGGGCGCAAAAATCCATTTAGATTTAATTATATTATAATAAAAAGTGTCTATATCTAATTTATACAATATATATATAATGAAAGTTAGTAATTATTTTACAATTACGATAGATACATATGAAAGCCAAATGGTAGTATAATGTTAAATATTAATTTACCAAAAGACAAAAGACTGAAGTTTATATACATTTAATATTATTTTATAACGTGTTTCAGAGGTTCCGATGTACAAATTTTACATGCAGCCTTTACTTCAAATCTTCTTATTCTGACCGCTGGATAAATGCTTGATAGGACATGTTGGCTTTGCATAGCGTTTTGGAATCTTCAATGGTAATATATAATTTTAGAAGCACGTGGTCGAGAAAATAAAATATAAGAGAACACTTCCACGTGTTCAATCGTCAGTGCATGAAAACAGAACGGACAGACTGTGTGAATACAGAAAATAAAATAATTCACACCTCGATCTCTCCATTTAATAGCTACCTGTGAGCAAATTACTTGAAAAAGGGATCAAAGTAGACACTTTCAACATTTCAGACATATAAATTACGAAAGGAATATATTTCATGATTATTTTAAATATTATCCCGAACTCCGGACAAAGATGTAAAAAGGCGGCCATGTCCGGACAAAAGAGTATTAGTGGTGGTGGTGGTGATAGTGATGGTTTCCAGTTAAACTAGTTATACTGTAT
The DNA here is from genome assembly GCA_030762175.1 of Metallyticus violacea. Classification (NCBI taxonomy): domain Eukaryota; kingdom Metazoa; phylum Arthropoda; class Insecta; order Mantodea; family Metallyticidae; genus Metallyticus; species Metallyticus violacea. The sequence goes on along the minus strand of CM060844.1, from coordinate 46,182,686 downwards.
TGCACATAACAGTTGCATGGGTCACAAGACTTTCATGCTGTTGTAAAATACTTCATTTCTGGAATTAATGACAACAAAAGAAAACAACAACATTAATAAGAACGCGCGCGCGCGCGCACACACACACACACACATGAAACAGACGTACATACAATGATTCTGATATTCATATAAATCTTCGTACATTGTTTATAGGCATTTCTTGTGCTAACTACGTATTTGATTTAAGAAACTGCCCAGGTTCAACCAGTTTTGTGCATGTACAATTAAGTCCCAATATGCCAGCTCCCCCCTACTGGAAGTCAAAACTTGATCTGGGAGAAATTTTATCCTATATCTTCTGCCTGTGTACACTTAGCCAAAATGTGCATCCAGTCTTCCGGTTAGCATAATGGACAAACCCTTTTGTCTTTATCGTCAACAACCTTAAGTGCTTTCCAACCTCCCAATATAAACCATGCTATTCCCGTCCTCTGTTTTATACCTAGCTCCATGATGTAGATCTCTTTACCCCATTTACTCTTTTAGTTTCGCTCTGCAGGTCCGGAGATGACATCTGCATGTATAGCGCATTTGTTTCCTACAGGTTTGTGTTAGACAAGCGTCTCCATCGCCACGGGTAGCCGAGGTCATTAAGGCGCGGGATCTTGAGCGGGAGGTCTGGGGTTCGAATCCCGCCAGGACTGTCCTCCCGAATTGAGGTTTTTTACAGGTTTTCATCAATCTTCATAAATGCCAAATGCCGGGGTGGTACCCTAAACTTAGGCCTGGAACTTCCTTATAAAAAATCCTTTCCCAATGTATCATTTCATCTCGTGTACCACTAGTGTCCACCGCCTGTGGTGCCTCAGTAGTAAAAACGGGAGTTAAACACTTTTCAAAAAATAAATAAATAAATAAAAACAAGCATCTTTTGACTTTTTCACTACGCCATACTGTTTTCAATACCTTTCTGCCAATTATCGTTTAAACCGATTTTTGACAATTCCCACTGTACAACCGCTTTCCACCATATCGGATAATGTACGTTGTTTAATTAATGCCGATAGCAGATTGCCCCCCAGGGTTTTTTGTTGTCTTTTAATTACTCTTAGCCAGTATCTAATTACATTTATTTTGCTGTAGATTGCACCTTCCCAGCATCCCACCTCTCGTGGACAAAAGAGAAGATATGTTCAACTTTAGTTTTAGCTCATTTATTTATTTCTGAATTCAAAGACCAATTGTGGTCTCTGAAGTCAAGTGCCCCTTCATAGTATGCCGATGTCGATGAATTAGCAAAATTCGAGCGGAGGTTGACTAAATGGAGCACTCTAGTGAGCAAATGCGGCGTTTTACGGAAAAAAAGTATACAATCATGGACTTCAGAGGTAGGTAAATGACTTTGACTGAATTATGATGTGATTTTTGTTTGTTGGAATCATATCAAAGGGGTGAATAAACGGAAACTTAACTACGACTTTTACTGAAATACTACATCATTGATCCCAATGGTAAATAAATTGCCTATAACTGAATTTTAGTGCTATTAAGTTTGCTAGAATCCGAATATTGTTAGTAAAATTAATGACAATAGTAAGTCTGTTTTGGCCTTAGAAGACGTAATATTTTGATGGATAGCATATTCTTCCCTTAACTCGAGATGAAAGTACTTTGCAGTGTTTTATATCAATTTCTATCTGCTCTGTATTTTCTTTCTCCTTTGTGATGAATAACTTAATGGTGCTTGTACTAGGCTCCGGGAGTAATGGTACCTGCTGTCTGAGTGGAACAGTGCTTAAAATCTCTCCACTTAGTTTTAACTTCCTATATGCACATTTCCTTCTCTAAAGAAGCTCAGTCAAACCACTTAACGTATGATTGTAACCCGTTTCTTTCTAGAAGAATGGATAAATAGTGTTTTCACCAGTAGTCAACGCTCTAAAAATAAAAGTGACTGGAATGAAATGTATTTCTAACTTATAGGTTATTCAGTTTCTAATGTTTTGTTTATATGAAATATAAATTTACTTTAAATGTTTAACATAAATAAATATATGACTTTGCTTGGGAATGTATTTTAAAAAAATCTTTATATGCAAATGTAAGTACATAACTGAAAAATGGTATCTGATCTATATTTTTAAAATGTTGCTCTACAGATTTTAAATAGAGTTAATGATTAAATGTGCTAAATGACTTCTTCACCCTGCACTTCTTGCATAAAGCATAGAGTGGGTATATTGAAAATTTGAGTCTTATAAAAATTTATAACTCCTTGGTATACATACATTTTTATTGTTCTATTTTGGTTGTATTTTATGGAAACCTTGAGAGTGGTTTTATAGTTCAGACAGCTGAAATACTGACTTTCGCGGTTTTTGTTCCTTTAGGAAATCTCTTAGTTTTTTACGTATCACGGGCGAGTTTATAAATTAAATAAAATTGGAACAAATATTAAATTGTACTGGTGAAAAATATTGCTGTTATTATGGTAGCTTTAGTATTCTTAAATCTCTGAAGTATGAAGTACACACCTTAAAGTACCTTGTGCTTTATTCAACCATCTAGCAACGGATGTATCAAGTCAGAATTTGGTCGGTAGCCTGCTGCTAGCCGGTGATTGCCTGCATAGCTTACAGATGATTAACTCCAAAGCAAGTAGTAAGATTAGATTAGATATGCTTCTAGTAAAGATATAGTTGGGGTAATATTCCCTAATACTTAAGCTTTGAAGACTAATTATATTATACTTTATCTTCATTGTTTATATATAACAAAACTAAGAGGTATTTGTTTAATTTTCCTCTCTATTTAACGCACGGTGGTCACCCGTCTTTGTATAAGGGTTAACTATACAAGATATAACACATTAAAACCAGTTTTGTTATGTGTTCTTTACTATATTGTACGTAAACATTTGATTTAATGAATTAAAAGCACGACTCTCAAACTCAGCTATTGGTGTGAAGTGCTTTCCTTTTCACATGCTTCTACTATATAAGCATCTTACCTAACAAAGTCGGAAACGATAATAACTGGCCTTCACTGGCGCTTGGAGTGATATGAGTACTACATAAGCAAACTTTGTAGTTGAGGAGCAAAGTTTTAAAGTCATAATAACGAAATACAAAATTTTGTTTCAATATGTTTATCTAATTCGAATAATTGTAACATTTGTGTTAAATTGCTAAGGATGTATTCGTTCACTTAAATTTAAATACCCATCCCCTATGAAATGTTTTTCCCAAGTATAAATGCATCACGCTTTGCTTCCCCTGAATGTGATGCAAATATCTACTATTTTTTTATAACTAATACAATAAATTAATTTTACTTCAATATTTTTAATCAAAATTATAAAGTGATAGTTATATCTTTTCTAAGTCACATTACAACATTCAGAAATTATTCTACCATGTATTTCAGTAGAGCGATGACAGTGAACAGGCCTGCAGCATAGGATACTGCTATGTAAGGGCTAAGTGAACATCTGTCGTTCAGTGGACCACATATATTGACAGTTCATCCCCAGGTCCCAGAAGCGATAGCTGTGTTTGCCTCTCTTACCATCATCACATTGTTCACTTCCTCTTACACTTTGGCAACCTGTCGACCGTAGGAGGTGTCTGACATTTGAGCCCAACTGGAGAAGGTAATATTTTCCAATATTCCACAGAACCGATCTGAAAATTCCTGGGAAGAGATAGTTTAGAGAGGGAATCACCAGTTGATTGCCATCATAAGAAAGAATTTTCAATCACGAAGAGATATTGCGTATATGCGTTCTTCTAGAACGGAATTTTAAAATCATTTCCCATTTTCCTACGAATCAGAATATGAAGCATGCTGCGATTTTATTTTCACACTGCATTGCCTTAAAAGTACTAAGCGATTGTTGGGGAGAAAAAAAAAACACACATTTTTAGCAGAAACTTTATTTCCTAATATCCACGAATAATTTCATGGTTTGTTTGTTTTTCGTTATTTAATATGGGACTAAAACATTCATGCCAATATATTGATTTTTTATATTTATAGGTAAATAATTATGTAAAACTAGAATAACCAACATGTAATTATAAAAATAAGAAATATTTTGTTTCTAAGCATTTTAGGGAAAATAATGACTACAAAAAAAAATAACGTTAAAATCAATATTTTTAAAAAAGTAGAACTAAAACTAATAACTTGCGTTTGTATTACAATAAAAATTACACAGGTCGTAGTACGGAATACAATTAATTTATAATGTGCATGTTCCTTATTTTAAACTGTTTACGAGACCGCCACGGGTGGCCGAGATCATTAAGACGCTGAGTCGTGAGCGGGAAGTCTGGGGTTCGAATCCCGCAAGGACAGGGAATATGGCTGACTTTGCCGCTAAGAGTGAAACCTCTCGTATGGTTTGTTGACAAGAAAACAAGAAAAGCGGGTCGAAAACATGATATAGTTGCGTCACAAGCTACAGACTAGCCATATTACGAATTATATATATATATATATATAAATTAACAGTAATTATAATAGTAGAAAATGATAAAACACTAAGAAAAAGTAACGCTTGAAATCGCTATATTTCGGACTCGTGGAGTCCTTCTATGGCCAAATTCATTAGCACAGAAAAATATTCTAAATCATAGTTCTAACACATTAGTAGAACTTTCTACTCTTAACACTGTCCAATGCTTTTACAAAATCTATAAAAGCCATTTGCGCCTGTAGATTAAATTCTCTTCTTTTGTGAATCAGATATTTAATAGTCAAAACATCTCTGCATGATGTTCCTGATCTAAGCCAATAATGTTTTTCTTTTAATTACAATAGAATAATTAGATAAAATAGGAAAGTGTAGTATTGTTTATAACATTTTTGTTTTACTTATCCATTTACATAGAATGCCATTATCTTGGTGTTTTAAACCGAAGATTCAAAGCTACATTTTGTATAGATCAGAATGAGTTTAAAAATGTTTCATTGCAATCCATCTTCTTTTTTGTGACGAAACCTGGTCGTATGCATGTAATGATTTAAGAGAATGTTTTTCAACTGTCACCTGTATTGTCTGTTGTCACTATTCTTGAAAGATTAAAAGCACTAGTGATAAACTGTACTCATATCTGACTTCATTTGTTTGCATAAAAATATTACAAGCTATGAAACAATTCCTAACAAGATATCAGCGTATGGTTGACATAAGCATTGCACAAGACGACACAGAGATACCGTAGTCTAGTCACAGCAACAGCGCCGAAAGTTAGCGAGTGGAATGTAGTAAACATGTAGTGTAGTGTTTACCTTGGACCGCTGGGCAAGGTTCAGAGTCACTCATACCATGGTTGAAGCTTCGGCAACCTCGCATCGATGAAAGAAAAGGTTTTCATGCTTATATATTGCTGAACTTATTCCCTAAATTCAAAACTATTTTAGTGTTTCAGTACAATTTTTAAATTGAATGTTCAAATGTTGTGAAATGCCTTTTATTTCTAAAATAACCCAAATATTGAACTTTCTACTATGTCAAATGATTTTACAAAATTTATGAAAGCAATGTGAGTCTGTGGATTAAATTATCTTTTTTATTTAAATAGTAATTAAATGGTAAAAAAATGTATTCTTGATATACCTGATCAAAGGTATTGTCCTTTTCTTGTAATTTTAATTCTTCTATTATTTTCAGCCTTGCATATAGTAATTTTGAGTAAATTGTTTATCCATAATTTAGTACACTTATTCTTCTTATTCTTCTGTAGTTGTTACAGATTTTTTCGTTCACTTTTTTAAAATGTGAAACTATTCCTTTTTTTTCAGAACAATTTTTTTATATAAATACTGCAGTTTTCTAAAAATAATATATCGCACAAATGTTAAAATCTGTTTAGACCTGTTTTGAAAACAAGTTCTCTTTGTTAACTTGTATGACCACTAAGTTTAGAAATTAGGGTAGGATGAAGAATTATTCCCTGAAAGTTTTACTTTTATCGCTGATTTTATATTGCATTTCTACATCAGATTTGAAGAACACCAGCATTAACGCCTTTATTTTTGTGAATTTGTGTTTTGTTTTTAAAAAATTACATTCATTCAAATGTATTTGGAACTTTTTGGACAACCTGAAACACACCACATCTCCAGATTTGTAATATTCATTTGTTTCATCTCCCTTACTACGTTGGTCATATGTTGTTATGCTTTCTTAGTATTTTCGCATCTAGACTGCTTTAGAAGGCATCCAGAAGGAGAATATTTTCTTTTCAAGAGCTGCCCTTTAGCTACACACAATTTTCTTCTTAGCTAACCTTTCCCATTTTGAATGCTTGCGCTTGGCAATGGCGGAGAAAATAAAATAAATAGAAATAAATATTCTTTTCTTCCACCTGGGGAACTTTTCTCGAGGAGTGGGAGAGACGGAACTCCGATAAACAATTTAAGACTTTCCTTTGTCAGCATATTGCATCCTCCTTTCCTGGATATTCAAGTGGGCAGAGTATTCGATGCAGAGAGGTCTTCTCCTCGCTATGGTTGCATAATAGTTCTTTCGTCCTTCCCTCCTCAGTAATACGCAACTTTGCTTCTTCCTAAAAATTGCTTTCAATTTAGCGTTGCAACTCCGGCAGAGGGGAGGTGGTGTAGGATAACTGAGGAAAAGCAGAAAAATAAAAAAAAGAAGAAAAGTAGGGAAATAGATGTGGAATGGTAGAAAGGGCGAAAAAGTTCAAATAAATCCCTCTTTTGTCGATTGATCTCTATGGCAACGGGAAAGGCAACAATGATGAGCATTTCTTCTTTGCAAGAGTCATTTGGCGGTGCTGGTAGTACGAAGGGGAGCTTTCTTCCAAGGGGTGTACATGTCTTTTCTATTCAAATCACACAAGACGTGCAGAAGTTGAATACAAACTAGGCAGCATCTCAACAACGCGAGCATTACTTGAAGACATGAACTAAATAAGAAAGTGTTGATCTGTTTAAACACTGACTTTTCAGAAAATCTTTCTGTGGTCCAGCATCCTCTCTTGCAACTTTTAAAAAGAAGTTGCAATCAGCTCAAGATCTGGTATGTTGAGATTGCGTGAAAGAACCCTTGTGTGGCAAGTTGATGCAGTCGGTAAAGATCAACAAACCGGAACGGAACTTTTTAAATGAAAAGCTGTGACTTACATCCCCCACGCTTCATATAAATTTGCACCGAAACCAACCATGTGAGCAATCTCCGTTGTCTTGGGGAGTGCTGTTGATTTGGTTTATTTACGGACGCCCTTTAACATCTCAGGTCATCTGCGTCCCATGCAATTCAGGGCGTGAAACGGCCGACAAATTTTGCTCGGAGGCCTCTTCTTTCAGGTTTGAGGTTCTTTAAATGCCGCAAATGTACGACAGAAAACCACTTAGGATTTTTACACACTAAAAAATCCATCCATCCTGGCCGGATTTAACCCACGAGGGAAATATGTTACCACTAGGCCGCCAGGATCGACGTCTTAATGGATGGCAGCAACACTTTTTCCGGTAGTAACCATCTCTAAAAGCATGATCCTTCAGCCTTTCTGAAATTTTTGGAAATAAGAAAAAGCAATAGGGGACCTGGATTTTGACTGGCTCATCGATTGTTTCAAGAACTAACTTTTTTTTTATTGTAGCGTGTGCAGAGGTGTCTATTGTTATGTAATACAAGCTGAACTATAGAAACAAGTGTGGTATGGTCGCAATATTGTCACATGCTAAAATCAAGGAATTATTTTAGAAAAATGAACCTATTACAGCTTATGAATAAAGTCGATTGGTATGATTAACTGCCACAGAAATTACACAGGAAGGATGCACAACACATAGTTGCCAAAATAACTACAAATCACGTCCTGTTTGTCATTTAATCCTTCGCATACCGAGCGTGATACAATTCTGTACTTGTTGTAGTTCAAATTCGGTATTGTCAGCTCTTCACATTGTTAATTTATCCCTAAGAAACCATATTATATAATAATGAAATTAATATTTTGCATTTTAGTCATAGCAATTGAAATAATCGCTGGGGCACCGTTTGTTAGTCCGTGTTACGTGAATTAAAACATTGATAAACTAAGAGCGAAAGTTTAGTTTAGAAGTTTCATTGTTGAAGCAGGTTTTAAGTTAAATATAAGGCATTGTTGAACTATCCGCCATTTATTCCTTATTGGCTTACATTTCCAAGCTGTCACAATAGGGTAGATATTAAAGAGAAGGAAGATGGAAAAAACTTGTAATTTAGAATGTCAACGTAACTTAAGTGAGATAATGAAAATATTGCAAGTGGAAAGTGAGGAGTGCTCTATCTTCTAAAATTGAAGATAACAGAAAATATTGATATATGTGCATTATATTATTGAGAACATCGATAATGAAAAGATATGGGATCATTATCAGTTACCAATCAGCCGAATGCACTAATAAAATGGAATAGTATGCGAAGCAACACAAACGTGAAAGTACAGTAAAATAAACTGTATTTAGAAGGATGTTCATTATGTATTTTCAAATTCAAACTGATGAAAAGAACTTTAACACAGCAAGATACCAGTAATGTTGTTTTGCATTGTTGATACTGTTAAGACTAAAAATGCTGTATTATGATATTAAAAAGGTGTATTAATTAAATTTAGTATGTACTTGTAACTTCAAACCATGAAAATAAGTTTAACATACACGCTTGGTTGCCCATGAACTTGGTATGCAGGAGGGCAAGTATGACGGGATGCACGACAAGATTACAGTGTTACCAAAGTGACGGAAATATGCTGTACTTACTTTATCTGCAGTGAGCCCGGTATAATATTTAGTGAAAGGTTGGCTGTTGCCCATGGTGACAACTAGGGTTATTTTTTTTTTTTTTATTTGGTTTACTTACGGACGCTCTTTAACACCTCAGGCCATCAGCGTTCCATTCAAATCAGGGCGTGAAACGGGGGATAAATTTTGCCCAGAAACCTCTTCTTTCAGGCTTGAGGTTGTTTATCGTGCCGTAAATGTACGGCACGGAACCCACGGCTTTACTTCCCTTCCGAAGGAAGCCATACTTAGGATTTTTACGCCCGAAATAATCCATCGATCCTGGCCGGGAAAGAACACCCGATCTTGGGTTTAGAAGGCAAGTATGGTTACCACTACACCATCAGGACCGACAACTAGCGTTGTCCATTATCGGTAACAAAACGGATGGTAGGTTAGAGAGAACACTTTTTCCATTTGAATCTCAATTTTCTTATTTGGAGTCGTAGGTATTTTCTTCCACATTCTGAAATTTGTCTTTAAGGGCATCACTGAGCTTGCTTATGGAAGCTAATGGTATAAAATTACGAGTTAAACTCTTATTTATATATATCTGTTTTATTTTCTTTTATTCGATTTTCCTTTAGGTGTAGAAAAAATGTGAACTTCCCTTAGTTTTTGTGCCTTCTTTCATGACATTTGTTACCAAAGTTTTGACACATCCTAAGTGAATCAATAACATATGATAGTCTAAATTTTTTTCATAGCTATTAAATATTGCATAACATTATACACAGTGTCACGCTGTAACACTCAAGACTACATTAAATGAGTAGTTAATGTTACTAATAAATTCTTCTCCTTTGCATGATTTCGAATGTTTAGACCGTACTTTATCCCGAACGGATTACCATGCATGAAAGTATACAGAACCTCAAAACTTCACAGATTGCAATGCACGAGGACGAAACTTAAGGGTTTCGGCTCCTTAGATGTTCTGAGTAATATTAAGAATGGCCATCTGATGCTCTGTTTCTTGTCGTTTAGATGACAGTGAAACAATAGATTCTTAGACACTTATGTGCTAAGAAGTAGCCAGCAGAACCAGCTCAAAAGGGGAAAAATCATATGTTTTATACATTTTTTTTTCAGAATTATCAGTACGAAATTACGAAAAATAATTAAAGCAAACATTGATGTAAAGAGGGCAATAAACAAAAGAAGTATACATTCCGCATCGAGCACGCAGCACCTCCCACCCCTGTCGGACCTGGTGATGTAGTGGTTACCATACTTGCCTCTTAAACCCAAGAACGCGGGTTCGAACCCGGGAAAATTTTTTTCGGGCGTAAAAATCCTAAGTATGGCTTCCTTCGGAAGGGAAGCAAAACCGTGGGTCCCATGTCGTACATTTACGGCACGAAAAAGAACCTCAAGCCTGAAAGAAGAGGCCTCTGAGCAAAATTTGTCGGCCCTTTCACGCCCTGAGTTGAATGGGACGCTGATGACCTGAGTTGTTAAAGAGCGTCCATAAATAAATCAATCAAAAAAAAAAAAATAACTCCCACCTGTGAGCTAGTGAATCTTGGAAACGATGTTGTTTATCGGGCACTACTATAATTAACTCCAGTTAAGTGCGAGGAAAGTTTATCAATCTTATTCTTGCCCATATAAAGAGTATACCTTAAGAAATACATTGCAAAAATAAGACGTCTCTTAAATCGTGATGATACCAATGGCAGTTTTTGAAACCATTTGCTAAAATGGATCAAACCATTCCAACGGTTGCACCTTTTTGCGCGGATTGTTGCAGTCTCTTGTGAGCTACTTTTCAGCATACATTCCTGACATTAGGAAAAGCAATCTAATTTAAAACTTTGACTTAAGAAAAACAATTAAATTTATAAATAATTATTTCACAGTAGATACCGAGTTATTATTGAACTCTCGTTAAGCTTCCATCTTGTTCACACTAAACCTCGGTGCGGAAATTAATGCGAAGTACCTCCTTGGTCTAGTGGTTAGCGTTGCTTACTGCTGTCCGGGAGACCTGGGTTCGTTTCCCGACACCTACTTAGGAGTTTTTCTAAGATAGGGATATCTGGAACGGGGTCCACCCAGCCTAGTGAGGACAATTGGTGAGCTGACTGATGGAGAGGTGGCGATCTCCGATCTAGTAAGCCGCGATATAGCGATTAGCGGGACGCGGTGTGATCACATGCCCCCCTGCAATACTGCACTCTACCATTGAAATCATGTGATGGAGGTATAAGACACTGCTGGTGTCGTGCTGGTACACGAAACTTTATTTACATGTCGTGGATATTTCTAACATTCCCATAGAAGAACAGTTTACTAACGCATTTCATCAATGACAAATTTTGCTCAGGGGCCTCTTAATTCATTCAGGTTCTTTATCGTGCCGTAAATGTACGACACGGGATCTTATTCTTTTTTGTATTTTTGTGAGGTATTGGAGCACCCCTGAGTGACTAAAGGATCAGTCTTTACCACGGCTACCTCAATATGTAAAGTTTTTAACTGTCTGTGTATTCCTTTATTAGAATTAATTACACGTGGATCTCTTTTCTTCCCAGCGAGCACATTACTAGTCACTCCCTTATTTAGCGTTTCCAGTAGGTTCCTGATATCCTATAGCAATCTCCCATTGCATATGGAAATTGATGCGATACTTAAAGCTTTAGCGCCATCAAGGCTATCAGTACCTTTGGTTGGGTGGCCTAATCTAGTATCAGCCTCTCCATCTTAGGAAATTAGTACCCGAGTGTTCTAGGAACTACCTAACTGCAAAAGTACCAAGGATATTTCGGGATACGCAAAGCTCCCACTATAGTATCTGAAGGGGTTGAAAACCCTGAAGTCTTTTAGGGTTGTTCTACTTTGTCTAAGTCGGTCCTGGTGGTGTAGTGGTTACCATACTTGCCTCCTACACCCAAGAACGCGGGTTCGAACCCGGCCAGGACCAATGCATTTTTCGGGCGTAAAAATCCTATGTATGGCTTCCTTTGGAAGGGAAGTAAAGCCGCGGATCACGTGTCGTACATTTACGGCACGAAAAAGAACCTCAAGCCTGAAAGAGAGGCCTCTGAGCAAAATTTGTCGGTCGTTTCACGCTCTGAGTTGCATGGGACGCTGATGACCTGAGATGTTAAAGAGCGTCCATAAATAAATCAATCAAAAAAAAATAATACTTTGTCTTAACCACGCAAAGCAGCCATAAACTGTGATAAAGGAAGGAGTCTGGGCACTTTCTCTGTAGCCTTTGTCATTGGTTAAGATTGCACTTCAAACCAAAAGAATTACAGCGTGTAAATGCTGTCAAGTTCCCCCTGTGGCAGAGTAACATACAGCAAGTGCAAAGTTTCCACCTTGCAGCAGTTGAAAGAATGCAAACTATGCACCATTCACTCTGGTGATATAAATTTAGAAATTTGTTTAGTAAACTTTACGGAGTTGTTCAATTTCATTACACTTATGGGAAAAATTTAGAGCATATTGTAGAAATTATAATAACACTAAAGGAGAGAAACTCTCTCTCTCTCTCTCCCTCTCTCTCTCGATGTAGTGTTTTAACACCCGTTTTCATTAGTAATACATCAAAGGTGGTGGACACTAGTGATAAATGTGGATTGTGGATTCGGGTACTACCAGGCCCTGGGTCCAGGAGGCGCAGCGCACGCACTACATCACAGAGGTCTGTGTGCCCCGTGGTTTTTTTACATTTGAGATAAAATGATAAATTGAGGAAGAATTTCCTTTTACTTTCGAACAAAGACTTTTACTTGACATTACAAGGTGTAAGCAACTGCGGCTGCAGTCCCGAACCGTAGCGAAGAAAGCCGAAATAGTGTTATTATGGAGTAAAATTTTATTTTATTATATGTTCTCTTATTTTTCGTTAAACTTAAACTAGCCTAACCTAACCTGACGTATGAAAAAATAGAATTTATTCAATTAAGATTATTGTAGAAAAATTAGATTAAAAAAACTAGTATCATTTATTTATTCTGGTAAAGGATTACAAATAAGAAAAAAATTGCAATCGACCCTCACATCAATACCAAAACGCTCTAACTTACTTAGCTAGCAAGGCTTCATGCTCGGTGTGGAAATGATTCATCTAAATTGCTTCTATTAAAATCGTAACCATTCGGCTTTCTTCGCTACGATTCGGGACTGCAGCGTGCAGTTGCTTTCAGCTTGTAAGGATAAATAGCGTTTGCGACCTAAATTACAGGGTGCTTTCCAGGGATTTGCCATTGGTAAGGACTGAAGGAAACCTGGAAAAAAGCTCAGTCTCAGAGAACGGTCCTAAAGGGAAATCAACCCCTGACCTCGCTTTCGTGAGTCCACTCCTTAACGGTCTTGCGTGTGGGTGAGAAATTCTTATAATTATTAAAGTCTAAATTATATATTTGTTACAAATTTTAAATTGTATTTAGCACAGTCATTTTCTAAAATTTATATGATTATATGTAGATTAATAAACAAGCTCTCTGAATAAGTTTTTATGAACTGTGCTTATGCCTATGTTCGGAAAGTACACTTATTTGGAATATTACATCTCGAAAATTCAAGAGATGAGTCACCCTTGTTTGAAATGAAACACTTTGAGACTTATGTACTTTGGGCGCACAAATCTCTATTGATAGAGAAACTTTATAAGCCTCCTTCACTTTTTTTGTAATAATATCATCAAAATATAATGCTTAGTCTTTAGCTCAAAAACTTTACTTCTCCATCCACTTCTTTCTCCTGTTTCCTCTTGGGTTAATCCTTGCTGTCATATTCTTCCCTGCTGCTGTTCTTAGCATCCCTTTTCTTCTTTTCCCCTCAGTACTTCCTCCCGACATTATTTTCAGATTTTGTTTTTTTTCTAGCTTTCAATTCTTTGTACATATTATGCATATTTTCTTTCATCCATCACTTCAGTATTTCTTAACTACATTCGAAATATAATATTATACCTCAAACATTCCCTTTTCCAACAGAAATATATTTGTATGCTTACATTTCTGCTCTAATGATGGTAATAATAATAATAATAATAATAATAATAATAATAATAATAATAATAATAATAATAATAATAATAATAATAATAATAACAATAATAATAATAATAATAATAATAATAATAATAATAATAATAATAATAATAATAATAATAGAAAATGAGATTAATGGCCAAATTACTTTTTATTGCTGACCGTCGAAAATATCTAGGTGTAGTTATAGAAATGTATTGAAGAGTTGTTTAACATTATGAGAAGATTATATTGTTGACTTTTTATGTACTTAAATATTTGTTACTATTTTGCACATTTCAGCATCTTTTTAGTTACTTTCTTATATTTACAATTTTTTTCTTACTGTAGTTTAGTGTTTCATGGCGAAGATAAGAAGAAATAGTTATTCCACGCAAATGTTTAAAGATTTTTTTGCGGTGGATTTCATTTTTTAAAGGAAATGGCTAACAATATGCACATACCCAAAAATACTCGTATAATTTTTTTTTAAATCGGGTAAATAGGTTGCTACATTAGCCTCCTTTTCATTGTGGACTAACGGTATTCCTTTGTGAACTGCCATATTGCATGGTTTCGATTATACATAAGGCTCTCCTCTTCGTCATCATTTGTAACTGTAAATATCAACAAAAAGCTTATTGACAGACAGTGAAGTACCTCTTAAATTATTTATTTATTGTTAATGTTAGCGTTAATTTACGAGCAAACAACAAAGATAATCTAGCCTAAGATTTAAATAACAATGAAGTATTAAACAATTTTTTAGATGCCGCTCGTCCCTAATTATAGCAGACTACTACACTTGATTCGTCGTAAAAGGTCTAGGCTCATTTTTACTATCTCTTAAACCGCGAAGATAAACTGCTGGAGCTCATTCCGAGCGATATAACGCCGATTAGCACAGCTGCAAGTTAGCTCAGATGGTTAGAACGTGGTGCTATAAATGCAAAGGTAGTGGGTTCAAATACTCGTGGCGCAAAACCGTTTTGTTTTTCTGTTGGAATTAAAGGAGGTTTGGCATCATTACAATGCTTTACTCGCCTACTAGTAGCACACACTTTCTTATCAATTTTATTTACGAAAAGGTGAGCGTAGGCCGTTAGACCGTAGCGAGCCGCAGCAAACCACTGGGTCCACCGGTTTCTAGGATTTATACGAGTTTAGGTTAAGGTTAGTTTGAATGCGTTCGTGTGTGTGATTGAATTAATAGCGAATTCCAATAAGACAATTAAGTGATAGATTCAAGGTGAAATATACCTAGAGAAAAATTCAATTTTGTAATAAGGAACAACATATTGAAACCAGAATGTTACGGAGGATAATGCATAGGTTAGGTTAGGTTTAACAAAAAAACAATACATGCATCATTTACACTGTTACAAGTGGATGCCTTTTTCATTTTGTTTACTGCTTGTCACAGTGGAGTTCCGCTTTTCACTGCCGCTCGAGTTCGGCTCTCTCCACTGTCGCTCGGGATGAGCTTCAGCGGTGTCTCCTCGAGGTTTAAGGGCAAGTCTCTTCTTTCACAATCAGCATATTTTAATACAAAAATATTGCGGAAAAGAGGTATTTTCCAGCAAATATCTCGCCTATTTTTGTGATTTTTTCCCTTCCGAGGCTATTTAAAAATATAATAATCATTATTATATTGTTTTCTTGTCTCTCTCTCTCTCTCTCTCTCTCTCTCTCTCTCTCACACACACACACACACAAGAAATTAAAATATACCTTTAAGTAGTTAATAGTTTTTAAGCAATTATTTTTGTAAACCTAAGAATTACTGCGTGGAAATCGTTTCTTACTTACTAGTAGTAGTGCATAATATCTGTTTATTGCGTATATTCACATTTTAAGTAAATTTTGACTACTATTTATTACCCTTTATTTTATACTATGTCTTCAAATAGTTGTCACGTTTCTTTAGAGAGAAATTTATGGATAATGGATGAATACATTTACTTGTTTGTAGAGAGTAAGGATAAGAAGTAAATGAGTTGATGGCAGTACTCTCAGACTAGTCTTTTAACCGCCACGGGTGGCCGAGGTTATTAAGGCGCGGACTAGTGAGCAGGAGGTCTGGGGTTCGAATCTCGCCAGGACCGTCCTCCCTGACTGAGGTTTTTTCCAGGTTTTCCTCAGTCCTCATAACTGACAAATGCCTAGGAGGTACCCTAAACTTAGGTCTGGAACACTTCTTTAAAAAAAATCCTTTCCCAATATATCATTTCATCTCATGTATCATCAGTGTCCACCGCCTGTAGTGCCTCAGTAAAACCGGGTGTTAAATACTACTCAAAAAAATTGTCTTTCAACCTGGTGCATAGTCACAAAGGAGGAGATAACAATGATAACAATGTCGGACTAAAGGCAGACACCTCTGTCATTGTAAATTATCCTTCCCTGTGTGAGGTGGTTTGTGGCTATTCTTCCCAATGATTTTTCAATCATGACCTGTTGCAAGTGAAGGTCTCCACAATGATGGTAACAAGTTCATCTACTGTTGATGTTGCAGAGACTGTATGGCAACTTACACAGCACTTTTGTTTATCAGACTCCACTTCTCAAGAGACTATTTTTATTGACACGAAGCAGGTGATCAGAAATGCCTCGCCGCTGATCTTGCCCAATATTCTTCATTCCTCACTACGTCTCTCTGTTCACATATACCGCACAATAGTACAGAGTGATTTATATAGAACTAAGATCTTTCTTTCTTTATTTGAAAATGAATGATGCTTAGCTACAGTCTATTATACGTCAAATGTTGAGCATCTTTGGAAAAAAAAATCACCTCCGTAGAAAATATTGAAATGTCTTCCCTCCTGGTCCCATTTATGTGGCTATGCATACTCGTAGAACTCACGCCATTGGCCGTCCAAAATCCACATGCCATTCACGAGGCACCTATACACTCAGCTTAGTGTGCAATATCCGTACAGAGAATAGTGGTACTTTTTTGCCAGACTAGACACTGCAGAGTGCGGCTGGATTTTCATGGAGTACTGAGTAATTGGATGATATAGAGCTGTCATGGATATTTTCAACAAGACTGCGCTACATGCCATAGTTGAAACTAATTCATGATGTTAATTGAATGCTTCTTTGATGACGAGATAATCTCAGTGAACCTGTGACCACCGAGATCTCCTGATTTGACAACACGGGACTTCTTCCTATTGGACTACTTAAAAGAGTTTACGTCACACGCCGCCAGACATTGGGCGATCTGAAGCACAACATTACACTGGCGATGGTATTCACAACACAGTCTTCCAACGAGCGGAAAACGTGTTAAGTTATGCCTTAGGCAGGAGGAAGGACATTTTTAACATTTTCCATAAAGATTAATCATCATAAAGGTTTGAGGTACTATAAGTTGTGGCTAACATAATTCGTTTCGAAACAAAAAATAAATAAATGTGCTAATTATATATCAATCACTCTATATTATATGTCAACAAAGCTTCAAATTCAATAAATAGCCACTGCACTTGCCTAAATTATGTCCTGTAATGAACACCCAATAGATAAGATCCCCTAACACTTGACTCAGCGTTCCAAGCACATTTTATATGCTCTGTGACCGTCTCTAGTTAAATGCTGTGTATGTGTTTGTATGTACCTGGTTCTTCACTATTGTTTCTAGGGCGAATAAGGTCATTGAGTAAATGCGGCTTATTTCGGAACAGAAGCTGTATTATTATTATTATTATTATTATTATTATTATTATTATTATTATTATTATTATATAAAACTAAATTTCTCATGTCAATATTCTTCTTGTTTCCATATTTTCTTTTAACTGCACGTGTACCATTTTCTTCAAAAGTAGCGCCGAATAATTGACGCTCATTTGCTTTGTAAGGCAGTCTAATCAGACGATCAAGTAATCAGTTGCATCATTATGCATAGCAAGATTAATGCTTACCCAATGCTTTACTTAGGGGAAATAAAATGAAGAATAATTTGTATGCCTCTGAATGCATTACATAAATTATTTTTCGAGGGAAATCCCACGTTGTGCGAAATCTTTTATTCTTGTAATCGATGGTATTCGTTGATTTGATCTCACCAAAACGAGAAAGCCACAGTGACATACTGCGATCAGGAATAATAGGACTAAGTGACTTAAAATTGAAAAAAGAGTGTCCACTATGTGAAAAAAAAGAGAAAAAAAAAATCTACGTTGTATAGTTGAATGTTTAGAAACTAAAGTATGGATTAGAAAATTAAATAATTTTCAGATAAAAATTTTGCTTAATTTTTTTTTAAATTGGCAGCGAATATTTTTTTTAATTGGTAACTACCTAGGGTAGGTAAGAGAGAAGTGATGGAAGAATGTAATTAAATTTAAAGAAGATATTTATGAAAGTGTAGATAGTGGAAAAAGGGATCTGTTACATATATAACCAGAATGTTAATTGTGTAAACTACTAAATAACAAGCACTTTAAGAACGGTTGTGCAAATTGTAAATGTTAATGCAAAGGAAACGTGTAGAACAAAGCATTCTTTCATACTACTGCAATTACCACAAACTTTTAGTAAAGTATAATACATTTTGGTAATATGTTTTTTGACCACAGAGTTTTTATTTTAATTTAGGATCCCTGGTGACTGTTTTTCCCATCTGAATTATTTTTATATCCCATTTCAAGGCAACGTTTTTACAGAACATTAACATAATAACAAGCGAACGCATATATAGCTTTTTATATGAAATTCTGATTTACAACTGGCGCAAAAATTGTGAAAGTAATTAGTAACATCAATATTTCAATTGAGCCTGACATATTAGCTATACTTGATTACCTTTTTAACAGGTTTCATCAAAATGATTGAGAAAACATTTGTATCGCGAGCGTTGTAATACACGATTGCCCTTATAATGGGATACTTTTTTTTTACAGTAATAATGATTTTCGTTGCACGTGAACGTTGAAACAAATTGTAGGTATACGTGGGTCTATATACAGTGTCCCAGTAACATCTTTCAAGGTACACCTTCATGAGCATTCATGGAAAGACATGCCATATTGATTGCATCTTATAGGGATCTTAGTTATGCACAAAACTAATATCTGTACGTTTCTTTCCTTTAACTTTCTCTAACATAAAACAAAATTTCTTCATACAAAATATTGTAAATTAATTACTGTGTTTTACAAATAATTGTTTGACAAGATACAAGTTTTAAAATGAGCTATTGTTCAGGTTCTCTGTTCTAAGGCACTTTAGAGTTACGTCTCTATAAAAAGAAAAGTCAAATTTGATAATTTTGCCAAATTGTTGCATGCAATTAGACCTATGAATGACTTTAAGAAAAGGCACAGGTATATATATATATATATATATATATTATTTTTCAATATTATCTCATGAACGCGTATAATAATGAAAATAAAAACAATGCTTCTTTCCAAATATTTATATTATGAATCGTGCAGTTTATGAACGTCTATGAACCATATATAATATAATATAACTTTTCAATGTAAATATAAATCGATTAAAATTTAATTTAACTTAAAATTAAATGCAAAAAATATTGCCTGATTGCTCTCCCCCCTCTCTCTCTCTGACAGAAATATTCCGATATTTGTTCGAGGAGTGCCTTCCAGCCTGGCGCTATTGTATTTGATTTCCGAGGGCACCAGGGCAGTCCGTAAACCAGTGGTGCCTAAAAGAATGGAATTAATTTATATATTATATAAAACATATTACATTTTAAAAACTACTTTTTCTTCCGATTTCATATGGAATTGCTCATATTTTGATGCATTTATTATGAAAACTGCGCCTAACTTAAATCACGTAAAGTAATATAAAAAACGGTCAATTTCTAGGAAACCAGGCTGTAGTTATGATTGCTAGTAGCAATTAATAAGAATACCGTTAAAGAAAACGTGTTTTAATCCATGATAAACCGTTTTGTTAACACACGGTGCGTTTAAGCTGCTAAATATTCGCTGTTTTTAATGGAAATATATTCACACACTCATGTGTGCTGTAGTAGAAAGTGGTAGCATTTGTTTCCATAGAACTGCAAGCGAGTTAATGTGTAGCACATGAATTTACAACGTTCCAAATTATTCCATTGCGCTCTGAAGGATTTTGCACTTGAAGTGCATTTGATTTTAATTAGAGCAACCGTTTCATGCTTTCGGTAAACAGGGCTCGTAGAGTAACTTGATTTCATTAAGGGCTGTCAGGTGAGAAATGAAATTATATGAGAAGCAAAAAGTTGAGCATTAAACCGGCGAATTCATACCGCAGGTTGCAGATGTATTCACATGTACATTTAATTTTAATTAGCATTCCCTAGAGCTAGTTTAGTTTTTTTCAATAATCACCGCTCTTTGGTAATGTGATATCCAATGTAATTAGACGTGAAGTGTGAGAAGAGATGTGTGTGGGGGAGGTGGAACAGGTACAGTTTTATCACTTTGGAAAGAATAAAATTCTGCAGCAATTTACCCAATAAACATGAATTGTATCGTGAGCATCTGTTTGTAAAGGAACTAATTTACATTATGTCAATTTGGTTTAGTGGCATGGGATAGAGTATCGATCCTACAAGTTTTCAATAATTGGCCGAAAATGCCTTACCCCTTGAAGTCGCTACTCCTTCTCAAATTGATGAAAATTACAATTTGAATGAAGAACTAGACAGAATAGGTACAAAATAACAGGCTCGAGATCAAATCACAAAATTATTGTCAGATACAACATGGGAGGAAGAAGATATTATTTAAAGTATGAGCGGGTTACATGTGACTGACAGTGCCAAGCGAGACGATCCATAAGAAGTGAAAGACACTCTCTGTTATTGTGGGAACCAACACCCTGTGTTTACTAAAGCTATCGTAATTTCACTGTTTGAGCTATGGCACGGGTTTTGATTGAAATCCATTTGTATGTATATATAGCGTAGCAGTACGACCATTAACTGGGAAGCATGCACCATGTGGCTGCATTCTCATTGGTGCAGAAGCGTGGCGTGACGGACTATGCACAAGTATTTATTGTCAATCGAGAGCCGCGCCTCCGCTGGCCAAATGATGGGAATGGTGTACATCAGTGAGCACCATCGTGCCTGTCGAGTTAATTGTAATGCTACTTGTGTATGGCAGCTCCATGAAGGGTCGTTTATGAACGGGAGTACCATATATCCACATAAAACTTGCATGCTTTGTTTAATAAAAAGCCGCAAAATATCCTGCCGTATCAGCAGATGTTATTAAAATGCCCGTGAACAAAAACTAAGCCCCCTGATTTAGTTTGTCAATTTATGCACTCTGCTTGCCACGAAGCGGTTTAATGGGGAAGGAACTAGGCAAGAAATCCAGTACATAGGCGGTGGGTGGTTTTTGTATGACTGATTTTAAACACAAAGTATTGATATTGTAGTAGTAAATGCGATAGTAAATTTGTTGATGAAATTTAACAGTTTTTTTAATGGTGTTTAACGCCGTTTTACTACTGTGGCACCACAGGCGATGAACACTGGTGATACATGAAGTGAAATGATAAATTGGGAAAGGATATTTTAAGGAAGGAAACGGTCCAGGCCTAAGTTTACGGTACCTCCCCGGCATATGCCAGTTATGAGGACTGAGGAAAATCTGGAAAAAACCTCAGTCAGGGAGGACGGTCCTGGCGGGATTCGAAACCCAGACCTCCCGCTCACGAGTCCGCGCCTTAACGACCTCGGCCAACCGTGGCGATGGAGTTTAACAGTCACAAAATATTTTACAATTTAATGGAATATTACTAATCTTTAACTTCAGCATTCCAAAATATGCCCTTACGCATTATATTCTTAATTTTACATATGTACTTTATAGCTGATATAATGGTCCCCATATATCAAAGCATAATGGAAGAATTAGTTAACATAAATATCTCTAGCAACAGCAAACAGGCATGAAAGCCTGCACAGAAATACAACACTGCAAGACAGTTTAAAAGAAAACAACACCTACTATAAATAATTAGTTACAGGTTACTGTCCTACTCACAGAAAAAGAGTCAGGCTCCAAATTTACCAATTTTAAACTAAGAATTTGGCTAGCAAGCGTTGCTGAAGGATACCATCTCACACAGACAGTAACCTTGAACAAGGATATGCCCAAACATAGCTCTGAGATTGCCGTGAACTAGAAGAGCGATAAAGAAAAGGAATAGCACTGACAAATAATTTCTGAATCAAACTGCAAGCTGCGACATGCACATGTATTATACGGCCTTGACTATTGGCTTCCGCATTACGCATTAGCACCTAAGTCATATAACCTTCTGTATATATAGTCAAAATATTATTCACAGGTATAAATTGAATTCTTTTTCTTTTTTCTTACGATATTTACTGCCGTTAATGTTAATTGATACAACATTAAATTTGTGCCCAATTGAGCTCGTTTGTTAATAGCAACTTAGGTTGCAGTTCGTCGGTCCTGGTGGTGTAGTGGTTACCATACTTGCCTCCTACACCCAAGAACGCGGGTTCAAACCCGGCCAGGACCGATGGATTTTTTCGGGCGTAAAAATCGAAAGTATGGCTTCCTTCGGAAGGGAAGTAAAGCCGTGGGTCCCATGTCGTACATTTACGGCACGAAAAAGAACCTCAAGCCTGAAAGAGAGGCCTCTGAGCAAAATTTGTCGGCCGTTTCACGCCCTGAGTTGAATAGAACGCTGATGACCTGAGATGTTAAAGAGCGTCCATAAATAAATCAATCAAAAAAAAAAGGGTGGCAGTTGAGTTTTATTGAAAAGTAGTAGCAACGTTCATACCTTTATTGCGCGTTTCGTAATTTCATGCTATCATTTTATCATTTTATTTCTGATTACAGATCCCGGAAGTTCAGGCATTTATTTTGGTTAAAATAGGAAAGTAAAAATTCAGTTAAAATATGAAAATAAGCAGTAAAATAATTAAAATAGAAATTTATTAAAAGTAAAACAACACAATATTATTATTAATGAATATAAGTATTTAAGAAGCTTAATATTTTCTTTATCGCACAAATAAAGTACTTAAACTTACTTTTCTTGTTTACAAATAACAAAAAGATACTTTTGCAAAGTGCCCGTTGTCATAGTCACGCACTTGTCAGAGAGAACATTTTTCATTATCACATTCTGCTTTCTCTGAAGTGACTGAGACATATTTAAAACAAACTATTTACGAAGTACTCATAACTATAACAAAACATTCACCTTTCAGAACATCATGGAAATGTTGATCAAGACTCACTAAAGTAGTTTTGAATAGTCATGACTAATGAGCAAAATATGCGCAGTGGTTTCTGGTCGAGTTAATTTTCCTTTATGCGTTTATCAGGCTAATATCTCTCTTACTTCCGTCCTGAACACAATGTAAGGACGATTTATTGCATAGCTGTACCGCTCTCATCTTTCTCGCTTTCAATACATTTATGCAGCTGAGAAGTTACTCCCACCACAAATTTCCTACAAAAGTCTTGCGCAGATCGGTACAAAGTCATTCACCAGGACTATTCGAAACCACACTACTTCCTTCATCCTCTCTATTTCCTCGTATTTGTATGCCCGAGGTAACCGTGTGTTCCTTTTACTAATGAAGGCTTTGCTATTTAAAGAACTTAAGTGAATAGATTGAAGAGAGAGTTTTTGACAGCTTGAAAATAAATAAATGTATAACAAGATTCTCAATAGATACCTTTTTTTTCGGGTGGACATGCCATTTAATTTTGATATCTTTTTCATTTTGATATAGTAAAATTCTTTGTGTGCTTTTTAAAACGCATAAATAATCGCAGAAAAATAATCCATAACATCCAAAACGGAAAAAAAAAAAAATACTAAAAAGAAATAAATAAATAAGAGTTTTAAACCTTAAAATAGGCAACAGAAGCCAAAATAGGCAAAAGAAAAACTGACTCTACGGATCGCAAAATACAGGAAACGTGTTCCATTTCTATCTAACTCTTGAATATATCCACCCAGATAGAAAATACATTTTGCCTAACTTCCGGGCTCTACTGATCACTATTTTCGGCACTCTTTTGCTTTGAACTTGTAAATTCCTTACTTTTTCCTTATTTCACTCCACCGAAACAGAATAAAATATTTTAAATTGCTGTTTTGGTACTTAAATGATGACTGTATTGAATGTTTTCGAACCAGATAATCGAGAAATCATTCAAAATTAACAAGGTTTCCATGAAGCATGGGAAATAATTTTACATCAATATTAACAGATCAACCTGATAATCCTAAATACTAAGCTAACCGGGTTTTCAAGTTGATTCAAACATATTGACATTAACGAGTTAAATATATCGGAGTTTACTGTTATGCAATGTAGGCTCGGATTAACGCTAATGAGCAGCATTAGTTTCATTATTAGCGAGGGTGACAACTAACAACGATACACCATCCTTTACAAACCAATTGCATTACGGTGTGCAATACTCGATATTGCTGTAAAGTTTAGATGCATGAAATATAATTTCAAAATAGAGTACCACCACTAGGGAGATACGAACATCTCAGCTTGACACAAACGTGAATTTAGGTGGTTAAATTTTTTTATATTAAGAAAAGAAAAACAAAAGGGGGTGGGGTTGGAGGGATCTGGTGATGAAAGTGTCGAGATATGGCCTTGAAATCTGCTGATAATAGTGCGCCTCAGTATTTAGACGTTAACTACATTGATCTTTCCTCTTTTCCCTGGTGATTTATTTCCCCTATGTTTGATGAAGGTCTACTGGTTACTGGAGCTACTGATCGACAGGTTGACTTCGTTCTTTGTTTCAATGTGTAATTTTCTGAAGCAGATAGGTCACTAATAGCACAAAATCACTTGGACAGGCTGATAGAATCTTCAGATTCAATTTGTGAAAAATTCGAATATAGGACCTCACTTTGGCGGAAAATTTGAGATGAATGAAAGTATCCTGGTTTTCATGAAGGGTATTATGGTGACGGGGTAATTTTGAAGGATGCTGACCACCACGATCTCTTTAACTAATTTTTTCTATGGGATATCGTAAAAGAAATAGTGATTGCCAACAAGTCTTTCTCTAGACAGGAACTGAAACAATTATTCCAATTAAAGTGAAAACCTCTTGGAGATCACTTCTGTAAATGTGCTGCGTCATTTCGGCTCTGTCTGAAAAATAGTGGCAAACATTTCCATTACATTCTCTAATTTAAGACACTCCTCGTCTCTTGAGGCACAGCAAGGAAGCTGGAGATTTCTTCATTGTGTCTACTCAGTGATCCAGGTATTGTGTATTATTTAGAGTTTTGATTAAAAAGTTTTGTTTAACTATCAATTTGGTTCAAGGTGTATTTTGTTTTGTTAAGAAATATACATTGCTATGGCAATATTTAATTCGCAAACTTTGATATTTGTAATTTGCTTACCAAAAAATTAAATATATTTGATAATGCAATGAGGCAAATCTTTCAAGCTAGCTCTCATCATGTAGTAAATATTTAGTGAATTATTGTTGCTGTGCGTCTATTTATTGTGTACGTTAAAATAATATACTGACTTTTATATTTTATCTTTTTAATTTAAATTGCTTCGCACATGTTAGGTATATAATTTTGTTGTTTGGAAAATTACGGTTAAAACGTTATTGTTTATCCTTGTGAATGTTAAAGATTCTTCTCCTTACTGCTGAGTCATCTTTCCATGACTACATCCTGCGAGTTTTCCTCCAGCACTTTTCTAAATTAAATGCTTTGCCGACTTCACCAAAAGGATGTCTCTCTGAGATTATTGAGAAACGTTGCAAGTAAAATTTGAAAGAACCCATACTTCATAACACTGTGTTAACATAAAGTTAAACTATTCATGCAATGATTTAAATAAAGTAACCAATCAACTGTATACGGTATATAAAAATAAATGTTGAATTTAACATGGCAAAAATGGTAAAAACAATTTAATTCAAGCTTACACGTTTGAAAGATAACGAATTGCATTTGCAAAATGCAGTTGCATTTTTTTATGATTACATTTTTTTGAAAATTCTTTAACTTTCCAAAAAACTAATTATTGTCATAAATACCAAAATATTTATTTTTATACTTTTATATTTTCTAATGTTTTTAGTATTAGCTGTGCAGAAAATGTTGACTAAATTGGCCATTTTTCACTATTGCTTTAAAAAATTATTCAGGTTTTTTTTCTTCCCCCCCCCAATTCAAACCTATTGCTGTTTTAAACATGTATTGCTATAAATCTACTCCCTCCCATAAAAGCTGTACATTTTCTTAAACTTTTTATGCTTTCTACATGTTGTTGTGTAGAAAGTTAGCATATATTTTTAATTATGGCTGTTGTAATAAAGCATTAAATAAAAAATTATATGCAAAATATTGAAAAATAACAGTTTATTAAATTAAACATTTCTGGTTAATTTATTTTTGCTTTTGCAAAAAAGTGCATGTTAAATTATATAAATATGATTTCAGTATGTTCCTAAAGTTTCAGGCATAAACATGAAAATATGTACAAAGTTTGGAGTGCAGGTAAACATACTAAACATGTAATCCGAGAAAAAGTTAAGATTTAGGATGCATAAAAGTTAAAGGCAAATAGAAGGGACTTTAAATACTACAGACTTTTAAAAATCGCTACCGAAAGAAATATTGCAAAATTACATAGCGTGTAAAACTTCTCAGGGATATTTTCTGGGGTGAAAAGTAAGTTTTAATAGCAAACAAAAAAAAAAAAAAAAAAAAAAAAATTGTTGACCAAAATGCCATTTTCTACTTTTGTATTTTCTTAATATTACTACATGATGCTCTTTCTCTTCGTGCCCCCCCCCCAACACTGGTACTATTATGTTGTTATTGTATTTCAAGAATAGGAACTATTAGTGAATTGTTTTCATCCATTCTGATGTGTGCGCGCACGCAACAATATGGAAAATATCTTGTATTATTTTTATCAAAAATCTTGAGAGATGACTAGGAACTTATTTTAAAATTCTATGAAGCATTATTTCATAAGAAATATTTTTAAACTTTCAATTTACAGATTTGTATGCTTTTTTCTGCAAATTATTGCATATCTAATTAACGAGGATATATTCTAAACGCCTACGACAATCGGAACCTTACAATGATTTCGTGCTTTGGTTTCATGTGTACTTTTCATTTATCCATTAAATTTACAATCTAATTATTTCTACCTTTCACGAATATAAAAGCATAGCCTCGCCTTTTGTTTAGATTTTCGCTTCTATTAAGTATCAAGTGAAGTGAAATTCATTAATTGCTGCAATATTCTGTTATACCAAAATGAACTTTATATTAAAATTTCAAAAGATATAATTGGAAAATGAAATTGTAAATAACAAAAAAGGCAATATTGAAAACGTTTTAGTGAATGAAAAAGTTAGTTTTAATGGTGTTAAAAATTTTTAGGATTGAAATATAAACATTTCAGTTCAGAATAAACATAAAATATATAAAGATCATCCTAGCTTTTTGGTTCTTTTGCATTAGCTGCACATATTCAGTAATAATTTTAGAACAGAAATATAATAAAAATTATTTTTTACCTTCAGCCGTTTATTTGTACTTCTTAAGTAAATTATTTCATGGTTTAAAAACTTGTTGAATATGTGTATCAATGTAATGTGTTTGCCTGTTCCCTAAGTTTAAAACTACAGTGATTTCAAAAGAATGTTCACTCCTAGAGCATGGACAGCGACAGCGGAGTAGAAAGTGCTGCTTAAACGTGCTATTATCAGTCACCTAAATCAATTGGAGCGTTGTCTTTGTGCCGTTCATAAGTTTTTAAGATGGCAAGCAGTTTTCCATTTATTTATGTGTTAGTGCTGATATAATATCATGGTAACAGATCGCCCTAATTAGTGTCTGATTTCCGTAACAATTCGTAGCCAGTACTTCATGCTCGGATCCTGCACTCTATAATCTCGCTAAAGGCACCAAATTCCCTAAGGATTCCGAAATTTTCTGTAACCCCTTTCCACTCCTAAAATGCTTTACAGAAAACCAGTCCTCACCCGCTTTAATTTCTCTGTTCGATCCCAATCTCAAAATTTGGAAATAATGTAGTTAACCCCAGCAAATTTCTTCAAATTTTATTTTATCTTATGATTTAATAAGTTATCTCTGAATTAATTCATTTACTTTTAAATTATTTTTTGTAAATAATGTGTCATAATATTATAAATTATTAATCCTGTGATACGAAATATATAAAACTCAGCTAACTGCATTTTATATATGAAAGATATTAAAATAAAACTCCATTAATTTATTACATTTCTATAATCATAAATGTCTATTTTATTTATTGAGAAACTTAAAATATTGGATTTTTGAGCTTAAAGTACTGGTAAATGGATAAACTAAAATGTCACCCTGTTATAAATGACTTTTAGCAGAGCACGTCGATAAATACGAGCAGGGGTTTTTGTTATAAATTGACATATTCGTTAGTTGTCTAGAAAACTTCAATCTAGCATGAGTGTTAATTTTTCATTGATAATACAGTACGATCAGTGATTCTTTACCCCGCGCCCCTGTTTTTTTCCTATGACCAAGCACCCACTCTTTTACCCCGCCATGGAGATGACATAAAAGCTGCTTGCTTACTTGTTGACCTTGCTGATTTTCGCAATCATAGCGCAGCTGTTTCCGGGTGTACGTGGTGTTATTCGTTTCCTAATTAAACACTATACATAATGTGCATTATACCTCGTATATTTACAACGGTACAATTTGTCTTTATGTACGATTATATAGGTTAACTCAGTGGTGAAAGAATCATACGATCAATTGTTTTTGAGCATACAGTTGAATATGTGAATACTCTACTAACCCTTTTTTTCAGAGAATTAACCGATAGGGAGCGTGATCATGCATTTTTTTCACCAGGACTCTACCACTGCTCATATGGGAATAATTCCGTTCGGGGAATTCACAATGTGTTTCCACAAGACAAAATTATTAGTAGGGATTTCTGACCCCCTGGGTCCCCTTAATAACAGCCTGCGTTTAATATCTCTAAGGTAAGATAAAAAATGCCGTGTACAAGACGAATCCGCACACCATACAAGAACTCAAAGATAATATTCGTCAGGAAATGGTGCGGAAGAGTGATGAATAATTTCCTAAAGAAATGCCAAAAATATGTGGAAAATGAATGGGCATTTTCAACAGCTTATTTGATATTTTGGTATACAACGAGTCTCTGAAATTGGTCCGTGTATTGTTGCATGGTTGGTTTACTTTATTGTTTTACCCTGCTGCTAATTACCGAGTCTCTACAGGCTCGCTAACCGGCTAACGAGCGGGCGTTCGCCCATAGGCAAAACACTCCGGGAGAAAACAAAATTGATCGCACGGTATTTTATCTCTCTTGATAGAGCTGTTTAGTAAAATCTTTGGACACATGTATACTTTGATATTTCTACAGTACTACATTCAGCTTGAAAGGAACTAAGATAAAATAACAGAATTTATCATAAAGTATATCTGTCGCTACTTGCCCTTCGTCACAGGAGTTTCAACATAGTATGTTAGAAAAGATAAAGCATGGACTTTGGTATTCAGTTTATTATTTATAATAATTTCTTACTAGGTAAGTGCAGGTTAAGAGATTCGTAGAAAAGTACACATTAAAAATAAAGCTAAGCACCAGTTCCAAAGCACAAGTAGCGTGTTTACTCGAAATACAACACGTAAAACTTTTGTGGCTTTTTTAAACCTTTCCTCTTCTATGAGATGTTGGCGTTTGGAGCGCGAAGTACAGCACTCGAGACTTGAAGTGAATATGCAGAAGCTGAAGGTTCCACTTGTACTCTTGCCATTAGCAGACAGTCAGCACACAAGTAAGTGCTGCCAACTAGTTGAACAAAATGTCAGTCTTGTATGATGCAAAGGTAGAATTCTTTCTTGCAGCAAAAACTAATTGCGATTGACAATTAAAAGTAAGGTACTTTTGTTGTGAATGATTTATTTTTAAAATATCCTTATCATTTTCAAATGATAAAAATTACTTAAATATCTTTTAAAACCTAAAAACATATTAAATATTGGAAAATTTCTGTTTAAAAATAAGATATGATTAATCAGCAGCTCATAATGCATTTATCATTTAATAGACACATTTTATTTATTTATTATGTTCTTATAGCTTTCTCTCTCTCTTGTTGCTAATTTTTTCATAACACTATTATCGTAAACACCTTTCATCGACTGATGCACATTGTTAAATATCCATGTAGCTGGGACAAAACTGATTGCATCGATCATCTGTACCGTGTCATAGGTACTATGGGAATGTATAAAAGTATATACACTCCCAAATTTACTATATCTCGTAAGCTATTTGCAATAGAATCGTGCAAAAAACACCATTGATATAATTTCCTCTAGTTTTATTTTCTTTATTTGCCGGGTATACAGCAAAAGAGGTTAAAGGTTCAGAGCACCTACCTTATGTTCTCACAGATAGTTTCATTTTATTATTCAATTAAAATGCCCCAAAAAGATATAAAACATTGAAGTTATATTCTGCTAATCATGTTGCAATGAAGTGTCAAAACATGTGATATGCAGCAACCATGTGCTGAATAGTTAGTTGCTTTATATAAAATAATTGTGGTTTATTTGTAGGAGATTCCGTTAAACAAGCAGAATTTCAGTTTCGCTAATTTTCCAACAGAGGACAGAGAGGCAGGTGGTAAGCCCACGGTTCTAACGACATCTGACAGGGAACTAAGGTATTATTTGGACGTGAAACTGCCATTAATTTTATAAAGGAACCCCCTTTACAGGTCTGGAGTTCTTTGATGTTCCTTAAATCTACGACACGTATCCCATGGTTTTAAGGCCCTCCGGAGGACTTGTACTAAACATTTTCGCATCCTGAAAAGTCTATCGTTTTCAGTAGAGAGTGAACCCACGACCCTAATAAGTAATTATTAATGACTGAACAATTTTTAATGAAATCATAATTAGAAAGTGTGTACCTATATATCTTTGAATTTTCGCGCGTCAATAGTACAGACTGTAACAATGAGAAAGGGTGCACGGCACAGTGGCAAAGATGGCCGGTCGTTTGTCTCTCCGGGAATGAGCGGAGATTGCTGCACGCTATGAAGCGTGGAATTTCACGGATCTTGTTCAGAAATGATGGCGTATGGTGAAGGGAAAGAATGCTATGTAGGCAATAAGGAATATTCATTCGAAGCTAGTGACGAAAATAGCCAGTGAGACAGAAAAGTGATATTGCCCGGAGCTGGAGACTAACTGTAGACAAAGCCGTAAGCAAGTAGGAAGGGAAAGTGAAAGAAGGTGATGCCATTCGCGTTGAAGTTTAAGATAAATGTTCTAATGTTCTAAATAGTGACCACAGGTTTTGTTAACGATGCAAAAAGAAGTGGCTGATACTTAAGACCTTGCGAGAGAACCGTTTGAATGAAACGGCGGAAAATTCTTGCAAAGGCTGTTCAAATATTCAATCAATGCCTAAGGACAAAAAGGAAGCAGCTAAGAGAAGAAGAGGTAGACCGAGAACAAAAGAAGGAAAGTGCAGAGGGTGCCAAAAGTGTATACACACTTCAAGTAAATAAAAAACTGCGTTAACATAAAACTGAGTCCACACAAACAAAAAATGAATGACCACCAATGATCTTAGACTTTTACAGTTACAACTGTTGCTCAAAATGTCCACCATCGGCGTCGATACACTTCTGAGTACGTTGAACTACTGATTGAGCAACGTTTGCGAAAGTGTCCTCAGCGATTGCAGCACACGCCGTTTCAATTTCTTCCCGAAGTGCTGTTAGTGTAGCTGGTTTTCTACGGTACACGGTGCATCAAATTTGTCTCGAATGCGTGCAATTGTTACTCGCGTTGGCGGTTCTGTTATGCACACACGTCTCCATTGTCTTTGAACTTCAACAAAATTCTCGGTTTTCTAACACCACTTCAAAATTGCTTCCCGTAGTTAAAACGATAGTCTTATGCCCATTTTGTTGTAGCAACGCTATCATAACGTAATGTGTTACATCTGTTTACAGAACATCATACTACATATTACTGTTTTTTTTTCGGTCCAACTTTGAAATATATTAAGTAGATATCTACTGTGAAAGTGTGTATACATTGTTTGGCACCCACGGTATAAGGCACAGATAAAAATTGAAAATGAATAGAAGAAGGAAAAAGAGAAGAGAAGGATCTACGCTTTCGAACACATCATGGTCCACCATAGCTGCTGCTTGGGACCGGCAGCAGTCTCATTGGTGTCGAGGTCCTGGTGTCTGGAATTCCGGTGGGGAGCAGTCCGGATACCAAGCGTCAGCAGATGTGAAGATTTGGGACATTTAATTGCACAAAAATTGCAAATGAATTAATTTTTAATGTAATTATAGCTACTAGGTACCAGCAGTAGCAATTATAGGTTTAAATAGCCGTAGTGATGTATTCCAGCAATTTTTGTATTTTTAGTTTTGTTTGGTTACAGTATTAGTACTGTAGATTTTAAAATCTGCAGAATGTAAATTGTAAATTAAATTATATTGATAAATGCAAGAGGAACAAATAAAATTATATGCAATATTATGTCTTGATATAGCATCTAGTTATCAGTATATAAGCATTGAAGAATAAAATTAGATTAAAAAACTTAGCCAACTCCCAAAGCGGACTCACAAGGTGCGCAGTAAACTGTTAAAGGAAGAATTAAATTTCAAGTGAAGAAAGTGGCACCAGAAGTCTGTGACCTCAAAATGGAGTATGAGTTGGGTTAGTAGAGAAATGGTCTCAACTTTTTCAAAATATTCTCTTAAGTGACGAGGGTGAACTTCATAAGGCAGGTTTCGTTAGTCAACACAATGTCATTATCGGGTGGCGCACTATGCCAATATGACGAAGGAGAAGATGTCAATTTCCGAAAGGAAATTGAATTTTGAGGTATGCATTCGTATTTCCATGTAACAATACACATATAAAATTAATTTCAATAAATCATCATTGTGTCTCTTTTTCAATAAGTACCTTTTACAGTCAGCATGTCTCTGTCGACCGTGGGAGTAAATGCCACGCATGTGGTCGATACTTGAATAGCCCATGCAATACTTGTAATCCGTTCGGTTTTTATTTAATATTAGGAGCACATTCATGCTTCGAAGGCTTTTGTGAATAATACCACATAAACTTTGCTAGCCAATTAAAAAAATCATGCATCAAT
Source organism: Metallyticus violacea (assembly GCA_030762175.1). Taxonomy (NCBI): domain Eukaryota; kingdom Metazoa; phylum Arthropoda; class Insecta; order Mantodea; family Metallyticidae; genus Metallyticus; species Metallyticus violacea. The sequence goes on along the minus strand of CM060844.1, from coordinate 46,149,680 downwards.
CCTTGAGGCAATTTCTGCAACATAAATAGGTCTTGGTGCGGTGTATCATATAACAATTGTTGTACAACATTTACTCGTTATTTCTGTAATGTGGGGCTTCGGATACTCCGCGTTTTTTGTTTTCTAATACGCTTTCTGCTGCTCAATTGTTGGTACAGTGAGCACAGCGTTAGCAATGCATCTTGATGAAGGAGTTTGATCTTCCAACTGCTGTTGTTTTATCCCTGAAAACACGACGATGCAATGAGAGATAAGTTGCCAGCAGTTTCATTTACCCTGTCAAAACATGGCCGTCCAGGTTGTCAAGATGAGAATGTTGACCCTGTACAATTTTCAATTAAGAGCCCAGAGAGCGGGGCACGAAAAGGTAAAAACGCGAGGCAGGGACAAAGAATGACAAATGAAAACAGAGAAAATAAATGAGATACAGCGATTCATAAGACAAATAACATTTAATTTTCTTGACTTCTGAGTGACATCACTTGATGACAATATTAATAATATTATATGTACTTAAAAGTATACTAGAGCTACAAGAAGCTTTCTCAAGTCTTGTTATATACACAAAGAACCAGGTATTTCAAAGATTTCAAGTGGAAAAGAGTACGAGATGAATTATTTTTGCACCAAATGAGAGAAGTTGAAAAATTATATATATAATTTTTAAATGAATATACATTAAAATTGTAAAATATATTACCATTAAATAGCTCTAAATTTTTAAAAGGGTATTAGTTTTAATATTTTATAAACAAAATAAAAATGTATTCTCAGCTTTGCAAACATTTTGATAACACAACAGTTACAATATTTTATTAAGACGTATCTAAACAAACTGAGACAAAGTTCAGAAAATTGGGGGAGATGCCACTTTCATATGAAATGATTAACTTAATCAGCATTATTATTATTCATTTATTTATTTACAAAATATATTTGTTACAAATCTTACATCTTTCATGTCACACGGGTCCTGCTTTCCCAATATATTAGAAAATACATGAAATTTTCACAAACCAATATTTAACTCTTAAGATAAAACCAGTATAATAATAATAGGAATAAATGAAAAATATATAATAATAAAATTGGAAATATATAAATAAAAATAAACAGAAACGTGCGCAGTGCGTGTGTGTGTGTACAATGTACAAATATTTCTAAAATATTGTAACTCATGTTCCCCTAACCCTCTTCTCAGTTGTGTGTCTCTTCCGATCTGAGATGTCGAACTTTATTTAAAATTTACTTACTCCCTCTTCCTCCTTCCTATCTGCCAGAAAAGTTCAGCACTGCCACTGATCTCTTCCCGTAATAAATATAATTCCAACAATTTAAGTTTTTACGTGTGAATAACATACTTGAGAATATTCGTTTAAAATGCATGCTGATTACATTTCAATTATAAATTAGTGCATTACACTACAAAAACGAAAACTTGGTTTCTAACTAAGAATTTGCATAAAACTTTTTAAGTAATACGCCAAGAATGTCTATAAACACTGATTACCCGGTCACTGTAAAAGAACAAAACAAAAGAAACAACTTAATTATCTAATCTGGAAGCAATTTTGAAAAAATTTCAAATGGTAGGCTTCCATGTTCGTGGCGTTCGAAAAAACACTTGTGAAGAATTTCCTCATTAGCACAGATGCCATGAAAGTCGAAAATTGCTAAAGAGCCATAAAAGTGGTGTTGCTAGAGCACAAGCCAAGAACTAACTGACTGTAGACAAAGCTGTAAGCAAATAGGAAGGGAAGGTGAAAGGAAAAATCGACTTCATCCGCCGTTGAAATTTATGGTAGGGAATGTTCCAGGCATTTGTTTTGTTGGAGTTGAATTAAAAGAGAATTTAAAAGAAAAATATGCCCTTTGGGCAAGTCAAAAAAGATATATATACAAATGCACAATTCATAACGATTTTAGGAAAATAAACGTTCCGGGCGTAGAAATAGAAATCAATATAAAAAATCCGAATAAATAAAACTACATGCTACTACTATTAATTTCTATTATGTTGCACAAACTCTTGAGAAACAATTCTGCAATTATAATTCTCCACACTCAACAGTCTGTACTTCGAGCCTCGCTGTTTAGAACCAATATTTATGAAATTGTTCATGCTAAAATGAATTGCTTATTCAAACGATTTAAATTTGGCACATAACTTTAAAATGTGCCAAAATAAATAAAAAAAACACATATGATATCAAATCTAAAATAAAAACGTCATGAAAATCGCCATTAAAATGTACGTATTATATACTTAGGATGTAGTTTTACTTAAAAATATTAGAAGACAGTTCTAATAGTATATGTTAATAGCTAATCTATTTTTCCAGAAGTCTATTTTTCCATTCATTAGAAGTATGTTAAGGCTGCGTGTATATGCACTGCACAATTCCAAATGTTAAGTGTCATTATTCTGAATTATTGCACAAACTAGATGCTATTATTGTCTCATATTCAATAAATAAGTATTTAAAGAACGATTTACGAAACGCATTATATGTCCATTTTCCTATATAACTATTTGCCTTTAAATGAAAACATTTATCGCTTTTGTATATAGATGCATGAGACCTCAATTTCAATTAGTACAGATTTACAACAAACAATCTAATCCCTTAATTTAAATAAAATTCCGAGCGTATAAATCAAGAAAATGAAATATAATATCTCATAGAATTGTGCAACCCAACACAAAACAACAAACTACAGAAAAACTTAAAATAATAACCAAAGGCAAGAAAGTTAACGTCCCAGTAAATAATATGAAGTGAAATTGATTTCGCAGTAGTAATATCCGCGCAACACACTTAAAAGTTCCCACAATAAGCACGTATCTTATGACAGAAAATGTTCAAAATGTTGTCCACATATTTTTGGAATCTTTTTGAAAAACTGAGCATGCATAAGTACATCTTTCAAACTGAGTCAGTTTCTAGCCTGATGTTTTCTTTCGGTTGTTCTAATGTGTGTGGGTTTGTTGCCATTATATTTATTTTTAACCTCTCCCATTAATAAAATATAATATCAGCATCTCATTTCACCGCCACAGGTGGCCGAGGTGGACCTCGTGAGCGGGAGATATGGGGTTCGAATCCCGCCAGAATTATCCACCGTGACTGGGATTTTTTACAGGTTTTCCTTAGTCCTCATAAATGGCAAATGCCGGGAAGGTACTTAGACCTAGAACAAAAAATATATCCTTTCCCAATTTATCCTTTCATCTCATGTATTATCAGTGTCCACCACCTGTGGTGCCGCAGTAGTTAAAACGGGCGTTAAACACTATTCAAAAATCTAATTTCCGTGTCTTTCTGCATTTATGGTATTCTCAAAAAAATAATAATAACAGAAAGAGAGAAGGGGCTCCTGTTTGTACCACTTTTCTCGTCGTGCAAGGGAGTTTAGAGTATAAAATGGATTGTTTTGCATTTACTGATGAAGCATCATCAGTAAAGATTATTAAACATGGATCAAATACGTTTACCATTAACGTTCCGTAACGTTCAATTAACCCAAGATCAGGATCACCTACTTGCAATTTATGGACAACAGTGACCTTGAATGCTTAAGTTGACCCAATTTCTGAACATACCGATGAGTGTATGGCAATTTTCTAAAAGGATGTCTGAAATGTGTGGATATAGGAGAACAATATTTCTTAACTTCCTATCATAATGTATTTTTATTGTAATTACGAGAACTAGAGCGGGTTGCGCGGATATTGCATACGCTTGGCCGGTAGGTACCGCTCTAACTGCCGATGCATTAGCTGCCGTGAAACGCCCGTACCTGAGCATTGCTTTTCCAAGGCCACATGCTAGTTAAAAGGATCTTATCTTCATGGTACTCCTATGAGCTGTTATTTATATCAGCTATATTTGTCAGTACATTTAATTTTTCGTAATATCTCACCAATTCAAGGAACAACATATTTGAAGTCCTATCGAAATTTTTCCGATTTTCAGTTAAATTCTTTTTATGTTTTAATACAATCTTATTATTGTACAATTGTAATAGTGTGAAACAAATAAATAGCTTAAACTGAAGTGTTGCCGTTCAAAAGGTTTGTTAAACTTCGGTAGAAAACTTGAAACAGATATATGACTTTAAACAAAATGTTTTGTTCTTCGGGCGACATTTCGGAGACGTTGCAGGTGTCCATTATCTAGGTATGCACAATCAAGTGTGAAGACTGATACATTTTATATAATAAACAAGACCGTGAAAGACTGCTCTCTTTCATCAGATATGCGACTATTAATTACGTTAAAGGCTAGCCAAATTAGAGTCAGTTATAGGAAACAGTTGTGGCAATAGTTGTTAGTCTATATTCATAATATTATTTTGGCTGGGAACTAAATCCGCTTGTATGTTGCAAATGTGCTTTCTTTAATTTTTTTTTCCAAACCTATATAGAGAGGATGTCATGTGGTTTCCAAAAACCACTCATTTATTCTTTCTTCTTTAAGCAGTATGAGGACGAGAATCATCATAGTTAATCGCTGTCTTGTACAAAGTCGTTTGGTTTTGAAGTTTCTTTAAAATTATCAACAGTAACTGCTGTGCAGTTATATTTTTACATGCTTCAAAAACTTAATTAACAGTAGTTAAAATACCACTTTCTAAGCATTTCCTTGCATTCTAAGTTTTCTGGGGGGGGGGTGAGTATTTTGCATGTTTCTATACCATGCTTGACCACGGATATGTGACGCAGTAACTCGTCCCTTTCTACCTAATATCGATTGAGATTATGTCGGAAGTTTCAGGGGGGATTCCAGAATCGCCATAACAAAACGCCATCGTTATATATATCGATAATATGCTGCGATCCTTCGCTGCTGTGCTTTACGGACACAGTTCATCCGGATTAACTGGGCATTGGCAACCCTTGGCATTTTGCTCTTTCACTAGTGAAACAAAGTGGCAATCACTATGTGCAACAATGCAATAACGCAGAATTTTATCGCCATTTCCGCGACTAACATCACACTCTAAAGTAAACTGGTGTGCTAATACTTTACTGTTTTATAGGACAAAAGCATCAACGTAGTTAATTATGTTTGGTTTGATAGCCTGTTCGCTTCATCTACTGCTGGATATCATCTTCGATCGGAATGAAACCGCACACATCTGTCTTTACAGTTGATTTCCCTAAACAGTTCTTTCCATATACTGTAGCCATTTATTTCAGTAAAGTGTGCCCTTGGGAATTCAAAAAACGAATTACACCTTGCTGCTCTACTTTTAAAGCGTCTATCTTGCATGGTGCATTTTCTTATTTCATGCGATATTTATGCAGCTACAGAAATTTTGACCCAAGCCTCTAAAGAGAACTGGGCGATCTTCCTATAGAAACTATCATGGCGAAACTGTATTTGATTAAAATATATTATATTTACTAAATATTTACTAAATATTTCTATTAATTAATTTTTAAAAATTAGAAAGCACATTTGACATGATGAAGCCAAGGGTAACAACTATGGCAAAATAGTTCATTATAGCTCATCGATGAAACATTATTTGCATGGCCATATAATTAAGTACAGTCTTTAAATTACACAGAAAAGTTGTATGAAGCTTCCAAATACTTCTTGTTTGTCATTTGTCATGATGGATTTTTCCAGAAAAGTAACATTTCAAGTTAGTTACAGCTTCCAAGAAACTATTTTTCGTGCTTATTTCTGTCCACATAAATAATATTCTTAAATGTTTAAAATATATATTTAAAATAATTCTCAGAAATCTTGATTGTCAATGACAATCTTTGAAACTATTATTTTAAAGGGGTAGTTGCATAGACCTTAACGAGAACACATTCCCGTAAGGGTTCTGTTTAAATAGAGACATAAGTCATATCGGGGAATGATTCACAAATTGATTAATTATTTTATTGAGACGATTAATCAAGTAGCTCTGGCAGAGGTTTCTGCAGCTTCGTGAGGCTACGAGTGCCCTGTAGGGTACAAGATTATCAGACCAGCTGCCGTTAAGGACTTGGATTCAGCAAACAGTCCCTGAGTCCCTGACGTGCACGGATAAGGGGGGGGGGTGGATTTCTATGATTTAAGCTTGTTAGAACTTTGCATGCAGCTATGACCCAAAAATAATTCAACATTTTATGCAATTTGCTTATGCTCACTGCACCTTGTGTAAGCCTAATCGTAGTTAATATATATATATATATATATATATATATATATATATATTCCATCATTTATAAGAAAATTCCCTCTCCACTTCTAAGTAAAACCGTTTATGCAGTCTGTGAATAAAAATAAATATTCATCAGTGCAAAAAGTTGAAAATCGAAAGATAATAATTATTAATTATAAATCTGTTTATACATGGATTAATTTTCGTTGATAGCAAAACAAACCGAATAATGATGTTCATTTTCATGTCGAGCTTAAAAGTCTATTTTGTTGTCAGACTGGATGCTCGTATAACCTGGGAAACTGCGTTCAACATCACATGATGTTTTAGGGTCAAGTTTGGGGGGGAGGTCATATGAAGAAAATTGTCATTTAAAATATTTATATTTTCCTTCATGTCCGCAATTCGTTATCTTATAGATAACAGCCCTCGTTCTAGTTATTATATTTTATACACGTTACTCATTGGTTGATTTAAATCACTTTTAGTTTCCTTCATAATTTATTGCTTTCAGACGTTTTGAAGGAAATTCCTAAATAGTCCTATTTTGCATTGAAGTAAGGCTATCTACTAACAAGAAAAAAAACTTGCCTTCCACATAATATAGAGCGCTTGCATGAGACTTGTAACAAAAATGAATTTTTGAATTTCAGTTTTAAAAAGTCTACCATCATGTATTACTTTTCATTGAAATTTTATTTACGAAGGAACATTCCCACAAATAGGTGTACTGCAAAATCTTAAGACCAGTTGATGAAACTCATTATGTATTGAGAAAAAATGAAATCAAATATATGTGAACTTAAATGCATAAAATTATATTACCATGATCGTAGTACTAGTTACAGAAAATGCATTCAATGCGCACAGGACGGAAGACAGAAAATAGTCCTGTTGCAAAATGATAAGACACGGCTAAATACCTCATCAGCTCATATGCAAACACTTTTCTACAAGCCCTGTGTCTTGTGTTTGTGAAAGTTAGTAAATCTACAAAGAAAGAAAAAGAACTTTGGTCTAAGAAAATAGCAAGAAGGCTTATCAGGTCACCATGTGTGATAATAGCTTGCTGAAGATAGGAAATAAAATTGGAATGTAAAGTCCGGAACAGCTCATAAACTCACGCTTCGACAAAAGATGCCATTGATCAGAAAGTTCAATGCTGGTGGCAGTTTGCTCGTGATTACACTGTCAATGTTCATTCGTCGACAAACAAACTTGTTGAAATACAAGAAAAAGAAGAAACATCTCCCGTCTGATGGTTCACTGGTTCAACAGAGACGTATTGACTGGGCTAAGGAACCATCAACTGAAAGGAAGAATGGAAGCTTGTAATATCCAGCGATGTAAAGAAATTAAACTTGGACACTTCTCATGGTTGGGCATGTATACCTAGTATAGTATATTTCAGAAAAGCGCAAGGGTTTTCAAAGAGGAGCAAGGACAGACACTTTTTGGAGAGCACCTTTTGCCTTTTGCAGAGAGGATTGGAACATAAAATTGGATATTTCAGAAGGACAATGCAATCATTCACAAACACACAAAAGGGTGATTTCGCCGCAAAAGTGTTATGGAATGGCCCACCAATTCTCTGGATCTAAACCCTGTGGAGAATATGTAGAAAAACTTATGCAGGTCAGTGGGAAGCAATATGTCAGGAATTTAAAACCTCTTAAAGTCTGCATGAAATGCCCTTGAACTGTAGTGTAATTACAGAAGCTTGAACTCTGTGATTGTATTATGTGGGTTGTCCTGAAAAAGGTTTCATTTATAGGATATTAATGATAAGTGGTCATATCATTTTGAAACGGACTGATGTATTCAGCAGTCTCCAAGAGCAATGCATATGTTTGTAACTAATCTTTAGATAAAACTTTTATTATTTGATGTACAAATTAAAATATATTTGATTTCAGTTTATATCTTTACATGACGAGTTTCGTCGTTGGTCTTATTATTTTGCAACGCACGTTATGGTAAAAAAGTTATCACAAAAATAAACATAAATGTTACCAATAACTAAAAATATAAAAATTATGAGTGAATACAAATGTTTCATCAGAAGACATTTATAATATATGCTTTTAGTTACTTGAAACTGAATATATGGCTTTAGATAAAACTATGATATGGTATAGGAGTTTGCCTCTTACTTATTTCACTGCTGGATTCACTTTACTAAGCTCTACCATCCGTTCTTTGGGCTATTTTCCCTCTGTTCACTTTAAACCTCAAATGATAATGCAAAGGATGACTGAAGATAGATGTAATAACATGTTTAAATCAAATCCTTAAAAAATATGCAATTTCTGTTGTCTGGTATCAGTGAATTAATTATTGTTGAACGTTAGATCTTATTTGCGTCAAGGTACAAGCCGTAACTTTTTAATTACTACTGAACTTAAAGTGCTTGTTCAGGTACCAACATTATTTGGAAGAGCAAAAGGACCGAAGAGACGTCTGAAACAAGCGTAAATTTGAAGAGTCCATTGCCTTGATAGAACACCACCGGTCTATCCTCTATGTTCGTAGGACCAGATATCTGTTATTGTAAAACGTTTCTCTAGGTTGGAAAATGTAAGTTGGAGACCTATTTCGGATACTTCTCTTGACACGTCAGCACTAAACAGTTCGAAATCTTCAACTGTGAACTTAAACAATGGAAGGTCCGTCTCACTAAAAATGAATCAAAATTTCGTATTTTGCGTGCACGTGTTTCGAGATGTAGAGAACGTTGCAGCCGTCGATATAAATTTGGAGCTCGTGGTTGGCGCTGGTATTAGTATGCATTGTCGAGCTCTTGTAGTTGCCCCAAAGCGCATCATGCTAATGTTTACGACCTGTACATATGCAATCTGATTCATTCTGATGCAAGGCAATACACATATAGGACACGGTATCTTAGAATATCAGATACTATTGATGGATCAGCTTGCGCATAATCTCGACTTGTCTTGTGGGATATGTTAGATAACGTGCTCGCCAACGCTCTGCTATCCCGCAGAACTTGGGACAGCTTCCATATATTTGATATTAAATGTCAAAATAATTACGGAAGATGTTTTGTTTTCTTAGCGTATTGTTCGATCGCACTACTAAACCGTAGGTCATCGGTTCGATTTTTGAACAGGTCAAGCTGTCTGGATTAAGTTTCCCCCCCCCAGATTTTTTCCTTACTTTGAGAAGGTGGATGCCAGATAGCTTTAAGGCGCCAAGGACTCCGAGCTCATTTTCGCCATCATTAATATATTTCATTTCATTCACTCATAGGTTTAACCACCCACTCTGGTGCATTAGCAATGCTTTCACCATCATTTCCAATGGGATAACGTAGTGGCGCTCTTTAGTCGTCCCGGTCTCAGAAGTTCGCTACAATACTGTCATACCAGGGGGAAATACCCAGTAGCTCAAGAGAATAAGGGGCTGGTTGGCAATGGGGGAAAAAATTATCGCTGTCTAAAACCTGAGATATATACGTTTAAATATGTAATTGAAAGTTTGATTGAGCGTAAGTTTGTTCACGCATTTATTTGCACAAAATAGCCTCATAATTTAATAAATAATACTGCATAACTTCATTTTTGGCACTGCAATCAATATAATCGTTCAAGATAGAGCAATAAGATTGGGATAGGAAGGCACATTTATCTCCAAAAATATGTTGAATTGTGAAGAACATAACAAATGCATGCAGAGCGCATAGATATTTAATATATTTAAAATACTTGTTATTAAAATAAAAAGTAATAAATATCAAGGTTCAGGCTTATAGGCCTCGATCCAGTCTCATGCCATCAAAATTGGTCATCCATCTCTTCCTCGGTCTGGCAGTAATTCTTCTACTACCTATAGGCTTACAGTTCGTCATAATCGGACTATAACCTGAAGTAGAGAATGGGGAGGAAGGAGAAGAGGTGGAGATGAAAAATTATGTAAATTGCAAGAGGAATTTGGACGAGCTTGGAAGAAGGAGAAGAGAAACAGGAGAGTCAAATAACAGAGAAGAGATAGAAGAAAATAGAGAAGTAAAAAAGCAATGAAGCAGAAGAAGAAAAGATGGGATAGTAGAAGTATATAGAAGAAGATTAAGTGAGTTGGAAGATGTAAGTTATGGGACCGGGAAGAAGATGGAAGAAGGAAGATTACAGAAGAAGATTAAGGAGTGTTGAAGATATAAGTTGTAGCACTTGGAAGAAAAGAGAAAAGGAAGATTATGCACTGGAATTAACGGGATGTGTGTGATGGGGATGATTTTTGGAAAGGGAATTAATTGATTCATTCTCAGGGATAATGTTCTTCATTTACCGACGATATCATTACCGATATTATTTTGCCTCGGCTGAGACTCTTCTGCTGGATTTTTTATGGTTTTCTTGAGACCATAGGGGAAGAAGGGAGTAAATGAATTAGGTGATTGACAAGATATGTATTGTTATGATAAGTAGTACGATTTATTATCAAATTTTGTTCCATTAGATGAGACACCGTTACTACTTGGAAAATTTCTTGATAACATGTGCCACTTTAGCACTAACTATTGCGATCACTCTGAGTCCTGACGTTCTTTAATAACAGGGCTCCATGTGTATTTGGTTACTCCCGAGGGATAGTTTTCCAACAGATTTCTTATATGCTTCTCTACATTCTTGAGCATAGCGAAATACATATAATTCTAAAACTCCGTGTTTAGGTGATTTATTTGTCGGTGCATAATTAATCAAATCATTTATAATCTTAAAAATATGAAGATTTTTATTTATTTAATGATGTTTAACTATTTAGGCACCACAGGTCACCATGAGATGGCATGAGATGTTATGATAAAGTGAGAAAGAATTATTATTTTTTTTTAAGGGAGGAAGCGTTCCAGGCCTAAGTTTAGGACATCTCCCCGGAATTTGCCATTTATAACTGAAGAGAACCTGGAAAAAATTCTCAGTCAGAGAGGACGGTCCTGGTGGGAATCGAACCGCACACCTTCCGTACACGAGCCCGTGCCTTAACAACCTCCGCCACTTGTGGCAGTTTAGTCTGCGTTGATTGTTAATGAAAATTTCGTGGGAAATCAGTCGAATGCAGATCTCATATGCTTCCAAGTTTTTGTTAATAAAGGAAATAGAATACATCTAAAGTAATGCTATATTGAAATAATACCAATAATTAAAATTATTTTAATGATTCACCACACCTTAACTGAGGATATGTAGCGATTTTTAGTATGGAGAGTAAGATGAAACAGTTTATTCATGACAATCCTTCTATTACTGAGGGGTAATCATCAATGAAAAGGGCTTGCTGCAATTTTTATGAAAAGAGGGGTAACATTAGATTGTTTCACATATTTATATTAAATTTAATTATTTCTTGTATATTTGATTTAATTAGAATTAAAAAAGCAGGATATATTTCTGGAGGGGATACGCTCTAGAACACGCCCATATGTCTAAGTACATCATTACAGACGTTGCGTGTGAGCATTGCATTTCATTTTGATTTTCTGAGAGCACCCTTGGTTAATGACATGCTTGTTGCTTCCTCTCCCTGCCTTTGTGTGTTTGCAGAGACGGTTCTTTTCCTCACCTATTGCATTACCTTAGATTGAATTTCAGCTTGAGGCATTTTTTGTGCACGTCCCTTCTCGTGCCGGTCCCCACGTGCTATCTTATTTAAACACTATCACTAGATCTATCCCCTTGCAGTCTCCCTCTTTGATGTGAAGAGCAGGTTCATATTTTAAATGTTTACTCTGTCAGGAACTCTTGCCTTTCGTGTGACCTCTCCCGGTGATCACCGTGCTCCGCGAGTCCTTCAGGCTCAATCCCATTATCTTCCTCACCTCCATCTTATTCCATTGATGCCAACCTGAGAGATTTTCCTCAGAATTTACGACGTGCATTGGGTTGTGTTTACAGGGAACAAAACTTTGCGTAAGGTTGGCTCAAGCGTTGGCGTTATAGCATTATTCAATATTAAATTCATCATAATTTCGGTTCAGTCTCATTCATTCCATCTTTTCTAAGGGCTTTTGTTACTTTTGTTTTACATTATAAGATTAATTCTGTGATACTGGCATTCTTTATATATGAGAAATATTGGTGAAAAATGCTGGTTCGCTCAGAGCGGAATTTTCCATCGAGCATCTTAAAACTTTTCGGAAAGATTTGTGTAACATTTTGTTAAACAAAAGAATACCTTTTAAATAATGTGTGTTACTCCATGGAGGGAGGTATTAAGCCTGCTTGCTTACTTGTTGACCTTGCTGACTGTCGCAGTCATAGCGCAGCTGTTTTCGGGTGTGTGTTATATTGTTTATTTCTTAATTCGACAGTATACATAAAGTGTAATGTGCCTCATTTGTTTACAACGGCACAACGTGTCTTATGTACGATTCATTGTTTACTCAGTTGCGAAGGAATCATAGGACCTTTTTTTTCCAGCATGCAAATATTCTGTTACTTTTGTGAATACCATACCAATCTTTTTCTTTTTCTTTTTCTTTTTTTTCTTTTTTCTTTTTTCTTTTTTTTTTTCTTTTTTTTTTTTTTTTAGAGAGAAGTAACCAAAAGGGAGCGTGGTAATGTATTTTTTTTTCTTTTTCAACAGGATGCTGCCACTTCTCACATTGCGAATACAATTCCCTGAGAGCAATTCACATTCTGTTTCCTCATGACATCGTTATTAGTAGGATTTGTTGCCCCCTCGATTCCTCGATTTAACAGCCTCATTGTCATCTCTGAGATAAATTAAAAAATGTTGTGTAGAAAATGAACCCGCAACCCATACAAGAACTTAAAAACTAATATTCGTCAAGATTTCGGAAAATCAGCGAGTGATGAGATACTAAGAGATACCAAAAATGGGTGAAGAACGAAGCCGGGTAGTTTTAACACCTCATCTGATAATTTGGTAAGTAAATAGCCTCTTAGATTGGTTTGTGCGTTCTGTATGGTTGATTTGTTTTATTATTCTACCCTCCCGCTAATCACCGAGCTGGCACTCTAACCGGCTAACAAGCGGTGCACTCGTCGATAGGCAAAACACTCCGGGGGAAAACAAAACTGATCGCACAGTGTATGGAGTTGTAACTTGTAATTATTACTTGAGTTATGTTTCAAAGGTTTCTTCTACCTTGTACTCTACAGTGAATGTTCGTTTCTTTTAATAGAAGTGTTAGTATTGGTCAAGCTCTTGTGATCTGTATAAACTGCTCTATAACTGTAGGAACAATGGTAACTTCAAATACTAGTATAAATTTTAATATTCTTAAAATAATTTAGGGAATCATTTGCGTTAATATGTGATCCAGTAATAGTAGCGAAAGTGATTATAATGAAACCGGACTGTATAAAAAAGAATAATTTAAATTCTGAATAAAATGGACATATTAGGTTAGGTACAATTATGACTTAGCGTCCATATTTTAATCTAGCATGTTAGTTTAGTATTCTCGCAAAATGACACGAAAACCAATTTTCCTTCTCTCTTTTAAATAAATATTTTATTTTCGTTTGACACCGTTTTCACAATTTATGCTTGTAAAATGCACCGGTAAATAAATTATGAGAGCGCAATCGGAGAGATAGATTCTTGTGCCATATCCCAACTAAAATTGATGCTGCGATGTAGTCTCATGCGCGAACATTTATGGCAGCCATCTCAAATTTAAAGATTATGTTTCAATATTGACAGATACATAATATCGTATTTAAGTTATAGAAAACAAATTCTTGATGTACAGGATGTTTAAAAATGACAGTAAAATTTACTGGTGAAAATCACAAGCTGAAAGAAGCACAAATGTTCCAGACGCCACTGAACCAAGCACCTGGATACTGTAACCCTCCCACTCATTGCTTAAGCCTTAGTAGTAAACAAAAATCAATAAATTGATATACGGTTGCTATGTATATTGCAAATAAAGATTTTGTGCCTATCGTGAATTTATGAAAAAATTTGTAAATATGGAAAGGAAATGTTGTAACATAGAATACACCGACATGCAGTTCATGTACGGCAATGTAACGGTTGTTAGATAGAGGACCTGCACCTTGGCTTGCCAGATCATCGAATTTAAATCCTTTGGATTTTTTTTTTTTTTTTTTTTTTTTTTTTTTTTTTTTTTTTTTTTTACGTGTGGGGGTTATGCAAAGGCCTACTTTTTACAACGGACATCACTACACCTGAAAAATGTCAACATCGGATTGTTGATGTCTTCCGACAAATGAATAATGATCCAGGATTGCCCGAGAGCATTTGCAGGTCCTTGTGGAGAAGACTACAGAGCTTGTGGAGATTCACGGTATGGTTAGCATTTTGAACACCTGCTGTAAAGTATTTACTTTATTGCTCCAGTAAATTAGCACAAATTTCACTTGTTGTTCAAACAAATTTCTTTTGTGTATGTTCAATTCACATTTCTGCACTGTTTAAGTCAAAGTTATTAATTTTACTGTCCCTTTATTGATAAATGAAATAAAATTTCACTTTTTTTTTTTTGAATCAGCCCTCACATAGCCAATATCCATGCGTTTCAGTGGCGGCCCCAACCAACCAAATTAATGCCGTATTCTCGAAACAGTTAATTTGTGGACCCATGTTTACTGGACCTTTTTTGTTTCTTTTAGCTTGTATTTCTCACCGGTAAAATTTTACCATCGTTTTTAAACACCTTGTATATTGTATATTCACAGTAATCCGTTGTGTATTTTTAAAAATACGAATTTATTACTTAGAAATGGACATAACCTAATTCGAGGTATAACATCCTGTGGCTAACAGCAGTTCCTCCAACTTGCTCTGTTATAATGTCACTTTTAAGTCTTTTACTGATACTCTAGTGTACATTTTTTGTAGAACAGAAAGTCACAACTCCGCAATTTAGGATATATATATATATATAAATGTTTCTCATACATTATTGGAATAGGGTCTTAGTTTGCAGCAATTGGAATTCTTCAAATACCTTGCAAAATTCTTGATTTTGTGAGCATTAATAAGTAAATAGCGATAAGTACAAAAATAAACAATGATATGTAAAATGTCTACAATTATTTTACAGGGTCCCTGAATTCCGTCCGTATTGTTCGAATATACAACCCAAATGACAGCGTAAGGGATGGCCGAAGCCGCTCTATTAACACCCTTTCAATTTACCGTTACATCAAGTAGGATTGCTCCTTTCCGTTTCAGTTTCCTTATTTAAAACTAACTTTCTGCTACGGTTAATACTGTCACCGTTTCGAAGCAAGTGTATTGGGCAAACATTGAGCTATGATTGTGACATCTAACGCATGTTTATTATGGTTAATTCGTAAAATACTGTAATGTTAATAATTAATACTAATTAAATATTCCATAGTAATACCAATAATAATGATAATAAAAAGGTATCGTTTGTTTTAAATCAGAAATCTCAAAGATTGTATTTGGGTAAGAGACTTTGACCTGTATGTCCACAGCTGTGCTTTGTCTATGAGTGGTTTGGGTGGTGAGTTTCTAATGCAGATATTTAGTTCGAATTTCCCCTGCGGGGTTTTAAACATTTATTAAATATTTGCTTCTACGAAGTTATGCCATATGTCTAGACGTTTCGAGAAACATTGTGTTATTAGTCTAGAACAATATGTTTGCAAAATATTCCTACCGGGTATAAAAGCGATGGTTTCTCGTTCGACGAGACCTTTGGTAGGTATGTCTTCAATACGCCTCCTTTCTTGGTCTATGCTTATGATTGCTAGAAGCGGAGTGGCATTGGGGTTAGCGTGAACGTCCCGAGACTGTGAAAGTACAAATACCTCTATCAGTTTCCATTTCAGGTAAAGTGTAACTATGCCTTACACATATTACCTGCGGTCGTATCGATAAGAATTTCAACATAGTGATGTAGATTTCTTCTTGTTTCAGGGTGTCTTAGGGCATTAACGTAACGAAGATGTATAAAATATACAGTTATGGTACAAATACTTGGTGAGACTTTAGGAAATCTTTATGCTGCATGAACACTATATCAAAAACGGTTTTTGCGACATCGTTTGCCCTCGTCTAATATTTTCTGAAGAACTGTAGGTTGAAGCGTTAGCAGAAATAACCATTTATACCAAAATTGCCTGTTATCATTCAATGATATGCCGTGTGCACCAAAAATTGGATTTCATTAGCCAAGTTCTTTTGTAAAATGAAAGTACACACACCAATTCTGGCTGAGTAAACCAGCACAGCATTTTGTTGCAATTCTGGATGGTTCCGTCAGCATCATATACAGATGAGTGAATGTTCGTGAAAGACGATCTCAATGGAGAACTTTCCTTAGTCTTCCTGCAGGTTCGTCTAATGGACAGTGACCATTTAGATGATATTCCGCAACACATCACTGGCTACAGGTGGTTGGCGCACCAGTACATTATGACCTCAGGCTTTCTCCATCTTACTCCATACCCGGCCCTCTCGCTGGTCATATATTTCTTTCTATGGGGACACAAAAGCGCAGATCTATTCAACAGCCCACAAGTGGTCCTCCGCAGACAAATAATTGCTGTTTGCCGTAATCTAACACCACAATCCTAATATAGAACAACGTCTTTATCATTGCACATACTTCAAAGAAATATCAACCGAACTCAAGGGATAAGGAACGACAGCGCGAGGTCTATGTTACTCTTTATTTACTGATATGAATGTAAAGTAAAAGCATAGCGAGTGATGAAAAATCCAACGAAAAATAAGCGTTAATTTGCTAATATAGAATGCGGCAGAAACAATAATCCATTTTAAATCGTGTGCTATTGTTGGTCACGACTTCTTAGAGAGATGATGTTTGTACCATTACAAAGTGTAATTCAAAGCATTTTCTGTACTCCATATTACATGACCTTGGCCGCTCGCTTCGTTGCACATACTTGGCAGTCAGTATGGAGTGCAGGTTAAGTGAACATGGTGCGTTTGCAATGGAAAATGTGGGGATTCTGTCGTAAGAATTTCGACATCGTTCGGAATGGTCAAGCTCCTTCACAAAAGTCCATTACGAGATGGGGTCAGGCAGTTCAAGACAAAATCTGCTTGAAATAAGAAGCCAACTGGTACGTCACTACGGTTCGTACTCCATAAACATGGCAACAGTAAGAGCTGCTTGAGCAACATTTAACACTATCAGTTCGTCGGCATTCGCAAGCCCTTAACATATCAAATAGTAGTGTGCGTCGGATGAATGCCGACGAACTGATTGCGTTGGACTTTGCTTTATAGCAGCTCTTACTGTTGCCATGTTTATGGAGTGCGAACCGTAGGTGACCTACCAGGCGGCTTCTTGTTTGTTGCCGAAACAAAAGATGCGTTCTTACGACTCAATCACCACATTTGAAAAATGTTTCAATTGCAAACGCACCATGTTCATTCAACCTGCATTCCATACTGACTGTCAAGTAGTACTGTGCAACGGAGCGAGCAGCCAATGACGCATAGAAAATGCTTTGAACTGCATTACGCAAAGGTGCATACGCCATCTTTCTAAGAAGTCGTGAGCAACAATAGCGGACGATTTAAAATGGGTTATTGTTTCTGACGCATTCTGTATAATGCATTAGTATAGTACAGTATTAAGGTAATAACATTCCATTTTTGTTTTGTCAAACTTTTATTCAGTTTTGTTTATCGTAAAACATGGCTTTAATTTCTATCGTCTTTAGGGACATTACAAGATATTGTCAGCTCCCTAATATTTTGCATTTTATTAAGGCGCCAATCAGGAATAATCATACTAAACTACGCAAATAAGCAGAACATATAAATTTCCACTTCCACAGACACCGGCAGTCAGACCCAATGACACTGGCTCTTCAATTGGTAACCATCTTTATCGCGACGCACTGGAAATGAGCGGAAAAACATGGCGAATGTAACTTTTCAGAATTAATATTAAGTTATGGAGTGGTCGATATCTGTTTGGCTCACTTAGTGGCAATACTTCACTGAAAACTTTTTTGAGTTTTAAATTATTGCAATTGACACAATAAATATAAATAACAATGTGATATACTTGAAAGGTGACAAAGAAGTCTTTTAATTATATTTTTAAATTATTTTAAGTATTTAAAATGCAGGATAAAAACCCTACTTGTAAATACACGATAAGAACTAAAATATATGGTATAAATAATATTTGTAAAAAGAAATGGTTCAAGAAGAACTAGATAAAAGTGCTCAGACATTGGAGGAATTATAACATTTGCTTGATGTTGAAAATAAATTTCTTTTATATTTTAAAATAAAGCAGTAATTGTGCTAAATAAGAGGAAACTATTAATTTTACTGCCTTATAGTCAATTATAGCAGATTTCTTTACTCAAATGTTAAAGAATTCTTGGGTACGAAAGTTGGCAGCTCTCCTGTACACCATCACTATGCATAGGGATTTCGCTATGCCCTTCTTTCCATCATGGGCTTGTATAAGGGAGGTGGATTTTGAGGGGTGCGACAAAATAACGTCGGTTATCTCTCGACAAGCATCGCAGGATTGAGTTAGTATCAAGGATAATGATCCCCTTTATGTCGCAGGAGGATTTATGTGTATTGGGGATCTAGGAGTCAACGTTTGTGCGGGGAAGGGAGACGAGAGCAAAATATGAGACTACCGTGGGTGCTTTCAGAAGCTAAGGGATCTGTGATCTCTGTCAGTCGAGAAGATACAGAAGCTGTAACACACCCAAGTCTGTTACTCTGACACTGTAGCTTTTCTACACAATTAGTTGGTGATAGAGTTAACCATACTGAAAATGAATAAAATAAGAATAGAAATATCACTTTTAAAACAATTGCATCATCCTTATTTTTTAAATTGTAATTATTTCCTGAATTCTTCTTGTCAACATCTGTTTTTTTTTTTTTTTTTTTTTTTTTTTTGTGCATCAAACATAATATTCCATTTCTTTTTGAACGGAATGTCTGATCTAAGCTGTTCATGAAATGGCCATCGCTGAAATTCTTAACCTCGAAGCACTTGTTTTTTCGTATGTAATTAAAAAGAGATGCAATGATAAATAGATATGTAATAATACAAATGAAATAATTTATGCTTAAAATAAATATATTAATAAATAGGTTCAGGTTAAGATCGATGAAGCGACTGATATATATATATATATATATATATATATATATATATATATATATATATATGGTGTTTGAGTACGAACCAGTCACCTCTAATATGCAGAGATTTCAGTGTCTGCGAGTGTTTAATTCTTCAATATTGTTCCGAAATTCGATATCAGGTAATTTTGCTAGTTTCTAGTTAATAATTATGTAGTAGTAAATAGGTAATCGGAACATCATATAAACCAAAATTGGGTATAAAACTCAAATCCTGCTGTCCGTGATCGCTTAATAGTTAAATTGCTTGAAACTCGTGAGTGCAAAGGTAAGATTAGGAACAGCGTGATCGAAAAAGTACTAAAAACGGGTTTATCTTGTTTATGGAAGAGAAATTTGTATTTGCAAAGTTGATGAGCTGTAAGGGTATGTACTTCAGTAACCTTGTAGGGATAAAAATTTAGCAATTTTATAGGAGAGTGTGCTGATGTACTGCTGATTCCCCTTTGTTGTGCTAACTTTGCAAGAGCTTAGCGATAATGGTTCTAATTCAGCAGCGATCACATGCGTCTTTTCTTGAAAAGGGGGATGGATCCCCAGAAAACTGAAGAACACAGATCAGTGAGCAGCTGATTTTTGAATATGTCAACAGAAAGTGAAAATGGGATTTTCACTACTCCTAACCTAAACACAAACATCCGGAGTTCATGTTCATGTGGGTATCCGTTGTTCCATCCTGGAACATGGACGCCCTCTGTGTGGAAGATTTCGGTTACCAAGGAGAATTCTACAGAGGGCAGAGTGACAAGTGGTAAGTCCATCGGCATCTGGCAGGAAACTAAGTTATTACCTGGACATTAAATGATCGATAATTTTGTCCAGGGACCTCTTTTCACTTATGGAGTTATTTAACGTGCCATAAATGTTAAAAGTCCATCCTTGCGGTCGAATGTTTACTGAAATATCCATCGACCTCGATCAGATTTGAAATTGCAAATCTTGCCTGTAGAGGAGAGGGCGCTACTCCTTCCCCACCAAGGCGAGAAAACGCTACATGGGGTGGTTTCCGGATCATAGATTACTACTGCTCAATATTACAGCGCACAGTCCTCAGGTGGGTGGTATTCGGGGGTGTACATTTAGAATGATGTCAACAGAAGTGAGCGCTGGATATTTATGAAAACATCAATAATGCTCTCCGATGATTGCGTGATATTCCACATCTGAGTAAAAGAACCACTGCTGCACATTTGGATGTCAGTAATGAAGCTATATATGAAAGAACGCCATTGACATGCATACTAGTGGGGACGATTTTGAAAGAAGACATCTCTTCTGCATGGAGGCTCAGAAGATCCCAGTATGATTCTGCATGTCGTATTGTGTAATGAGAGTTTCTTTTCCAATGATGGTACTGTCAAAGATAAAACTTCTGGATCAATGGGTTCAGTGACAATGTTGCAGTGGGATTTTCTGAAACTACGTCATTGGATCCTTCTCGCGCTTGACAGAATGGAGGTTTTGCGCTTTCTCCAGAGGAAGTTAATAATAATCTGTTGGTGGACGAACCGTCAATGGCGACGAACCGGCGCATCTCCTAACCAGCGCAGACTCGTGGTTACGCACCTATCCGGGCATATACATTGGGGTAACCTGGACAGACCTTCTATGAGACAGGACCACGAGCTTCTCATGACGTGATATCTCAGATGTCACAGAAGCGCATCACTATCAGCGTCTGCGGACGCAAGGAAACGTCAATTCGACGATCTGTGACGATAGATGTACCTATAGTATCGTCATCATTGTCAGCTCATTGATGTGTGTTAGACTATTTGTCCTTCACCGTCTGCATCCAACGTTTTTCTTGATCTACTAGAATAGTGACGTTCTAATGGAAGTGTCACTCTGGGTGATATATATTCGGAATATCTTTAAAATAATAATTTCTGTTTAAAATCTACAGTGTGCATTTTAAAGACACTTTCTCTGTTTTGATCGTTCCTTATGCCGAATAAAATTTAATTTACTTATTGGAGATATATCACTTAAGATACGATATTGTCTGTATAGATCAGTGATACTCTGAACTAAATTGACTTTAAAAGCTCGTGTCTCCGGCTACAATTAGTATGATTTTAAACTTGATATTGTAATATTTGAATTAAAAAGTCACCATTGAGTTACTGTATTTTCTTCTTCTTTTGTTGTTGTTGCTTGCTAAGTGGATGCCCCAATAAGAAATCGTGTAAATGAGACAGGGACGTGCAAGGCTTCTTATCCATGAAGACATTTTTAAAAAACTAATAAAATGTAATTTTTGGGCACTACTATGTAGCATTCTTGAACTCCGCTTTCGCCATCTTTTTCATGTCCTTGAACGTCACTTTTAAAACCTATTCCCTTCAGGCCCGAGGGCAGTATACAGTAATTTGGGAAAATAATTAGATAAATTACTCTAGAGCAACAGTTTTATGTGTAAACGTTATTTTAAATATGAATTAGTTAGTGGTCTGCGTGCGGAATTTATTCAATACATTCTTGAACAAATTTCTTCTTCCTGAACTGCAATTCGCTATATTGTGCTCTAATTTGAATTTATTGATTTAGTGCAAAACAAAACAAAAAGAAAGAAAACAACACGAGTGGAAACATACATTTTTCACAAAGGAAAAACTAGATGCAAATGGAAAATTTGGAACGTTCACCAGCAAATTCACTTCCGAAATTAGCGCAATGTTTGTGGGTTTCATAGTATAAAGATTTTAAATGAAGTCAGAAATATTTCAGTGACTATTTTACTCATGTGACGTCATCTTAAAATCGATCAATGAAACGAAACAACATTTTGAATTTTGACCAATCACGGCCCGATTATGGAGTGAAATTACGGAGAAAAAATCATCAAATTCGTTTTATCACACGATATGCATTTGTTTTGTGGTCAGCGTAGTCAACCTCCGCTATATAATTCCTGAACACGCATCACTGACCACTTTTGCTCAACAAAAGTATGGACAATCGACAATCATAATGTAAAATGTAAGGTTCTTCAAAGTGTTTTGGTGATATATCAAATGAGCAAATTGATCTTATCATTAAAAATTCCAAACACAAAATACAAAGAAAAACAGAGACATTGTTAAGTTATTTTTTTATCATTCTCTCAGCTGGTATTAAAAAATCGAACGGTAGCGTTTGTAATAGTCGATTTTTGTCCATTTCAGTCTCACGTTTTTTAATAGATTAGATATTTATAAGTATAAATAGATATAGATATTTATAAGTATAACATTTTATACATGTGTTAATATTCAGTGCGCAAATTTCTAATAATTTATATATATATATCACTTTTATTCTAATTCTATTCATGAAATAGTCCTGAGCCCGTATTTTGCTCTTCTCTATTGGCATTAGTGACAATCGGCATTTGTCTGTTGATAGATGGCTTGAAAAGGTTAAGTAGTCATAATACAAATGTACATTTATTACAATTTTGTAAAGCAAGTTTAGAAGAATTATATTTCAGCTCTTATTTTATTCGTGAATCAGTTCTAAAAAATATCATTCGAGGGTCTGAGCTCTCCAGATAAATTCACGAAAGTAGTGAATGAATTTATCGGCAACTTCAGACCCTCTAGTGATATTACTTCTGGTAAAAAGTTAACCCTGCCAATCAGAATGTTTATTCTCAATAAAGTTCCTATTTAGCCGAGGGAGAAGGGCAATTCTACATCTTGTGTAAGGTAAAAGCATATACACCTTTTAGAAAGCGATGATGAAGTATGGGCGCTAGTGCTGATTGCTGCACTCATAGTAGCAAAAGCATAAGGTATTTCTTGAGCTGTTAAAATTAATCACACTACATATATTATGTATGCTGTATATGTATATGCATATTATACAGTGAGGTTATTTGAATTACGTCACGTCTGAACGCTTACTGCCTACTGCAGCAGACGCAACCGGAAAGGGGGAGATAAAATCGCCGCGCGTAAAGTTGGTATTTTCATTTTAGTATTATATTTTTACTGAAAGCCAACATGTTCTGCATTTAAAACTGATATCACTAAACTTTGGTATAAGAGGTATTAATCAACTGCCATCTGTTTAAGAAATTCGCGTATTTCATCTGATTTTCTTCTGTACGAACAATGCGGTTCAAAACAAGTTTCTTGTCATTGAGAAATCCTGCGTCTCGTAACTTTTTAATAATTTTAACAATTTTATGAACACAACTGCTAGAATATTTTAATTCTCTGCAAAAATTAGTATTCTGATATGTATTTTTTTTTTTTTTTTGAGTAGTGTTTAACGCCCGTTTTCACTACTGAGGCACCACAGGCGGTGGACACTGATGATACATGAGATGAAATGATAAATTGGGAAAGGATATTTTTTTTTTAAGGAAGGAAGCGTTCCAGGCCTAAGTTTAGGTACCTCCCCGGCATTTGCCAGTTATGAAGACTGAGGAAAACCTGGAAAAAACCCCAGTCAGGGAGGACGGTCCTGGCGGGATTCGAACCGCAGACCTCCCGCTCACGAGTCCGTGCCTTAACGACCTCGGCCACCCGTGGCGGTCTGATATGTATGAAGTTGTGTAACTCAATAATTAGAATTCGATCCTGGCGTTGATATCGGAACAAGTTTTAGTCTTTGAAGTATACTGGAAGGTAAACCCTCCAGGAAGTGGCCTGAGAATAGTGAATTTTCCATACGGTAGAAGAAAGATATAAATATAATAGGCATATTAAATATTTTTGTTTGGAAGATATAACAAAATGATAAATCCTTGAAATATAGCCATAAATGCAACTTAATACATCATTAATAAAATTATTTGGTCGCAAGATTATTATAAAATCTCCAGCATAGATAATGAATAAAAGATTTTTACTATTTCTCAAAATTTACAATTAGCTTTATCACGACTTTCAAAATCTAAAATCTCTGCTCTTTTAAAATAATTACAAATACAAACTTTACGCCAATGTAAAAAATTGCAATTCAAAATATCATAATAAAATATTCCATCATTACATTGCACCTGGTCGCCTATCGGAGAAGGCTCCGGTCCTAACAATGTAGAAGAAAAGACCAGAAAGAATTATTCTATCTGTCGTCCCGGAGTCAACTCAACGTTGAGTAGAAGGAAAACAGAACATGTCGGTCAAGATTTATGCCAGAACTTTTTTGATAGACTAAAGAACCAATGGCAAAAAATATTAGTCGGCGAACCCTCCTGACGTAGTCGGGTAGGAATGAAGGAGAAGAGGAAGGAAGGACATTCGGAGCAAAGGTAAGGGGCACATAGACGACACAGTACTTAAAAACACGTTTCAGACTATATTTATGTAGCGGTCTAAATAACGAAGAACAATTAGCACAATATATACTAACAATGAAAACCGAGAAAAACATAAACGCACAACCACTCGGTGACAAAGTATCCATCAAACTAACTTCAAGCTGCTACCTGCAGTGCATTATACGGTCTTGGCAACTAGTTCCTCTCAGTACGCAGCCGCACTCTGCCGACCCGGTATTCAAATAACCTCACTTTGCAGTTCCAATTTTTTAAATTTTATGCAGGTATATTTAGAATCGGGTAAATAAATACAGTCTACCTTAAAACTGTAATGAAATCTCTATCTCCATATTAAAAATTGCAAATCTTTCATTGCGTTGTTCATCAATTTAGACCAAATTGTCCGTATAGGTTGTTTAGTGGCAACCATACTTGCCTCGTAGATCCAAAATCGGTTTTTTTTGTTTAAATCAGAAGTATGACTTTCTTCGGAAGTAAAAGGAAGAGTAGCAAAGCCAAGGGTCCCTTGTCTTGGATTTACGGTAGATAAATGAACTTCATGACTGAAAGCAGATGTCTCTGGGCAAAATTTATTGGCCGTTTCACGCCTGAATTAAATGGGACGGTGATGACTTGAGAAAAAGCGTCCGTAGATAAACCTAATAATACAAATAATATTCAAAAAGATGTAAAAAATATGAACACCTTTCTTTACAAATTAACTTTGGGGGGGGGGGACGGTGGGGCAGGAATAAAACATGGGGTTTCCTCTAGGCTTCCTTAAATTTTGAATAGAAAATTTTCCCTTAATTTCATAAATTTACAAATGAAAAGTCTGATTCTGACGTTAAATTAAATTCGACCAAATAGCAGAATCTTTAGATCCGTGCAGATCTTTTAGTATTATCTCACGTCTCCTACTTTTTCTTGATATCTAAGTGTTGGAAGATGCAACAATGGGGAATCATTTCGTCCTAAACATTACAAAATTAGATTTTGCATGCAAATCATAATGTTAGAAATTGGTGTAGTAATTGCATAGTTGCGTATAGAGATCATGTTAATAATCGAAGTTGATATGGCAAGGTATCAAAGTTTTGAATATGTCGTGGCATGAGTTTTCTTTTTAGAATGACATTGTAATAATAATAATAATAATAATAATAATAATAATAATAATAATAATAATAAGTCATTATGTCTCTTCTCTGTAAAGAGCTTTTTGCTAATACATGTTTGTATTTTTTTTTTTTTTTTTTTTTTACCCCTTCGCCTTTCCGTGCGTTTGTTGAACTGTAATATTTTCCTTTTTTCACGGGCCAGGCGCAATAACGTCCAGTAAATCCTTTGCATTCACCAGGCTCAGTGCTAATCCTCTCCCGGGGCAACACGCGGTTTCATCTCAGTCACGTGATATGCGCGATGCTGCCATGTATTCTCATCTTAGCATATAGAACTGAAAACGGTAAGCCTCTGCAGCAAAAACAGCGACCCGTCTCCCTTTAATCTCTCGTCTACAAACAGCCATCTTCAAACTGAAAATACTGCGAGAGCATCTAACGATATTTTCCACACATCTGTGCTGTCAACAGAGTAAAATCGGTAGCACATTTCTTCATCTAATCCTAAACATTATTTTATTTCATATAGATGTCGATATTTGGCTGCAAATCTTTTAAATAACTATTAAAATTGTGGAAAATATTGTTTGCTATGAACGATGAAGATGGATACCGTAAGGAAAAATTGACTCGAGATAAACAATGCTCAATTTAATGTCGTAAAATTATAAAATGTCAGCTATTACAACCTTCTGCTATATAACCTATAGAAATATCACCGCACAATTATGAACTCTTGTGAGTGCTTAGTGAAAAAAACTTTATAAATTTTGGGTACTACCTTGTTTTGAAATATGTTTACCAAACTTCCCCACCTCTCTCTTTTAGTAACTGCCTTTTTTATTTTAGCAGTTATAAAATTACCAAAACAAGTAAACTGCCGCATGGGCCTTACGCCCAAACATGTTGATATTGTCCTTGTAACCATCAAAATATGTTACATACATATAGACCTACATATATACATATATATACACACATCGATATACTTATATCACACGTTTTCTATAAGTAAAGGAAAGCTAATTGCCTCTGAACACATGTACATATACACACAGTGAATGGGTGTTTTGTCAAATGTCACAGCCAATGGAAGACATCACAAACACTGAAAAACACAGATACACACATTCAGATGGAACGAAGATAAATGATGAAATCGAAAGCGAATCATGGCAGAGAAATGCTAAGCAGGTATTCTCACTTTATGAAAAAAGACTGAGGAAAATCACGGAAAACGTTAACTAGGTTAGCCAGCGACAGGATTTGAACCTAGGACTTCTCAAAGACTAGTTCCAAGGTTTACCAACTGAGCCAATTCGCTCGGTTCTACAGGGTTCAATGGTAAATTTACTTATTGTATTGAAGTTCATACTTTCTGATCACAGTAATGGATGAACAAATAGGAATGAAAGACATTTCCTTTAAGTTTTTATCATAAATTCAATAGTTTTAACTGATCTTTTATATCGTTACGACTAGCGGTGTGTTGACTTATGTAATAGTTGTCGAATGTGATGCTGTAAAAATCATGTTCAAAGTCCCCTACTTGATAACATGAAAACGTGTACATCCAATTAAGCGTTTTTATAACTACATTAAGATTATGCATACCAATGCACTTGACTACTGAGAAACAAAAAAACAATAAGCATGCTAGGAATCAGCCATCTCCGTAAACAGTTCTACACATTTGCTTCTACCTGGTTGCCTCTTACCGATGTAAAGATCTCATCTCATTGATGGCAGCATCCATGTTAAGCAAGTTTCCTCCACACCTCCATTTTACCAACGGAGCGTGCAGGGTTTTGTGTGAAGTGCTAGTTAATTCCTATAATTCAATATCGAATGCTGTACCATGCATTGAAATTCCCAGCCTCTTTCTTTGGCACATTTGAATGACATTTCTTTGCGTCACTGGCCATACAGTCTTTCTGGACGTTTGAAATTTTTGGAGCTCAAATTTATGTTTTTAGTTAAGGAATTTATCTTCAAGGAATCGTCAATACACCGCAGGATGGATTACACAGGACTACCCTTCAAGCAGTAATCAGTACACAATTCAATATTTAAATCCTTCTCATAAATAAATACAATAAATGCATGCATTTATCCATATATATGGCATAGATTCTTTCTCTAAACAATAGTAAACGAAATGAGTTTATTAAAAAGTAAGAAACAAATATACAAAACCTGCTAAAATTAAGAAGAAACTAAATTGATATACTTTTTCCTTGGTTATATTATAATCTATTATTATTATTATTATTATTATTATTATCATTATTATTATTATTATTATTATTATTTAATTTTTACACCGAACATAATGAATAAGTAATTTGCCTTTTCCTCAACTATAATAATTGAATTGTTTTCTATCTCCTAGCAACATTCATTATATGTTTACATTTAGTTTGAAGTTACGCGACTATCATTCACACACATACATGTAATAAATATATTCCCAATACACCATAATAAAAGGTATATTGGGACTAAAGACACTTTCCCTTGTGAACATCATCAAATCTCGCTTTAGAAGCCCATTCTTAAGATGTTAATTTACAACGCATCCTTCACCTATTTGCTACATGAAAAAATTACTTCTAATATTTAAGTGCTAGTGAATTCGGAAGTCAAGAAACACCAGTGCTAGGAACCAAATAAAATTAATTAGTTTTTCAGGGGAAGAACAATTATTTTTATCATTGAAGTTAAGATAAACATTTTCATGTATTATATTTGAGCAAAAGGCAAATTATATATATAATGAAAAATAAAAATAAAATAACACTATTAACAATGTAACAAATTAACAGTAATAATAAAAGTAGATAAGGATAAAACACAATGATAAAGTCACACTTGAAATTGCTATATTTCGAACTACTGGAGTTCTTCTTGCCATAGAAGAACTCCAGTAGTTCGAAATATAGCAATTTCAAGTGTGACTTTATCTTGGTGTTTTATCCTTATCTACTTTTATTATTACTGTATATATATAGTAATATATGGCATAGATTCTTTATCTAAACATTGGTAAACGAAATGAATAAACATACGAATATAATGAATCTTGCTAGGAGTTAGAAAACAAGATTGATAGTGCAAATTTGCAAATTTTAAGAGTACATTAATGTGGATATGAGTGTTTTAATTTTAGAGAAGAAACATGTGGCTTCCGTGTAAACCTACGAATGCTCCCATGCAGGATTTTAGAGATCGTTTTGTAAGGCGCCATCGAGCGGAGGTAACTGGTTGAGGTGGGAGAAAGATGTGTCAAAGACGTGCGAAGTAGGGTATTCTGGTGCTGCTGTGGCCCAGTTAGTGCTTCAGTCGCCTATCAAATTAACCAAAAAGATGCTGCCGAATTGCAAGTGCCCCGATCAACAATGCGCGACCAGATGAATAAAGACTGCGCTGTGACTGTCAATGAATTAACAAACTGGATCTTGACAGATGTCATACTGCTTATGCATTGTTCCTTCATATTTCTTACACGTGCGAGGCAGAAGAAAGTTCTTTTTACAGGCAAATATGCATTTATCGCAGTTAAAGAAATTGGAATATCATTTTTGGACTAGGGGGAGTCCCCAATTCTCTCTAGAAATTCAACAGAGATCTCCTCATCTCCTACCTGTCCTTTGGGCAGGTATGAATATTTGGTCCTTATCTCTTTCAAGTATCGGATCAAATGTCACATATTCTATGTTAAATTCTTGATTACATCCGTAACTGCAAGTAGCAGGTATCTTGAATATTGTTTTGTTCCAACAAAACGGTGCACCTACACACTTTACTGCTGTCCCTTACTGGCTCGATGACACGTTTTCACATCGTAGAACGTAGAACTCGACAGTAATCTCCAGTGTTGCCTTGGCTTTCAGCTAACCTCACCACCCCAGACAATTCATTGTAAGCGTTCATTAAGAATATAGTGCGCCAGTATGCTTCCGCAATGATTTAAAAGCTGCTGTCCTTTAAAGAAGTGAGCCCAAAAATGCCTCACACTGACGTCCTAGAGTTATAACAGGTAGGTATATTAATATTATTAATATTTCATAAATTTATTCATAAAATTACCATAACACGTTATTGCATACTCAAGTATCGACTTTGGCTGTGTTTGAGAAACTGTTTTACCTAATAGATGTATTGTCCTACCCAACAGACAAACAAACATTTTTTTTTGTGGTCCGTGCACGACGGAGCTCCACCTCATTCCCCAAGTCGCCTAACTCGGGTGTTTATATTTAGTACCAGAGATCTTGTTGGTTGTCTTTACGATCTCTTGACCTTTATATGTTAGATTTTTTATACTCTGAGGACACTACAGTGAAACATAGACACTACAGTTCGCGTTCTAATAGCGTATCAACCAATCCAAAAAGTGCATATGTATAATGACAAACTTATTCTGAAGGATATTGTCAGTAAATACGTGGCATATGTGGGGGTTAAGCATGCAGGAGAGCACGTCGTATAGGGAGCTCTTGTTGCTTCTTGAGACGTGACAATTACAGCGCTTCCCCGCGGGCAACAGTCTAACTAGCAGCACGAGGAGAAGCTGCAGTAGCCTGCCACTGTTAAGTAGCACAGGTGATTATTACTTTGCTCGTTCTGGAACAAGACCACCACTTCCTCATTAGCGTCCCATAGTTATGCTCCAGCTTCCGAGACCGGCATGCATTATCTCTTGAAATGACGTAGCGTCTGGCATTAATTCTGAGCTCCTGACCTCACGCATTGCCAACGCTCACATTTTTCTTTCTACAGAGCGCCAGTGATATAATTACACACTTTTCTCTTAAAACAAAACATGTTTTCATTATTTCTACTCTGTCTTGCAATATGAATGTTGTTTGTTTATATTTTGGGTAAGCAGAAGTAACATAATTATTACTCCAGGTTCATTAGTGTTGTTTATATGAATGAATGAATTTATTTCCACAAACAACATTACATTAAATTTGCATATACCAACAAAATGCCCAAAAATTTACGAATCCAAAACTAAGGTACCTTTGTTTACATTTTTCTTTATTCTCTGCATTCTAGCAGTGTCCCTCTTAATTATTTTTTTTTTGAATCGTTTTATTTAAGGACGCTCTTTAACATCTCTGGTCATCAGCATCCCATTCAACCCAGGGCGTGAAACGGCCTACAAATTTTGCTCAGAGGCCTCTTTTTTCAGGCTTGAGGTTCTTTTTCGTGCCGTAAATGTACGACACGGGATCCACGGCTTTACTTCCCTTCCGAAGGAAGCCATACTTAAGATTTTTACGCCCGAAAAAATCCATCGATCCTGGCCGGGTTTGAATCCGCGACTTTGGGTTTAGAAGGCTCTTAACTATAGTTTCCTTTCTCTTAAAAACCTAGTTGTATGAATGTAAGAAACCTCCAATTTTTTCCTTCGTTATATTTATCTTCTTACTATTTCTTCCTGTTTCTCTCCCACCTCTGCTTAACTTTTCCAAAAATTCCCCATTTCCTGATTTTTCCACTCTCTTATTCCTTAACATTTTATTATCACTATATATCTTTTTGTAATTTATTCCACTTACTGTCGCAAATTTTTTCGCCACCCTTTAACCTTAACACAGTGCAATAATGAATGAAACACAATAACTACTCCCGCACACATGTTAC
Organism: Metallyticus violacea; assembly: GCA_030762175.1. NCBI lineage: Eukaryota > Metazoa > Arthropoda > Insecta > Mantodea > Metallyticidae > Metallyticus > Metallyticus violacea. Next base: position 46,118,342 of record CM060844.1, on the reverse strand, counting down.
ATCCTTCCTTATCATTCCCCCTTAATCCTTTCAAGAGTATTACTCCTGTACGCATCCATGTCCAACTCAACCTTCCAATTTGATCACATATTTAAATATATTTCTCTCGTACAGAATTCTTTTTAATTCTTTTATGTATGACAAAGGAACTTCCATCTTCTAAACTACGGCCAAATCTCTTGCTTTTAAATATCTTCTATATCTTTTTCAATACCACTAACTTAGAGAATCTGCTAATATTACTTTCGACCATTCTCCATATATCCCTCATTCCTATTTCTTCTAGTACCTTCCCCGGCTCCCATACTAACTCTTCCTTCCTAAAGCCTCTTTTTGATAGATCATACGGCTCTTTAGTATATTTGCACCATCTAACTTGAGGATTCAATACCAATGCTTCACTACTCTCTGTACAATTAAACCTTTCCTCTGTCCTTCCTAATTCACCAAACTAGTCCCCCTCGGAGATTTTGGGTAATCCCAACACTTCTCTGCAGAGCATTCTACGAAGTGTTGTTTATAATAATTAAGTTACGTAGAAGTTCATTGATTGTAATTGAGAAAGTTTGGTGTGAAGTTGTGCTTTATTTGGGGTCTTTTAAACAAAGAATGCTAGGCTTTTCAGGGTTTTGTCGCCCGTTTCAAAGCAGCTGGTGGGTCGGGAGCCAGAGCGACAACACCTGGTAAAGCGGATGTATAAATCCTCGCAATTTCAGCTACACTTACAATTAAAATAAGAACTTATAACAGGGATTGTTGGAAATATTTTTGCTGCCACATCCATATATTTCAGGCATCTTATAAGAAAATTGTCATTTACACACAACAGTTTAACTTCCGAAAGGAGGAAAACGTAGCAAATTTTAACGGGTTGCTATTAAATGTACTATACACAATCAAAGCAGAATGTTATGTCTCTTTGTATACGTTCCGATTTCATTATTAACACCGGCGTGCAATAAAACTTTGAGTCGCCACGTTTTTCTCAATAACAACCAAAATCTTTGAGTGTTCAATGGTTTAACAGGAGAAAAAAAATGGAGTGGTGTCGAATGATGCTTACACACATCGTAGAGTTTATTATTGTTGTTGTTGAGCCCTTCTTTCACCTGCCGGTTGTTAACGAGGATACCGTTGCAGTAATATTTTATAAAACCTATTGTTTAGCATACTATAAACGGATCTAATGTATCAGACAAGCAAATGACAAGAGCATATCACGAATTAACTCCATTTGGAAGACTCTTATGGTTCACGTTTACTACCGAGGTGGTCGAGGCGATAGTACGACATCCTTTGGAGGTTCGAATTGTTAAGTGTAACGTTTGCTGGTTGTAGGATCGTCTTTCTTAGGGTACCATTTATGTAAATTTAGGCGTCAGAGACATCGAAGTGTTGCAGTTTAACTGGTGATATTATTTTATGCCTTGGTATCTGTTGGGGCTTTAAGGCACTTGTTACATCGGAGATAAAATTAAACAATTAAATTTAGAAAGCACTGCATTTCATATAGACAACCCTGCTAATAATTAAATGATATGAGATCGATTTAAGGAAATAGGGTCGTCCAACGCCATTGAACTAAGGAAGACGGGCCTTTGTGGGAACATTAAAAAAGAAAAAGATGCACTGCACTGTTTAATCGAGCATCAGGGGTTGCAGAAGATAGCCTCTTGCAGTTTTCTACACATTTATGAACATTCAGATGATAAATGCATTGGCAAAAAAACCATCAGAAATCACGTTTTGAGTTCACCAAATCCCTGCCATGGCAGCTAATCGAGCCAGAATACCAGAGAAGGATGAACTTCCACACCTCTCACAAAAGTTAAGACAAAATGTTGCCAGGTTACGCAAATGCTAAATATCCAAACCATTAGGAGTTATAAAAAAACGTAACACATGTGCAAAGTACCCTAGAACAAAAGACAGGAAAACAAAAGTATGTTGTGTAACTTGCAGAACCCCAATATGTAGTGAATGAGCAATAAGTATTTGTGAGGATTGTTTGTAAACATTTACTGCAGTTTTGTCCATTTGTTATACGTATTTACTTTTAAACACTTTTGTTAGTTAATTTTTATTCTTGAATTTGCTGTTTCAAACTTTATATCCAGGGTAAGCCATGCAATTCAGTTCAAAATGATTGCATGTCGATTTTTCAAAGTCACATGTATGCTAAAAAGGCTCCTTATGCTTGCAGAAGCTTACGTTGTATTTGTTGTATTTGTTTATAAGTGAAATTTATGTTAATTCATTGCACTTTATCTTCCTCATCCTTTATAATTTTGAAAAAAAAAGGAATATTAGTTTTGGAGATTAAAAATAAAATTGGTTTAATGTTTCCTTTGAAGTTTTAAAAATTTATTATTTTTGGTACACAAAATCAATGTTTGTCTTAAATGATTAAAACTTATGTTAATATATTTTTGTATTTTATTTATGTATGGTTTATGGGTTTTTATTTTTAGAAGCAAACATTTCCTGTGAAATAGGCTCAGGTATCTACATCTATTCCTATTGTAAATGCATGGTGATCTCGTATTACAAAACCTAAAAAACTAATTGCAGATATAGCTCAAATTATTCTGTAATTACTGAAGGCTTCTTTTTTTTCCTCTATCATATGAAATAATGTGTGAGATTATTCCGAATCCAGGTAGGATTAGAATGTATACTTCAGGATATCCCAAAAATCAATATAAGTGTTGATAAAGAATAGGATCTCAACCTCCTGTGGTGTCAAAGAAAGAGGTATTAAGAGTTCGGTCTATTGAAGAGTACGTGCGTGCTTGCTTGTAGAGTGCTTGCTCCTGCAAGCACTGGGAGAGAAAGGTGATTGGAAAATAAACTTGTTATATTTTTTGTTAATAATAATAATAATAATAATAATAATAAGGTGATTGATCTGTTTTTGATGATTATAAGATTAAATTTCATTAGGAATTACAGCATATTATTCATTAATGAACAAAGTAATAAAGACAAAGAGAACTGTAGACGTCTGTAGAATGGAAGATTGTCGGATATTGAAACAAGTGCTGAAATATAAACCTATATATACAAGAACAAGGGATTACGAAAGAGCTGAATGCAGCAGTTAGTTTCATGTAAGAAAAATGTGACCCTTCATGAGGCCGGAAGCTCTTAGGCTGAAGTGCTTGAAAGTTGATGGTATGATGAAGTAGTTATTCTTAACTGCAGGTTGCAAGCACAGCGTTCCAGCTCGTGTTAGCAATTTCATAGAGCTGAGAGCTTCTCAGAAAGAACTTCAATTGCTGACGGAGACAAAACGTTCAGAAATATACGAATCCGATCAACAAACTTTCTCGCACCAGCTGCCAACTACGATCTTTATTAAAACGAATAGGGAAGAAACATCCTCGCTTTTTTATCATATTTCTCCTGCCTTATCTCAATACTTTATTTCATTCGTGTTAGATGGGATTTTTGTTTTGATTGCAGCTGGGAGAGTTCCTATATCCATGCTCCATTTTTTATAGTGCGTGCCAATAAATAAAAAGGGGAGAAAAGTTTGGATATTACGACATCGGGGCATGCGCAGAAAACATAACCATCGACTTTGCAGAGATAGGAATTCAATGATAAATGGAACCTAGATGGAAAATCTCCACCGCGCTTCATTTTGATATTTCTCTGATGTGAGGTGGTGTGTGTTTACTTACTTTTCGTCACACTCGTACGTGTACAAACCAACTCTATCACAACAGAGACAAATTATGAATAATATTTATGTAAATTAGATGTCGTTATACATTGAGGAACAGTTTATTTAAATAAATACGAAGAAAAATAGTTAAGTATCAGGAATTTTGTTCTAAAGTTCAGGAATGTATATGGACATCGAAAAATCTTATTTCAGGAAACACAATGGCTTCTTAGTATCTCTAAAATAGGGGCGTTGTATAGCAGTTAGGAACATGGATTAGGATATTATTGAAAACAGATTTCCAGCATTTAGACAAATGATAGCATAAATACTGAAATAACTAAACTATTTTACTCACTATAAACACCTAAGATGAGTTTCCCAGACTAGCTGTATTTATATGGGAATTCTGGAATAACGGAGCACTGGTCCCTTTAAAATCTGTTTCTACATTAAGATATAAATTTAATATATAGACACATTCACGTTAATAATCTTTGAGACAAATGTCAGTCCTGGTGGGATAGTGGTAACTATACTTGCCTCCTAAACCCAAGATCGCGAGTTTAAACCCGGCCAGGATCGATGGATTATTTCGGGCGTAAAAATCCTAAGTATGGCTTCATTCGGAAGGGAAGTAAAGCCGTGGGTCCCGTGTCGTACATTTACGGCACGATAAAGAACCTCAAGCCTGAAAGAGAGGCCTCTGAGCAAAATTTGTCGGCCGTTTCACGCCCTGAATTGAATGGGGCCCTGATGACCTGAAATGTTAAAGAGCATCGATAATTAAACCAACATTTAAAAAAAAATTATTCGAATATGTGTATTAAAATTCCCTAAGGGAATTATAACCACCTTTAGTTTTGTTGTAATATGAAATCAGCGCTATGTTTTTAGTTCCCTTGGGTACATAAGACACTACAGCATGGTCCAGAGTGAAATGTAAGTCTGAATTTATTTAAGAAGTTTTTAGAAATAAAATTTTTGTTTTTAGGATTGTTCATACCTGAACATTTCGCTGGAAAATGTTCCATAACTCCAATGATGAGAATGAATTATTCAAAGTGATATTTTGATGACTTAAAAAAACGAAGCAAGCAGGTTAACAAAATTAAAAGTAACATTTATATTTCTTTGATAACCGTCTTTCCTCCATAAGGGAAATCTGTTAGACGGTGCAAACTTTTGTTTGAAATATTGGTGAACTATATTTTGTTCCATAGGGTTCTGACATGAAATAAACTGCTTTTCAATTGACTTCCATTTACTAGTAGGCCAATCAGTGCTCTAATTTCAGTATTATCACAATTTTTCCAACTTTTCTTGGATTTCTTTTACGCCCACATTCTATATTCTGTAGAAAGGTGAGCTAAGTGCATAACTACATGGCACACAAATGACGTTGGGGAAGATCTCTTTTATCAACACTTGCACTCCTCCCCGACATTCTCTCAAAGCTACAGCGCCACTGTACGTTTGTGCTATAAACTTCTTGTTTACATGAACTCTTCTAATTCAGCTATTAAAGTACGCCTTGAGCCCTCTGTAGTTAATTCAGAAACAGCAATGAATATTATGAATTTTTCAACCGGTTTACCCCCACTGATATATCGTAATATCACAACAAATTATTTCATCGACTTGTATAGAAACGAAAATTACCTTTCTATTTTTTTTCCCCTAATCTTATTCCTTTAGACTAGATAAGTTTTTCATTTCACACCCTGCCAACGAAGATGTTTCTCTCAAACCATTAAAACCGTCAATTTTTGTACCGTCTTGCAGAGAGCGCTCCTATAGCTTTAGTTTAATGAGGTCCAAATCGTTTTACTTTCTACTCAACACTTAAACTTAGACGCGAAAATGGAGCCTTCAATGAAACGTCCACTTTATCCATTACCGCGAAACAGATATGCTGTTTTGTAACTTAGCAGTTAACACTGTAAAAACCACTGGGGAGATCACCCACATTCAAACAAAGGGCGAAAGACCTCTAATTGTCAGTTAAACGTGGTGTCAGTAACCCTTCAACATCTGGTTCCCAAGAACAGAGATAACGTAGCGCTGGTCATGGACCTGCTCGTCCAAGAGAACGCAATAATAAGCCAGAGAGGCTAACCCATCTTAGAAGAAGACAAATGTCCTTGTAAATCTTTGCTTGTCTATAAAGATATAAGGTTAAAGCGTGAATTTTTGCCAGGCTCTCGCATGAGCCTCCCTCACTAACGGAAGATCCGCAAGCTACCGCTACTACAGTAGAAAGGTAATGCGCTTATTGCGTAAGATATAGTTAAGAACTAATCGGTTATACATCGCTGTTTTCGTACATGATTTGTTTTAAAAGTGGACCAGGAGAAGAGAAAAGGCAAATAAATAATTGCGGCCTTTTCTTTGGGGCATTTTCTTTGCGAATGGGATGAAATTTGATAATGTTTCATTCTTACATACGGATCTGCTCCGCATTTGAAGAAGGCAGCAGAACTTTCTGTATGCTTCCCAAATATGATGCATGCAAAGTGTAAAGTACTTTGTAAGTACTTAACAATGTGTGAGCAGATATGTACATTGTGTCCTGAAGTGGACAAACTGATTTCAAACCGGTAAAAGTGTTTGTAAAAGCGCCAACAATAACTGGTTTCTTCAGAGCCAAATTCGAAATCTTACTCTTCCACCTGACCCCTCGTTACACATTGAGGGCCATGGTTAGAATCAGAAGAATATTATGCAAATATTTCAAAAAATTAAATCAGTTGTTGATGAACGAAGCAAGGATGAGCTTCATCAAATTAAATTCACCAGAACTTATTTTTTCTTATATATCTGCACATTTAAGATTTTGTTTCGCTCTATAAAAAAATTAGAAACATCAATGAACTTATTTACTGGAACCTTGAGGGAAAAAACATAATTCACTCAAAGGTTTCAAAGTAGAATCCATTAAACTGAATTTAAAAGTGTGTTGGAAAAAATGTATGGATTTCATACCCTGTGTAAAATTGCCAAAATTATGAAAGGGCAAGTAGACGTTGGTGACACTGAAAGTTTGTATGCCATTTGTTTATTTGGTGATGTGGTTTAATTACAAACGTTCTTTAACATCTCAGGTCATCAGCGTCCTATTCAATTCAGGGCGTGAAATGACCGATAAATTTTGCTCAGAGTCCTCATCTTTCATGCTTGAGGTTCTTTTACGTGCCGTAAATCTCGGCTTTACTTTCTTTCCGAAGGAAGTCATACTTAGGATTTTTACACCCCAAAAAATCCATCGACCCTGCCCGGGATTGAGCTCACGATCTTGGGGCACGTATGGTTGGTTACCACTAGACCATTAGCACTAACTTGTGCACTAGTAGCATTCCATAGATGAAATATACTACCTTCTTGTGAGTTGGACAGTTCTTCTTCCCATATCGTGCATATTTCCTAGACAACCGCATTGGTTTGTGATGGTAACTTGCAGAAAGTTTTCATAGTTTACTGAAACAGCGACGAATTGTTTTAATCTATCATTGTCTCAACATGGTTGAGGAGTGACTTTTTAAAATATATATTTACAATTTTTAATATTGAAACAAAATATTTTTGCATTTTTATACATATTACGATTTTTGGCACATAAAAATTCGTTTCCTATTGGTGAGAATGCTACTGGAAAGTACTGATGCCGTAATGAGACTGCTCCTTCAAGAAAATAAGGACTTTGAATAAATATTTTAGCAATTACATTTAATGAAAAACGGAACAAGTAGAGGACTAATGGGGAAGGCTGTTAAGATCTAATTAATTAAATTCTGATTAAAAAGGTAAAATAAAATCATATATACATACAGAAGGACCTCTTCTGCTTTGCAGAAATATAGCTTGTTTGCTTGAAGATGAAAAAGACGGGATGAAAGGCTCTCTCTGAAAGAGATAAATTTCTGAAAATGAGCCCACAACAACCACCGCCATAGCCGCTGTGTTTCTTGTACATAGGGGAAAGAAGGAAGATACTTTGAAAAGAGCTTACACTGTAATACCTAATTAGCTGTACTCTTTGCAGAAGTCTTTGTGTGCAGGTTTATCGAGAAAAAGAATAAAGGCGCAGGGCGGCCGTTGCCCAACAACCTCCTCTTTTCTCCCCTAAAAGGTACGAACTGCCTCTTCACTTTTTCACTCGAAATGTTGAGAGAAATTAATGTGCGTCGGTGCATAGCTTTGGTGTCTTTGACGCGAGTACTGGGAAAATGTTGGCTCGGTGCTTGAAATATGGAAATGAACGTAGGAAGTAAATACATGTTATAACTTTTTCATTCTGCGAAAGAGAGCTATGTTGAAGTGATTAAAACATAAAGGATACGCTCAGCAAGAGCAGTTAAAACATCCGGCAAAAAAGTAAATCTATTGTAACAGTGAGTAGCAAGTAAAGAGTTTATAGTCGTTCTGCTATTAGGCCTGGAGCGTTCTGAAGTATGTATTCAAAGATAACGAGCATATTTTCTGTTTTAGACATTTATGCCTGTCAGTATGAGTTCTTCCTTTAAATTTATACTTAAAAAAGGCATATAGACAAAATTATAGCTAAAGAATTCGAATAGCCTTCTTAATAACAATATCGAACTACTTTAGAAAACAGAAATAGTATATCAATGTCAAAGTGCACTCTAAAAATGCAATTAATTAACGTTTGCTTAAAAAACAGGACAACGATAAATGAAACATGATACAACCGTAAACCGTTTGACAGTTCTGAACAAAATTTTGTACAGATACCTCTTACAATTAGAGAAAAAATACTGCTTACTTAAAAATTCGGAAAAATCACTCTCAATACTCATTTCATCCTCTTTGACACATGAAACATCTATGTTTTTTCATACTGTTCAGTCAATTTTAGCTAATTTATAAAGTGTTAGTTAAAACATTGCAAATATGGTAACTATACAACTGATCCCATGACATTTATTGTGTTTAGGTAGTGGGAGACACCAAGTATAGTTAGAAAATATTTAGGTTTCATAAATGGAGGATTTTTGGAACACGGAAGAGTAAATTTTAATAACAATTTACATGGTTTACAATTAAGAAAGGGATTAGAAACAATAAAGCTGGGTTCCTGTTGGATATAAGGGGAATATAAAGAGCGAATGGAGGAGGGTCAGGAACCGTATGAGGGATATGGATAGACAGCAGACTACTGCGCAATATAGAGGATGATTTCACTAGTGGTAAAATATGAAAGGAAGATGGAGAAGTACATCAAAACGGGGTCCAAACTGTTTGAGAACTCGCGCACATGCTGTATATTGCCTTGACGACTGGATTCTCCCAGTATGCAGCCACCCTATGCTTTCTCTAGTTCAAATAACCTCGCTGTGTATTTGCTTTTCTCTTTCATCATTGCAGTTTTCTAATTATAAAGTGATTTTAGCTAAAAATTATGATCGTCAGTATGTAAATGCGAAAAGAATAAATTAGACATAAAATGGATTAATGTGCATATGAATAAAACTTGACAATGGGTGCAATAAGTAAAGATTTGAAAAGTGGTTATTATTGTCATTAAAGTAGAAATATAATGATTAGGAATGAAAAGAACTAATATTTGGCCTCAAGAGATGTAATCCGTAGTGTGAACATAAAAACTATATTAAAAAGAAATGTAATGAAAGTTATTCTTGAAGATGCGTTGGAAGATTATCTTAAGAGAATAACAAATTATAAGTGGAATTATGACAGGAAGGATGAGCTGCTGAAACTCAAGTTTTGGTTTTATTCACATGAACATACAAAAAGCATTACAAACCTGGAATGCCACCGGGAAGAGAAAAAAGAGGAAACCTGTTATTTGGATAAAGGAAATTAAAATGTCCGTGGAGGAAAGAGATACAGGATAATTACTGAACAATAGATGAGAATGCTTAGAACTTTAATGTTTGTAATTATGGATTCTAAGCATTAAGCCCTGCCCTATGTATATAAAGTTGGTTACCATAGCTTGAAAGTCATATAACTCTAGCCTTGCAAATATGTTTACCGCAAATTCGCCCTCTTGGGGAGTATGCCTGCCCTATCTCGCCAATGCTAATTTTCCATTTTTCAGTGCACTTTGCTCAAAAACTGGATTTAGATATTAACTTTAAATTTTAACTATTGGTAATTTGTGCCTGCGTTTATAACAATAAGGAGTTTTCTGAAATTTAATTCGGTGTTAAGATGTAGTTTTACAACCATATACATATTTTAAATAAATATTTTATTAAATTTGCTGTATTTTGAAACTTATATGTTATGAAAAATCCCTTCTTATTTTGGTATCTCTTTATTATAGAAATATGCTGCAGAAATTCCATTTCATTATCTGTAATAATGTGGGAGGAATGTACACCACTGTGTTAATGTTTACAAGTGAACTCCTACTGTGTTAACGCATATATACAACTGCCCTGGTCCATATTCGCCAATCTCCTCATTGTATCTGATTTTCCTCCTGTTTCTTCTCTCCTTTCTTGTAGTTTTTTCCCTTTACTCCACCATTCTCTCTGCTTTCTTGATATGTATACGTTCCTGTTCTTGAAGTTGCACTATTATGTTGTAACCAGGGTTTATTGACAGTTCACTCAAAACCCTAATTCTTCCTATATTCTCAGTGTTAAATGTTAAAACTGCATTAGCAAACATTTTTTTGGTACATGAGTCCACAAAACATGTTGAATGTTTGGTTGACATTCTGTGTTTTCCATGTAGACGTTTTTAGAAGTTTGGGATTATACAGGTCCCTATATATTGGTTTCATTAGCTCCATCACTCCATGCTTTATGTAATATAACTATTTATCTGTTGAATTTACACCTTTGGGGGCATAAACCATGTTGTAAGTTGTTATCAGTTGATAACTAATGAAAGTATTTGGCAAAAACTGAACGTCTCATGCTATAAAGATCATGCACATTAGATATTATTGGCATTCCATAATAATTTTGCACTTTGTCAATAATGCTCTCTGTTAGCCTTCTTGTCCCTTTCTATTCCTTTTCCATCTGACATTTCTACCCAATTATGTCTTTATTTAATTTAACCATACGTTTTTGAACGTGGCCTATGCATTTTAGTTGGTTTTCTCCATAAATTTTACTTTCAACTACCCTCATGAAACTCTTGGTGTTTCCATTCTCTAAATATTTCATCTGCATGACAGCACAGAAGGGGTGTGACTACAAAGTGACACCATTTTATAAATTATGAAATTTGGAGCATTAAATGTTCGAATTTTGATTCTGACTTTACGTATAGTGTTTATAAGATATTACAGACCAAAAAAAAAGAAAAATCTTAATTTTTATATTTGGATCCAATTTCCCTTAGGGTTGAATTAAGTGCGAATGCCTCTAAAGTTGATATTAATTGTAGTGATCTACTTGCCAAAGAGAGTTTTTAAATATCGATTTCACCTCAAGTGTTTGCCAAAGGCAAATCAGAGAAGAGTTGTTCGACGTTAACCATTTATCCTTAACCCACTTGAAAATTTTGCTCAGGGTACAGTTTTGTTTATTTTTCTGTGTGTTGTATTAATTTTCAGGAAATAAAATGAATACATTCATACTAGAAATATCTTCAAGGAGTTTATCCTTTCCTATGAGTATTCTGCAACAATAGAAATCTGTCAAAAATTAGGAAAGTGTAGACTTCTCTTCTCGATGTTGTTACAGTGCTAATTTAACTAGTCTTCTCCTTCTATTTTATTCATTTTCACACAAGAAAATAATGTGATAAGTTTTTAATTGTTGGACATAAGAAAAAATAACACACAAAAGAAGTCATTCAAGCCTTCTCAGTAAGTAAATAAAAATATTGTTGAAATATTGGTAGTAACAATGATTTTACTAATGGTACACATTACAGTGGAACAGCGGAATTTTGAAACTTTTAAATCAGGAACAATTTTCAATGTATGGATGTCTATTACAGTAATCATCTGGTGTCTTAAAAAAACTGCCAGTTGGTCACCTGATTAGAGAAATGCTCTCAATAGCACGTGGGATGAAGAAAATCCTGATTATAGGCAGGTGTGGTATGACGTATAAACTTCAGACTGTACCAGCTTATGCAAGAAGAATAAAATGTTAACTAGAAAAAAAATTACAATTCATAAGAAATCAAAACGTTTTTAGGATTTCAAATAACCTGTCAGCAAAAAGTTCATATAGCGTCACTCGCGGATCAAAATACGTAGCGTTTCTGATTCACACGACGTCTTCACAGGCCTCCTCCTCGGCCCAGTCTCGCTTAGCACCATGCCAAGTTCTCAGGTTACATTGTAATGTGCTATTGAGCTTAATATGTAAATGTATTTTAGTAGTCGAGGCATCTGCGTAGTTATCAGTCATCTGTATAATACACTGCTGGCCACTAAAATTGCAGCATCCTAAGAGACGCTTTAAACGGACCCCACATTGTTTCGGAGGGAATGTATGACTTGACGAAAATACATCAGCAGGTGTCTGAGTTTCATCAACGGAGATTTTTAACGCACCCAGATTGCGGGATGGCATTCTGAGAAATTTGTGCTCGTGTTGAAAGAAATGCTCCACAGCGAAAAGAATATAAAATTAGTGAATGGAAGTAGATCGAACACACAGACGTGAAGGACCGCAACGACCCCGTCAAACATATCATTTCCGCATTATTATTATTATTATTATTATTATTATTATTATTATTATTATTATTATTAAGAACACGCGCACTGTGTTGCAATTTTAATGCGCAACTGTGTACATTACTACTCATAGAACTTGAAACCTTCCTTCACAACGCTACATCAAGTGTATGGAAATGCTAGAAGAATGCTTTGAAAATATGTGTAAATAAAATCATATGCAAATTTGTTTGTGTAACATTGCAAATAACATATACTAGTTTGGTATTCTGTACTGAAAAAGAACTGAATTTTTTTATCATACAAAAATAGTTCACAAAGTGAACCCAAAATATTAGAAAAGAGGGTGATAATGCATTTTACGATTGCACTGTGTGCTTAGAAATTACATTAAAATGATTATTGGGTGTATGTATTCACAACAAAAAGTCTCGGATCTTGATTATTCTTTGCAAATCTTAATATCGTCATTTTATTTACAGCATTGATGTTTACACCCGTGGTATCTTGAAAACTTCACGCTCAAGATTTTTGGAGAAATAGTTCAAAAGAGTAATTCAGGATGTTCTTTCAAGTTCATCAAACCCAAATCCTTGAATATCATGCTTTATAGCAAATGTTTAAAATTTATCTCTTTATAGCCTCCAGAATATTTTTGTATAACTATCTACTTAGTTTTGTATGTTAAGAAATCTGCAGACATTACGATAGAGTCCATTTTTGCTGACCAGTGATGATGCACGAAATGAAATTATAAATTTGGAAAGGATTTTTAAGGAAGGAAACGTTCCAGGCCTAAGTTTACAGGCACTTATCCAGCACTGAGGAAAATTTGGAAAAAAGCCTTAGACGTGGAGGATGGTCGTGATGGGAATCGAACAGACCTTCTACTCATAAATCTGTGCTTAAACGCCTCGGCCATCCGTGGTAGTTTTAGACATAATGGTCTAACAGAATGTCCTATTAGTTGCTTTCATGGGATATATATACCAAGGGTGCTAAAAATGTATACACATTTTCGCAGTAGATATCTATTTAATATATTTCAAAGTTGGACCGAAAAACAACAGTAATGTGTGGTATGATGTTCTGTAAACAGATGTGACTCACATTATGTTATGCTAGTGTTGCTACAACAAAATGGAGCCAGGATTATCGTTTGAACAGCGGAAAGCAATTTTGAAGTGGTATTGGAAAACCGAGATTGTTGTTGAACTTCAAAATCAATGAAGACGCGTGTACAGAACAGAACCGCCAACACGAGCAACAATTGCACGCATTCGAGACAAATTTGAGACTCGTGATAGCGTATGCAACAGGATGGTGCACCACCACATTACCACCGAGATGTACATGCGTACCTTGATGACAATCTTCCAAGGCACCGGATAGGTCGAAGAGGTCCGATTGATTTTCCACCACGTTCTCCGGATCTAACTCCGTTGGACTTTTACCTATGGGGAATTTTAAGGATGTTGTATACCGTAGAAAAACAGCTACACTGACAGCACTTCGGGATGAAGTTGAAACGGTGTGTGCTGCAATCCCTGAGGACACTTTCGCAAACGTTGCTCAATCAGTAGTTCAACATACTCAGAAGTGTATCGACGCCGATGGTGGGCATTTTGAGCAACTGTTGTTAACTGTAAAAGTCTAAGATGATTAGTGCTCATCATTTTTTGTTTGTGTGAATTCATTTTTGTTATGTTAACACAGTGTTTTCTTTGCTTGAAGTATGTATACATTATGACAACCTCTGTGTGTGTGTGTGTGTGTGTGTGTGTTTACCTTCATAATTAGTATATCATCAAACTATTTTGGTTCAGAAGTGTCATATTATAAATTCTCTTACATTCTTGAGGCAATTAACAGTTTAAAAGCAGATAAACTAAGCTTTTTCGGTCTCTTAAAAATATTAAGAATTAAAAATCGTGCAAAATATGTCAAAAATGCCTGTTACGAGATGATTTATTAAACCTTGACACTTGAATTGCTGCAATTTTTAGGTTGTAGAGTTAGAAGTTATAACGTTTCTCTTAAATATAAATAAACGAAAGAGAGAAAGTAAATAAATTGAAATTTAAAGGAGTATAACTCAAATTATGGAAACTGGAAAATTCCCTCAGCGTTACGACGAGCGGTCGACAGGATAAAAACCGCAGGCATATGCCACAAAACCCACAGTGTGCGCCCTGCAAAGGAACCCTCTACCTGTTCTCGTTCTAGAGCTCCATTCACTTTATTCCTTTAATTTACCTAATTGGGTCGTGGTTACAAACTTTAGTAAGAAACTTCCCACCTCCACATGTTCGATACAGAGCTCAGAAAACTTTTGTTTTTTTTTTCTTTCCCCTCCGAAGAGGCGGAGTGATTAAGCGGCCACACTGCACGTTCTTCAAGCAAAGCGATGGTCTTTTCTGGAGTGATTCTCTGCATCTGACGCTGGCAGTGCCCGGGAAAAGGCTTAATCCTCGTTAATGAACCGGCCCAAGTTTAATGGAAAGGAAGCGACAGAAAAGAAATCTGGGGAAGAGGTGGAGAAGGGGTATGGATAGCAATAGTCGCAAGGGACGAAGCAAAAAGGAACCATTTCTTTTTATGACGAACATTTTAGAAATTTTACGCACAACTTCTATTAGTGAGGATATCTCTCGATGAGATTTCTTTCCATATAGAGATACTATTTTACTTTTAAGAGCAAGTATTAAGACAAATCCTTTTAAAAATTAATTTTTGTATGTTCCTACATGAATCGAGAGAAGCATTTATGAAGCCTTATAATCACTTTCATTCAGAAGTGCTATATAATTTTATATTAAATCCATACTTTTTCATTAAGCTTTAAGAATAGTTCTAACTACATGGTTTTACTTTTACAAAATTTAAAGTTAGGTCTATTTGAAAGCGTGCATTAAATCTATACCAATTTTAATGATTTCCTATGACCTTTTTTCTCATTTTAACACATAAGGAGCCCCGTATGATACATTTGTTATGTTAAATCATTCAAACATTTACTAAAGATTAAAATAATTCATATTATTGACACTAAGCTAATCTTTTTATGCTGCAGAAACAATATTTAAAGAAATATTCTTTTTTAAAATGCTAAATCAATACTATTACACACTACGAAAAAAGGTACATAATTAGTATTTGTACAGAATGATTTTCTCCCCTGAGGGCTCAATCTACTATCTATAAAAACGTATATTATTATTATTAATATTATTATATAATGGCTTACAATATAGGGTGGAAACCTCTTCGATATAATAATAGCTCCAATGAGCTCCTTTTTCCATGTTCCGCGTCACTGCATTTAGGCAGTTGTGGCGACTTTTGCGTGATTATCAATGTATAAAATCGCACAACATATTTTCTTTTAGAAATTGCTTGAAGAAACTATAATTGATGTAATGTGTCTTTTACTGTCTAAAGCATAACATATTTACAAATATATTTGTCTATCATGTACAAGAATTGAAAGAAAAACAGTTTTGATTTGTTTGCCGTTAAACATTTTATTCAGAACCCTAGAATTTTAGACCTCACTGGGTTTACAGATAAAGTATGGTTTCACCTGAGTGAATATGTACCTACGAGGGTAGGTCCGTAAGTTTCCGGCCTAACCATTTTCTAGTTATGATAAAGACATAAATTATATTTCACTTTTCAATGTAGCTACCCTTTATTGCAGTACACTTCTCACATCTTTGAATTAACATTTCAATCCCTCCCCCCAAATGGTCAAAAGTCTTGTCTGCAAAATGGACATAAACAGCAACCATCACATTTCGTCACACTTAAAATTCTTTCCTCGAAGGTCTTTCTAGAGTTTTGAGAAGAGAAAATAGTCACTGCGAGCTAGATTTAGCTGTAGGGACGGTCGATCTCCTTGAAGTCATATTTCTTCACAGCTTCCTTTGCAACAAGAGCTGTGTGCACATGCGCGTTGTCGTGAAGAAGGCGCATACCACAGCTTAGCTTTCCTCACCTTTTCTCTTGATGGAAGCAGGTAATCTGTACAGTAGGCCAGCATAGTACTCCCCATTTTCTGTGGTGTTCCTCTCCTTGAAATTAATGAAGAGCATTTCTTCATAGCCCCAAAAATTGTGGCCATAATCATCTTGGTTGCTGAGTGACCTTGGCATGTAGAAACAGTGCTTAACCAGGTATACTCCACTCCATTGATTCTCTTTTAAACAAGGGATCATAGTAGAGGATCGTAGTTTCATCTCCTGTAATAATGGTTTGCAGAACTTCTCTCTCGTGGACACGGCAGAGCTCCAAAAATGCCTGACAACAGATGACTAGTTGCTGCTTTTGGACTGAGGAAAGAAGTGTAGGCACCCATCTTGCACTAACCTTATTCATGTTTAAATGTTCATGAATAATTCAAAGGACTGTTGTTTTAAAAAGACCGGACCTTGCTGCTATTTCTGTAAATTTGAGTTGCCGGTCTTCCATATTTTCTACTTCCACAAGAGCGATGTTTTCAGGAGTGAGCACCTCCAAGGGCCAACCTGCACGCTCTTCGTCTTCATTGCTTTCTCTACCCATTCGAAAGAGATGGGCCCATTCTTTTACGGTAGAATATGAGGAGGTGCTTCCCCACATACACCGTCAAATCACTGTTTAATTTCATTAGGAGTTCTTCTTTTGTGAAGAACTTAAATACAACTCGAAACTCCATTTTGAACCTGTCACAATCTTCAACGCATAGCGTTCTTTATACAACTATGTTTGAAGAACTGAACACAGCGGAACGGAAGTTATAGCTCATATTATTTACTTAACATATAAGATATGACACCCGGTAAGGGTTTTTGAAGGCGATAATCCTTATCGGCATGGCCCGAAACTTATAGACGTACCTTCCTACATTTTGAAGGCGTATTACATTTGCAAGCAATGTAATAAATAACATAACTTTTATAAACAGTTTTTGGAAATTCTAACGAGAGAATCAATCCATGCAAGATATTCAAAATTTCCTTTTATAGATACTGTCTCATAGGTAATGCCAGTTTTTAACCAAAACTTTCGAAATATGCTTGATAAAGATTAAGCTAATTTTCAAATTAAACCCTATTGGATTCCTAGTTTTGAGACACATTTCAATTGGATTTATTGCTCCTCGATGGTTTCAGTTTCAGGATTTTGATGCGAAGAATTATATGATATCCACCTCCACGTCTTCTTCAATGTATTCCATATTTCTTCAACGCAGGAAATTGGCCATGGATCAAAACAATTGACAATCTGAAGGCGGAAGACCAGGGCTATAAGCTGCATTTTGTAACAGTTCGACCCCGGATTTTTCTCATGGTGTCTCGCATTATCTTGATGCAAGAGAACTATATTTCGATTAACTAAAGCCGGCTAACTCTGCCTCAAAACTTCACGAACTCGTTCTAGTTGTTGAGAGTGTGATTCGCATCCTCTGTACGCCTACTTGGAACTCCCAGTGAATCACACCTTAAAAATTTCACCAGGCACAGACCAGGGTTGTAATAATATATACATTTTAAATCATACGTGACAATTCTTCTGATAAATCTATCCTCCATGGGATTTGCGATAGACTGACGACATATATTCAATCTGCGTTGAATCCTTGCAGGTATTAATTTTTGAAATACAGATCTACAGCTTCTCTATGATATTTGAAGTGTCTTAATGTGGTATCTTTTGATGCACTCATTTCCTACCATTACTTTAAGGCAGATTTTATTTTAAAACTCTGCGAGTATGTGCAACATTACGCACCTTTGGCCTTTCTGGACATGGTAAATAAGTTTTTTCCTCCATTATTGAAAGTTTGGAATCGTCTTTGTGCTCACGTTCACTAACCCCACCTTCTCCTTTCACTTCACATATTCTTCGAATCGCTGCAGCAGCAGTTTTATAATCTAGTTTCCAGTGGTTCTTTATCGGTCTGGTGACCTAGTGGTAACCATATTAGCCTCTTAGACCGAGGATCATGGATTCGATCTCGCACAGGATCGATGGATTTTTTCGGGCGTAAAGGTGTAAAAGACCCTCAAGCCTGAAAGAAGAGGCTTCTGAGTAAAATTAATAGGCATTTTCACGCTTGAATTGAATTGAATTGAATTAAATGGGATGCTGATGGCCTGAGATAAAACTTCTTTAAATAGAATAAATGAAATAAATAAAAAATAAAAAAGAGCCCATCTTGAACTTTGTAATGGTTGTGCATTACTAATGAACTATGACGTATACTCATAATATGTACAATAATAACCGAGACATCCTTTGATTTCGTTTATTTACGGACCATCTTTATCATCTCAGGTCATCAGCGTCCAATTGAAACCAGGGCGTGAAACGACCGGTAAATTTTGCTCAGAGGTTTCTTTTTTCAGTCTTGAGGTTCTTTTTCGTGCCGTAAATGTACGACAAGGGACCCACGGCTTTACTTCCCTTTCAAAGGAAGCCCATACTTAGGATTTTTACGCCCGATAAAATCTATCTATTCTGGCCGGATTTGAACCCGCGGTCTTGGGAGGTTTAGGAGGCAAGTATGGTTACCACTACACTACCAGGACCGACCCAAGACATCCTGTAAATAACATTGTCAAAAAAGATAATCCTTAAAATCTACAAAACGCTAGACTTAAAACGAAATTTCTTATGAGACAACCAATAAAATAGCTATAAAGCTATAATAATTTAGTATTCACAAATTATTAGGGAGTATTTTAATAAAATGTTTTTCTGTAACATATACTACATATATTTAATATGTATGCAAAATATATGGCATTTCTGTTCGGAATCGTAATATTTTATAGGCTCTAAAACATGTTTCCTTTTTGATTTTGTTTGTTGAAATTGGAATTTGTGTAGGATACCTATAGAGAGCAGAGTGAAGTCAAATGCTTATTAGTCGTTCCTGGTGGTGTAGTGGTTACCATACTTGCCTTCTAACCCAAGATCGCGGGTTCAAACCCGGCCAGGACCGATGGATTTTTTCGGGCGTAAAAATCCTAAGTATGGCTTCCTTCGGAAGGGAAGTAAAGCCGTGGGTCCCGTGTCGTACATTTACGGCACGATAAAGAACCTCAAGCCTGATAAAAGAGGCCTCTGAGGAAAATTTGTCAGTCGTTTCAGGCCCCGATTTGAATGGGACGCTGATGACCTGAGATGTTAAAGAGCATCCGTAAATAAACGAAATCAACAAATGTTTCTTATTTAGGATGCAAATATAACGTTAAGTTTCTGTAAAATATCATACTTTTTGCCCGGAAACCATGGAATAAAAAGTCCATTTCTGCTGATTTCTTGCGTGTTTTGTTCTATTGTTTAATTTATATACCTGTATTTTTCTGACCTATACTATAGAACATAAAAAATGTCCGTTTTTTACTATTTGTTTATTGATAATTGTATGGTGTTTAACACTTGTTTATTTCCGAAAAAAATATAGTTTAATCATTCTGAATTATGTGATAACTTAAAAATATCATATTATAATTTTTTGTGCAGAAAACTAGGCTAATTGTATGTGTTTCTGTAATGTTTGTGTTTAATACCGCCAAAGTACTTAGAGAATAAAGCTTATTTAAGTTTCTCTTATAGTTGGAAGCCTTTTCAAGCTAAAACAAAGGACTTGTGATCATTAATGGGCCTTTGTGGAATTTTAAACATTAACGGAAGTCATTTAGGTAGGTATTAAGCCTTTGACATGCTGTAGTTAAACTATACGTGTATTCAGAGAACTCGGAGGCTATGTCGAAACGAAAACTCTGATCCTGATTGCGGGCATTGTGGGAAATAAAGGCTGTGGCACCCAAAATGAAGGACTGCCCCTGCATTATTAGGGGACGAGTAATTACAGAATTTCCCTAATTGGAAACGTACCTACCAGTGTTCTTCACCTGGACGGAGACCAAAAAGCAATTCAATGCCAACTTCATTCACTAACATTAATTGAAATTGTACACGGTCAGTGAGACGGACAGACAGACTGGCGATCCATTCCGCTATTATACAATAACTCTCTAGAGCCTGCGAATGTAAGCTATAATGCACAGAAGGCGTACCATTTGGGATTTAGGGCCTCAATTTGGCTTTATGACTTTTGTTGTTCTTGTTGCTTAATTACTGAATATTTCTCCTAAAACAGAATACCCACTACGGGCAAAAATATGTCCCAAATACTACGGACTGTTCTGAAGTACGCAAGCATAAATACTGAATCAACGGCAGGGGTTTCTTCCATAGCCCTAAGGCCATGCGTTAATGGAATTATTTATTTGATTCATTTGACTCGCTTTTGAATCAGGAACATGGTAATGTATGTGCTGTGAAAAGAATTAACATTGATTACCACCACAAATATGCTTCGTGGGAACCATCCAGGTTTAATTTTGAAAGTTCTGAACAAGGGAAAATTATGTACCACAATGAATATGCATGAAATCTGTTGCGGGAGGGTTAGTTTGTTCATTTTCAGGCATGCACCCTTATAGAACTATTAAATACTCATAACGTAACGCAATATGGAACTCTATATGTGTCAGTAGTTATTTTATTGATAATTATGCTATATATTTAGTAATTTATACTTTTTATACAATTAAAATGAAATATAATAGTGGTATATGCACTAGATATATATACCACTGCAGTTCCCCTATTGCTGTTGCACCCATGAAACGAGTTTTGAAAAAAACCTCAAATCTCCATCGGTCGTACCTACTAGGTACCGAAAATGACATTGAAAAACAATTATATGTATAAATATGTATACATATACAATTGCATTTATATATATGTGTCCGTTAACGCTCTAGCGTTTGCAAGTTTTGTTATTTCTCAACGAAAAATGGCATATAACTTTTATTTAACAAACGTTTTGTCTAGTTCGTTAAGCAGTTAAACTGAAACATTGGTGGTGGGGATTAAACCTAAACTAAACTCTGTTTCTTTAAAATAAACTCATAAAATTAATTTTCGCAAATCAGCCCAATTGAGTCATTAGGAAGGGGGTATACTTTAAAACCAGGAGGGGGGGGGGTTAAAGCGAAATTCAAAAATTGTTCTAGCTGCCGCAATTTTAAATACTTTAAAGGAAAATCTGATTATTAAATGTTCTTATTTTATTTAATTCAAAGTATATATGGAGTTTCGTAGTGTAAAAACAAATATTAATGCTAATAGAGCGAATTTAAATGTTGGGTTTCAGATAAACTCCCCTCCTAATAGTTCAGTTTCACTGGTGTTCAGAAACTATTTTTCTTATATATTACAATGAATTCAGCAGATTTGCTTAGAGATACACATTCTCTACTAATCTGAAAATAAAACATGAACACATAAAGTGAGATTTTTCGACACTTCATGCATGAATAAAATTCCTGCCATGTATTTTCTACCTTTTGGTTTAAGGCGTTTAAATCTCCCTTAAAGCTATGGGCCGCGTCCAGGCGTTACTATGATTTATAATTAGTGCTTGTTCCTATAAATGGAAGTATATTTAACATTCTGCTTCCATATAAACATTTATCACGTGATAGGATATCTGGTTTATCTCCGGTGTTCATAGAATAAATATCTCAATACAAGCATGTTACAATGCAAACCCAAAGCTAATGAACAATTTAAAGTTACTAAATCCCCTATCAAGCATGAACACACAAAGTGAGATTTTTCGACACTTCATGCATGAATAAAATTCCTGCCATGTATTTTCTACCTTTTGGTCCCACTTGTGCAAACAATTACAAGTATGGGAAATAAAAGAAGAATAAAATGCCCGGTTCAGAGATATAACCAGAAAGAAATAACACCTCGACCAGAAAACCTGAAGACAGTAAAACTATTAATGACGAGAACAATACGAGGCATTAATCTTAGATCCACCACTTGCTGCTAATAGCTTTGGTGTTGATAAGTTCTTATAGTTTCATTTTTATCAATATTGCTTGTAGGTATAGCATAAATAAATCAAACCTCTACGAAATATTGTTACTACTAGCGTTGTGACTAGGGGGTGAGTTGCAGTGCGAGGTCAGGTGAAAAGAACTCGTTCAGTTATATCTATTTGTTCTGTATTTAGTTACATCATACCCCCAGGAGTGTTGAGTCCACATTGTTAGATATCCTGTGCTGTCAATACAAGTCCTCCCATGACAGAGTTCTTACCACTTGGGGATATGTCGGTCGTTGCAGGAAGACAGGCAGAATTACTTTGTCGTCAATGGCGTCGAGCAAGCAGAGCTGGTAGAAACAGCCAACTAAAGACGAGGTGCAGCGGCGAGAGCCGGAGTCCGCGTGAGTGAGCTCTGCAGTTCTTTATGTAGAATAAACTTAACGTAGGGTGGTCTCCTTATTGCATTGTTGGTCTTACCAATCATGGTGTGCCACCGTCGTAGGTTTGAATTATACCAATCAATGACAGAACAATGAGTAGTTGTTCTAGAACCTTTCTAGTAACGCTGACAGTTCTATGTTCAGCATGACTGCGTCTTACTAGGTGACGCTGATGTCATGGTAAAACCATAGGAAGTGGTTAACCGCTTGTTCCTTTAATATCTTTGTGTTTTCTGAACCAGCAACGTTAGCTTCAGTTAAAGAATATTTATTCAAATGAAATAAGAAACGTCCCAAAATATTAATTTAGTAATTTATGACCCTCCTCAGCGGTATATGTGACAATATATGCATTCATCTGAACAGAAGCTTCTTCTACGTGGGTCCTCTGTTATTTCTGGAACACTTCTTTTCGTTTAGGAAATGTCAGAAGAAGCCTAAGAGGCTAGAAACAAGAATATTCAAATTATTCCATGAACGTCATTCAAGAAAATAGTGTAGGAGTATTAAAAATTTAAAGACTGATGCTGCCTTCTGATCCAATCATCACATCACTTCAAAAACTGCCAAGGAAATCTGAAAAATCTCTACCATCTGACGTACTTCATCTTTCTAAAGAGCCGCCACTTGAGGCCATAGATTGTTCTTCCAGAACTTATATTACATCTACTTCGGACGAATGAATTTTAGACATGCTAATGTATTTAATAACAATAAAATATATAACTTAATAGAGATAAACTGTAACTTTTTAAATAAATCCAAACATATAGCACAGAAAGACATTCTCTGCTAGCTTTAGATAAGGCAAAACAATCAGGTATTTTTACTTAATAATCTGTAAATGCTATTATATTATTTGCGTTCATTTATAAAAATATTTAATACAGAAATGTTGTCTTTTTCTGCTCTCTCGAATCACTATGCTCGAGTGTAACTGTGTTTCGTTACTGCAAGTCTGACAACCTCACAGCGAAGGTTTATGTTTCCATAGCCTTGTATCTCCCGGTACCTGACACCACTAACTCTTTCAAACGTTTCCGCGAGGACTATAACACCAACAAGCACTTTCCCTGGCTTAGGAGCTATGGCTCATTGCGTTTCATGTTTTCAGCTTCCAACTAGCTTACACATGCGTTTACTATTATATTTCTGCTTGTGCTGTTTCAGAAAAATAGCAACAGTCAGCAAAGTATAGTCTGTGCAACATACCAACAAAACAAGTATATAGTATTCTCACTTATAAAGTGGCTGAGGTCGTTAAGGCGCGGACTCATAAGCGGGAGGTCTGGGGTTCGATTCCAGCCAGAACTCTCCTCCCTGAATGAGGTTTTTTCAGGTTTTCCTGAGTCCTCATAAATGGCAAATGCCGGGGAGGACCCTAAACTTAGTCCTGGAACGTTTCCTTCCTTAGAAAATCCTTTCCTAATATATCATTTCATCTCATGTATTATCAGTGTTCACCGCCTGTGGTGCCTCAGCAGTGAGCGCTTATAAATGGCTTGCCTTTAGGATACATTTTAACTTATCAAGCTCGGGGCTGCATTTTTAAAGACTAACATACTTTTAAAACCTTTATTCAAGTTTGTAAACTAATTTAAATAATAATCGCAATAGCTCACAACTAGAGGCAGGGTTTTCATGCAAATGTATTTCTTGCCTTCCTGTGATCAAATCATATGCTTATATAGTTTGCTGCATGTTCTTTAACCTGTTAATTTATAATGTACATTGATGTAATTTTATAGAACTGATTTCGTAAATAATATTGGAAATAGCACCTGTTAATAAAATTGAATTGCAGCGTAAGGATGATTGATATGTTAAGAGGTTTTGTATCACAATGCTGGACGAAGAAAGAATTGCGGGAAAAAGAACATACTATAAACATTCGCTGTAATCCAATTTATATTTACAATGCAGCCTTAAGTCACTCCGACCAAGCAAGGAGTGAAAGAAAAGTAAAGGAGAGAAAGATAAACATATCTTGCAATTCCAAACTTTTTATCATTTGCTTGCTGTGTTAGTACAGTAGTTTTCAGTGGTTTATTCAGAAGGGAAGTATGAATATTGTTCTCTATATATAAGAATAGCAACCATCATACGATGAACAAAAAGTGTATCAAATTAAAAGTCAATGCTAGATGAAGTTTTAAAGAACTAAAAAATGAAATGTAACGACCGAACAAATTCATTTCTACTAAACAAAAGGACAGGTTAAAGATGGAATACGCAAAATACGTACCTGTTCAGAAAATGTTGGTGAATATTCACGTATTGGTTAAAATTCTTCCGAATGTCCCATGATTTGTATAAAACTTTCTTATCAAAAGATTTTCCCTTTGGAAGTAACTAACGCACCTATGTGTAAATTCTCTGAAAATTATATAGAACACAAGATGCCTGACGAATCAACTATCTGATGCAGGGTTACAGTGAAACTATTGACTAGTTTCGGAAATACGTTAAAGATAATTCTGAAGGAGTAACACTTGAAATAATAGATTGCGAAGGACATATAGCAAATGTTATAGTTGGTTGACTTCGAATGAACCATCTAATTCTTTTCTGCTCGCTGTATCAGAAACAGAAGTAACAAAAGCTCTATGTTCAGTTAGTTAAGTTTTTCATTGATTCAATATCCACCTTATTGAAACACTGATATCACATTTAAATGAATTTTTCATAAAAACATTCATATAGAAATCTTTAAAACAACGGGCATCAGATATGCTTCTCTATCTCCTATTTCCTGCCATCACTATGCTAAAATTAGAAATGTAGTAAATTTTATTTATCCCAATTATGTTGCAACAATTGAAATAACTTAAAAGGTCGTCTCAGGTTCAGAAGTGGTGGTTGATCTTTATTTCATAATCAAACATTTCATTTGAGTTCATTTTGCTATTTCAATCATTGAACCCAAGTGTAGCATTAATACTTGTTATTCTAGTTAAACTGGAATAATATTTGCACATCTCAGTAGCAAATTACCTCATTTTTTTAATTAAATCTAATAAACGGAAACAGCAACATTAACAAGAACGAACTCACATACACGCATTAAAGAGAAATAAAATAATTCTGATATTCACATAAATGCCCGTCATATTTATATACAATGTTTATAGAAATGTCTTGTCCCTGAAAGTACGTATTTCATTTAAGAAAATGCACAGGTTTAGCCAGTTTGATCTATTTACAATTAAGTCCCAACATGCTAACCTCCACCTACTGGAAGTCAAAAATGAATCCGGGAGAAATTTTATCCTAGCATGCGTACTTAGTCAAAATGTACATCCAGGCTTCCGATTATGATGGGCAAATCTTTCTACCTTCCTCGTCAAGAACCTTACGTGTCTTTCAGCCTCCCAGTCTAGGCTATGCTATTCCTGACCTCCTTTCATATCTAGCACTATGAGATAGCTCTCTTTATCCCATCTAACTTTAATTTCACTCTGCAGGTCCAGAGATGACATCTGCATGCACCACGCCTTTGTTCCTGCCGGCATATGTGAAAAAGGCGTCTTTTGAATATTTTTACTACGCCATTACTGTTTTCAATATCCTTCTGCCAAATATCGTTTAAACCGATCCTTGATAATTCCCGCTGTACAACTGCCGCCCACATTTTAGATAATGCATGTTCTTTAATTGGTGCCGGTAGCATATTGCCCTCACGGTTGTTTGTTGTCCTTTAATTATTCTTAGCCAGTATCTAATTGCATGTATTTTGCTCTAGACTGTATCTTCCCAGCATCCCACCTCTTGTAGTACACCACAGTTTAATGTTTCCTTCAATGAAACCCCCTTTTCGCTTCCAGGAATAACATTGTAATTTATTTAGATCGTTTTATTCTCCATTTTAAGTGCCTTTTTGCCTGCCTATTTTAACTAAAATAAATGCCCCTTTTAATTATACTTCTGCCTATTTTTAGCATTTTAAGTGCTGCCTGACTATTTTAAACAAAATAAATGCTTAAATTTCCTGACTTTGGTTATGAGTAACTTCATCGCTTATAGTGAACGTTTCAGGTTTTAGCACCTCTCTTTTTTAAACAATCTATTTAACTGTTTTGAATATTATAATGTTGGTATGATTGTAAGCATCCTAATTTTTCCATAGAAAAATGAATTATTTTTTATTCAAATTTGAAAGAATGTGCGCATAATTGTATCGTTTTTTGAAATATAACTTTGCTACAGTCTAAAGAGCCAGTGTATACGGAAGTGAAAGGAATGTGTTGTACGTCGGAGGTGTGTGTAAGAATTTGTTGTTCCCTAATTTCCCAGACCTCACTGCAGACAATTTTCATCTCTAGAATAAATTATAAACGTGAATGTAGACATAAAAGCCAAACACCCTGAAAGTATGAAGAAAGAAACTAAAGAAATAAAAGGTTTATTAATTAAAAGCTTTAACGAGTGAACCAAGGCTCAACAGAGCTTAAGAAACGCCTGCCATTGAGGGAGAATGCAGGTCACCATTTTCATGATTATGTTTTACGAACAACGGGCTTAAAGAGTCAGAAACAAACGTCAGTAGGAACAGAAATAGTTAATCCCCAGCCCACTGCCATACAAAAAGCAATGTCATGGGCAGATTTTAACAAGCGATAACTGCGCAGCTATCGGAAAACGCATATTAATTTATCGGCGCAACCAGCTGATTACTCGCGAGTATTAAAATCTCTGTGTATTGATGACTATCGTCACTGATTTTATAGAACCAGAGGGAAGAGGAAGGGAATATGGCAATAACCTGTAACATTCATATGCAGCTCATTGTGAGCGGTATCCTCTCCATGATTCATATCAAACTGTAACCCCCGCAGGCACGCGGCCGTAACATGTTTGCGTGCGTTGGTATGGGTGGTGGGAGGGTGCACATTTCCTGCGCCGCCATGTCCTGTTATTGAGGCATTTATTAGCCGATTTCGAGCAGGGAAATACAGGCTTATCAGATTTACTTCTCCATGCGTCACGTCCGTGAGTCCCTGGCGTAAAACTTGTAAACGCAAGGGAGGTTTTAACCTGCGCCCTTTAAATATGTTATTACAACATTTATTTCTCTGTCCCAGCAATACCTACACACTCCACATAATTGCTGTATTTTTTTTTTTTTTGAAAGCCTGAAAAAAGAATTGGAATGGTCATAAATGCCACAGGAGAGATTCAACATTGTATCTTAAATTAAGTCTAAATGCCCGAAAAAATAATTTCACATTATGTTACAACGGACGCATTTATATTACCAAGATTCAAGAGGCGCTGGTGTGTCTGTTTGTGATTTAACAGGTGCCCATCACCATGTTGTGATTGATATGAAAAAGTCATTAATAAAAAAAGAACTGATGTAGTGAATTGTGGATTGCGTTTGTGTGGATTGATAGTGACGGAAGAGGACATCTCAGTAATTCAACCTTGTTCAAGAGCTGGCCGTTTGTGTCTACACGCCTTAGCCATACATATCAAGGCGTCTTGGAGCTCCAATTCCGAGCGGCAGCGGAGAAAGCCGAAGGTAGAGCGACTTCAACAGATACTAGGGTAGGTCCATAAATTTCCGGCCTCGCCGATGAGGATTATCGCACTCACAAAATCCTTATCTGGTGTCATAACGTGTCAGTTAAGTAAATAACGGCCGCTGTAACTTTCACTTCGTTGTGTTCATTTGTTCAGATATAGTTGCATAAAGAAGGCTATGTGTAGAAGATTATGAGATGTTCAAAATGGAGTTTCGACCTGTTTTTAAGTTCTTCACAAAAGAAGGACTTACTCCAAATGAAATTAAACAGAGATTGAAGTGCCTTCCTCATATTCCTCCGTAAAAGAATTAGCAATGTTTTGTTTCTTTGATCACAGAGAATTATAGTACACTTACTTTTTGATCTTAGTGAACACGTAACATCCACCTGGACTAGTGTTTTTAAATTAAATGTAATATTTATTTTAAACCTAATAATGTGTAATTTAGCGGAAATTTTGGCTAAATATTCATTAATAAATTAATCTACTAATTACTACTAAATTAATATAATTAATTTTTCTTGAATATCTTTTGAGGTATATTTCAAATAACGTTGGATTATAGAAATAAAATATTAATTTTAATATGCTGACTATTTCTGGATATGACGTTTACCTATCTGCTTTGCAAAACAAATAACCTAAATGGTCACACATAAGAAGCAGGATATGATTAGTAGTAATGAACAAAATTCTATATTTACGAATCTGATAACAAAGAATACTTTGCACTACATCGCTTAGTTTGAAGTTATTTTTGTAGAACCTAAAAAAATAGGAGTTAACTTGAGTTTAGGGCGTAAAATTAAGCATCAGTCACCCTCAACTTGGAAATTTTGGTTTTATAAACCCTAATCTAAGATTATTTCGTCTTAATCGCAAATTAAAATTAACTCGCGAAATTTCTCAAGTTGAACTACTAACTAGAGTGTAGTAATTATTAAATAAAACATTTCTTAGAGTACAGAAGCATAAAACTTAATTTATAAATAAAATGGTTAGTTTCATTTATTTTAATTTCGTATAAAGTTTCTTAATGTTTCACTTTTCATTGCCACGTAATAACATCAGAGAGAGTTGCTTTCAATTGTAGATTATGTTCGGGCGGTATATTGAACAAATTTCTGCATTTCCAAATCTCATCCGAAGACAAATGACAAAAAATTCAAAATGCTATTTCGCTTAGTTAAAGATGTCGAAGAACTGGAACAGATGTTACGTCACCGATTACAATCACAAACTAAGTGAAATTATGCTTGGAATTAGATTTTCATGATACTAATAAGTTATCTAGTTATTGGAGGTATATTCAAAGTGGAGAAAGGAGCGGACAGTACAACCATCCATGAAGTTACTAGGACAGTAATAGCTTTGAGACACCTCAGTTCATTAAAATGCCAACCGAAGAGATTGGTGTAAAGAATTTCATGCTAGGCTTCTATAACATTCGCAACTTTCCTGCAGTTTTAGGTGCTATAGAGTGCACAGACATACACATTATATCTCCTGGGGTTTATAATGCAGAAGTCTTCGGAATAGAATTTTTATACTCTTTGGAAATTTTCCCCCATGTGCTTCTTTATCCTTACTTGGGATTGAATCTATTTTTTTTTACATCTGAGCAGTAATCATTATGTCCTTCTCACGTTTGCTAAAATTTGTCTCTTGCAGACTTTTATTTATCCACATTTGAAGATATATTAGGGGGAAAAAAGAAGAAGAATCAGAAGAAGAATAAGAAGAAATCATGTCTAGGAGGAGGGAAAACTGAATAATTATTGCTTTTCTTAAGATGAACAGTTGAACATCAACTCGCTATAAACAAGAATTTCCCTGTTATTTCCCGATTATACGATAGGTTTGACGGTTATTGCAAACTCGAGGTTAGACGGTTATTTTCTGCAATAGAAATGATGACTAACCTCCATTAATTTTTAAATAACAGTTAAAAGTAATCTCCAGTTAGCAAATTTTATGCAACTGGTCGGAAGTGTTACACGGACTTTGTGTATGGAAATTGAATAGCATTCTGTCAGTGGGCACCGCGTTCTAGTAACAGTGCTATGAAGCATAACACCACAGCACCGCACTATCACTTGCCATAATGTGCACTTCTGGAGCTTGGAGAGCTCTCTGTGGATGTGGTAGTTTGCATTTCAGTACAAGAGCAGAATAAACATGTAGGTTGGGATTTTGGGTATTGGGCTAATTGATCATACCTATGACGGCGCTCATACAGAATACCGACACCTTTACGTGCTATAGATGTTATTAAAAGACGTACGGACCACTGGAGGCGAAAATTATCATGTGGTCCCAACACAAGGGACCCCCCCCCCACCGATAAACGTTCTGTGAAATTGAGCTTTCCAACATGATAGATCTATTGAATTAGCCAGCAGGTTAGGGATTCCCGGCTCATTAGTTACGTATCAGTTATACTATCTATGCAATGACAGTTTGACAGTATGAACTTTTAGTCGCCAAATTCAAGTCTCCAGTGTTATTAAAGTTTTAGGTGCTACAGGTTTTAACTCTCATTATTAATACACTCAGGGCTGCAGATGGTATAAGGCGTTTAAATCTCCCTTAAAGCTGTGGCCCGCGTCCAGGCGTTACTATGATTTATAATTAGTGCTTGTTCCTATAAATGGAAGT
Organism: Metallyticus violacea; assembly: GCA_030762175.1. Lineage (NCBI taxonomy): Eukaryota > Metazoa > Arthropoda > Insecta > Mantodea > Metallyticidae > Metallyticus > Metallyticus violacea. The sequence continues at coordinate 46,087,509 of CM060844.1, read as the reverse complement.
ATATTTAACATTCTGCTTCCATATAAACATTATCACGTGATAGGGTATCTGGTTTATCTCCGGTGTTCATAGAATAAATATCTCAACCTCGCCTCGCGTCAGCGCCAAGCGATAAGAAGAAGGCAAGTGACAGGAATGTGCAGCAGAACATTAGTGCCGATAAAAATTAACAGCGTTGTCGTATACTCGCCCATAGTTAGAAGTCCTTCGAGCTTGCAAGATATGAGCATGAGAGTTCCTCATTCAAGTGACAGCATGGGTATCTCACATACACTCTATGTGTGCAGATAAACAGTCCAAGCTCCTCCCTCACTTCAGTCCCCTCTTGCCATCTTCTGATCACCGGACTTTACTTGATATTACAGTACATGTCAGAATTTCTGTGTTGTGGGTTTATAGCAATGGCTTATCAAACAAAGAAATTTCTTACAGGCCAATAACCGCCGCCCAGGGTGCTCGAGGTCGTTAAGGCGCGGACTCGTGAGCGGAAGGTCCGGGGTTCCAATCCCGCCAGGACCGTTATCCCGTCTTTAGTCTTTGTAAATGGCAAATGCCGGGGAGGTACCCTAAAATTAGGCCTGGGACGTTTCCTTCCTTAAAAAATAATCCTTTCCCAATATATAAATTCATGTTATCACCAGTGTTCACCGCCTGTGGTGCCTCAGTAGTAAAAACGAACATTAAACTCATTAAAAAAAAAAGATGAATAAATTCAGACATTTACTATAATGACTTTTCGGGTAATTAATTGATTAATTCCTGAATTAGATTCTGACAGAAGTGACAGAGATATTTCGATACCCGACAGTCCAGAAGTACAATTCAGACCTAAATATTAAATTAGAAAATGAAAGTGAAACCACGAGTTACGTAATTGTTCCCTTGAACGACGATTTTTTTTAATATGTGTGCGAACAGACAAATCCGTACGCGATGTCAAGTGCTAAGTGCGGCGCTGCAGCAAAAAATTCAGTAATGCAGACCTGGAAACAGCAAATGTTCCTGAGCTAAAGATATTTATGGGATAGATATTTATTGTTCAGAATCCAACAATAAAATATACTGGAATGCAATTGGAGTTTTTGAAACTGCAATTTTTTTCAAAATCAGTATTTCGAAAAACACTCCACATTCTTTCATTTTCCCACTTCAGTGTCTATACTGATATTACAGATAGACTAGGAGTAAAAAATACGTACAACATTTCATATGTTTTACTTGTAATTCAGAAGCAACAGTACATTTTATGAAGAGGTGTATACAGGTGCGAGTGATATTAAAATAGGTGACTAAGGCATTGAAATGCCCTGCTGAAAAGCTGGATCAGAATGTGTTATAAATTCTGTTGCCTTTTTGCTTATATAGCAATAATGTAGAGAGGAACGGAGATGCATGTTTATTATTTTAAATACTCCCCTTTCTGAACTGTTATTTTTCTCTACATAATTAATAACATCATAGATGTACTGTATTTACTTTTCCGGTGTCATTTGTTTATCATTTAATATGAATTGTGTTATGTGTTTTTTTTTCGCTTAGATTAGGCTGACAATTTATGTGATGTCACCAATCGACCAATGAAAAGAAACAACATTTTGAATTTTAACCAATTATGACTGGATATCGCAATGAAAGTATCGTAGTTTTGTCAAATCCCTTTATCGCCGAAGTGTATTTATATTCTGGTCAGTGTTGCCAACCCTATACCTCCCCACTATAATTCCTTAGCATCATAGAAATTTATCAAGAACATCATTTGGCAATTCTAAATAAAGTGGGGAATTCTGTTTCCGCATCTTCGTCTATTAATTCCCAAATGTCTTTGTATCCAATGAAATTGTAGCTTCTTCATTCCAATTTGAGGACTGTGATTTCAATAACTATGTATTTAACTAACTTAATATGCATTTATACTCAAACAATTATTTTTGTGTACTCAGCCAGTCAGAAATAATTTTGTAAACTATGTAAAAATACCTGTTTAGGTAGTCATAAATTCTAATGAACATGTTATTCAGAATGATAAAATGTTATCTGTTTTGTTTTTCTCAGTTGGTATTAGTAAATCGAACGCTAGCAATTGTAACAATGGACTGTCGTGTATTTCAGTCTGAATTGGCAGAATTTCATAAGCACAACATTTTATACAATTGTTAATGTTTTGTGCACGATTACTTTTATTCTTATTCTATTCATAAAACACTATTTGGCTCTTCTCTATTGGAACTATGAATGGTGTTTAACGCCCGTTTTTGCTACAGAGGTACCACAGGTGATGGACACTGATGATACATGAAATGAAATGAAATTATATATTGGGAATGGATTTATTTTTAAGGAAGGAAACGTTCCAGGCCTAAGTTTAGGGTACCTTCCCGGCATTTGCCAGTTATGAGGACTGAGGAAAACCTGGAAAAAACCTCAGTCAGGGAGGTCGGTCCTGGGGAGATTCGAACCCCAGAGATCCCACTCACGAGTCCGCAACTTAACGACCTCGGCCACCCGTATGTAACAGTATATTTGTGCCTTATTGTTGAGATACTCATCACTGAGTTGTTCATTCTCCTGTCACGTGCACCTTGTTCTGTAATTTGATTGACTGTATCAGCCCAGAACGTTCTGTTTCTCGGTTATGACATTTAAGAGCTTATAAATTAGATTTGTTTACTAAATTTCCTTCTTTATCTGCTTTGCCTCAGCACGGATCAAGCACCATTATCGGTTTCCATTTCATGCTCTCCTTGAATTATTTATTTTCTACTGTTTGTAACTTTATCTTGCTTTGGGGCCTGGCACTTCTATTCTGTATTATGGTTTTCGCCGTTTTATTCTGTCTCTAACTTCACAAATTCTTCCCTATGGAATGGATGACATTCTTGAACGTGTCCTTTTTGCTTATAATTACAATTTCTTATTGTAATCACACGTTTCATTCGTGACAATATTAAGGAACTGGGAATCTACCGATTATCTTGAAGATGTTAATTTTTCCTATCATTTCGCCACAAGTCTTTTTCTCTTGCAGATTCAGAGATCCTGGGCACCACAATCGTTCTCGTGTTTTATGTCCAAAACACATCCTTGAGTTAAAATATGTCGCAACTTTCACTTTCTTTGTTACAAAAATAGTTCTTATGTTCTTGCTCAGCAGCAAAGAAGAAGAATCCGGTTGAATTTCTTTTTATTTCACTCATTACGAACCACTATTTGCTTCAGAGGCGAGCAAAGTCACAACAAAATCACTCCATTTATCACTAGCCACACAAGGAAGTACATTTCCCTTGCTCTTATTCCGGATCTACATTTAACTGCAACATGTTTTACTCTTAACGTCGGTCCTGTGGTGTAGTGGTTATACCATACTGGCCTTCTACACCCAAGAATGCGGGTTCGAATCCGGCCAGGACCGATGGATTTTTCCGGGCGTAAAAATCCTAAGTATGGCTTCCTTCGGAAGGGAAGTAAAGCCGTGGGTTCCGTGTCGTACATTTACGGCACGAAAAAGAACCTCAAGCCTGAAAGAAGAGGCCTCTGAGCAAAATTTGTCGGCCGTTTCACGCCCTGAGTTGAATGGAACGCTGTTGACCTGAGATGTTAAAGAGCATCCATAAATAAATGAATAAAAAAAACTTAACATATTAAAATCCCAAAAATCCTTTGACAAACCCGATTAACATGTGTTGCCATGTTAATACCAGTATTAACTCTAAAATTGCTTTCCATTAATGATGAAGGTTGACGGAGATCTCCATTATCTTCTGATTGGTGCGGAAATGTGACGTTACTTTTTGTTAGTACCTAACTCACCACTTGAAAGCGTAATTTTATGATTTCATGTTAAAATGGAATCAAATAAAGCGAAATTTGTGGTACCGATGAGTGATTTACAAGTGTTCCGCTCAACAGGACCTAACATTAAAAGTTTACTGAAAATGGTAGATATAAAATTATTGTTGGAAGGAAATTGCTATACAGGGGGTGCAAAAGTAGCTACACAATTGGTGAATTTCAGTTAACATGATTTCACTTCTTTGCATGTTATTTTCAAAATTTTTTCCTTCTTCATCAGTTCGTGCTGACCTTGGTCGCCCACCACGAGGTGCATTTATAACAGAACCTTCAATTTCAAATTTGTGAATTATGTTGTAAGCCGCCTTACATGATGGAAACTCTAAATGTTCTCCTCATTCCCTTAGTATAGAACTTAAACCTTATTGGAAACCCATCTTTAAAGCGAAAATTCTTTCCTTTTAAATTAACATTTTCAAATGATTCATTTTTTGTTTCGTGCTCTTCCCACTGACAGCATTACCAACTTAGAAACATGTGTACAGTACAGTTAATATTTGTTTGGCTGTCACAACTAGTCCAATAAAGTCCACAAGACGATTAGTGGTCAAATTTCCAGCAAGGTCATGTCAGTCAATCCAAAGAATATTGCATTAGTAGAAGTTCAAAAGTGTACATTCCACGTCTGACACATTTGTTGCAAGATGGTCCAGACAGGCCTTTCAAAACATTATGTGGTCACCACTAAGTTATAAGGCCATATAAATCGACATAGCTGTACTTATTGGTACACGGAAAACCATCATGTTGTTTTGAAGAAAGTGCTAAATCAACCCGGTGTAAATTTGTGGGTTGCAATATTGGCACGAGGTGTACTAGGGCCGCACTTTATTCATGGAAATGTCGATGACAACAAGTACTTGGCTGTACTTCAAGAGGTTACACCAGAAATCATCATACATTTGGACAACTTTGATCATATCTTCTTCCAGCAGGATGGAGCTCCTGCGCATTGTGCTACAGTTGTTCGGGCGTACTCGATAATGCTTTCAATAGAAGAGTGCTTAGATGTCATGCAGCAATTGAATTCTTACCACGATCCCCTGATCTTCCCTGAATCAATTTCTTCCTTTGAGGCATGGTTAAAGACGAAGTGTTTGTAAGGAAATCACAAACTGTTGAAGGGCTGACTATCTACATTGGGGTAACCTGCCACAATCTGGACCACATTCAGCTATGTTTACGTATGTATCAAAGTGTTCCAGGTAGATTCCAGTGGTGCATAAATGCGGAAGGGAAACAGCTTGAATATAAAAAGAAGTGAAATGCTTTGCTAACTGAAATTCACCGAGTGTGTACTTATTTTTGCAGTACCCTATGTATTTGGATGCTTTAAAGATGCATTGGAAATGATATTTCAGATCTAAGTAAAGCAGGAAAATGCATAAGGGGGAAGGTTTTACAAATGAATGTTGCAGTAAAAAATATTTAACTCGTAGTGGTTTCCCTTTCTGCAAATGAGCAAATCGGATGTACTTTTTCAGTTAATTAGATAACGCTTTATTCACGTCTTGACCATTTGCAGTGTTTTTCTTTCTTTCTTTCGACAACAAATGCTGTCAAGTACTTGAGCGTAAGCGCTCTAATCTAGAGGAAATGTTTAAGTCACTACTACTTGTTGAATTGCGTATTTTCAACCCTATTTTATTAATTTTTGCCTGTTGCTGTTTAAAGTTTGTGTAAAATGTGTTGTAGTCTTTACAAAACGTTATGAGTACTGCTACCTTTCTTTGTGTTCAAACTTTAAGAAAATTAGCGAGTGTGAATTGCTCATCCATATTAATGATGAGAATAAAATAAACAGACATTCGAAATATCGCTGTCAGTACTTTGTTTTAATTACACATTGTGGATCAGCCAAGACTTTAGGCGTTTCATGAGAGTAATGTCTCTTTAGGTGGAGAAACAATAATAAATGAAATTCAGTATTAAAATGTTTTCGTAGTAATCAAAATTTAATAAATTACTATTTTACCTTTATCACATTCTAAGAAAATCTGAAACAAGAATTTACAAAAGCATTTTGAGGATTAACTGAATTCAAAGAAAATTAAATAGCGTTTTAATGAAAACAATAGAAGTCAAGTTGCAACAATTGTCGCAATACTTCTTCGAATGTCAGTGTACTTAAACGAAAATGTGCATCACTTTAATTTACTATGCAATTCAGGTAAATGGGAACTTTTTTTTTTTGGCCACTCATATTTCTACCGAAACGTAAAGAAAGTAATATGGGGGACGGGCGTTGTTTTCACCGTTAGCGCGTTCCTTTATCTTCCCCGTAAAACATGAATAAACTCTTGGGTGATTCGCCCTATGCATGAGTTTACAAAAGAGTCGCATATTTGCACAGCAAATAATGTGACCAAAAGAAGAAAAAATTTAGAGAACGTAGACACTAAACATAATAACTTTTTTGATATTTTTATAGGTGAGAAAGTGATTGTAATACCTGGGGTTAAAAGTGAGAAATCTATGATGAGTTATTGTATAGGCACAGTAAAAATAATATGCACCATGTATAAACAAGTACAAAAAGTTTTAAATGTATTGGAAAGTAAAATAAAATAAAATCATTGTGCTCTAATGAGATTGTCAATGCACGATTCTGTATTCTAATCACACTGGCATGGCAATATCATAAAACATCTATGCTGTTCTATTTGACTTTTTGAAAAATACCAATAAAGGTAACTGTCAGACGCAACCAATGTTTATTTTGGAGTTCAATTTTTGCTTCAGGAGCTTCGAGACCTGGCACAATTTTTCAAAAAGATCACAACAAGCTTTGGGGGAGTATAGGGAGGCTTTGAGATCTATGGTAAGAAGTTTAGAAGTTAACAATAGCGCCGTTCTTAAAACCTACGGAAGCTAATATACAGTGTCGATACTTAGCTCTAGTGTACCGCAATGCACTTAAAATGGCGCCAAAATAGAACTTTTCTAGGAAATGTACATTCTTTCCCTTTCCGATGCAAAATACTATTATTCCAAAATATTTAAGTAATGTAAGAGACGTGGCTTTAACTATATCTAAGAAAAGCATATGTTAACAACTAGAATAAGGCTTATTCTATAGGGCAAGTAACAGGCAAATTCACGACAAGCCACCTTTCCGTACGCCCGAAACAATTTGAAAGGTTAAAGCCCGGAAGCAGCAAACCATAGAGCTATTTTATTTATAATGGGGAGATCTCAATTAAAACTGTCCGTTTCGAGGCACACTTCAGTTTCAACTTGCTATTTTTGGAGGATATAGGAGGAGAAGGAAGTACATTCTATCCCTGTTAAATAATGTGATGCATCACCAACGACTTCTGTGCATTTGAGTTATTGAAAAGCGATCCAAGAGAAAGGGCTCTGGAGGTAATGTTTGGATCTCGAGTTCGGAAGACTCCAGGCTCATATTCTTTGGGACTGGCATTCTGATCTTGGATTTTCCCCCATGGTTTCCCTGGTCGCTTAGGCGAATGCTGGGGTCGATCTTTACTTTACAATAATATCCGCTGTTACGTCTTATATAATGTCATTCCGTTGGTTCTGTTAAAGGGTCGAAAGTGTCCAAGCGAAGTGAACTGGGACGTTATGCCCCTGTGTTTGGTGTGTAATTGTCTTTCTGAGAAGCTTGAGCTGCTTGGAGAGAGGGGCGGGGGGTCGCCGGTGTGCCCTAGGTTACCCTCATCTCATCCCTTCCTCCTGGTAGCGTAGGCACAAGCAGCCAGGCTTTGAGAAAGGCTGGAGCATTGAAATATCCTCTTCCGACCTTAATAATCCATTTGAAAACAGCCCTTGAAAGCAGGAGATCAAAACTGTGAACGGTCTCTGGAAAGTGCAGAGGAATAAAATGTACCTCTTTTTACTTTTCACAAGATTCCTGCTGTAGAAACTGCGATGCAAAGCATGAGGCCATCAAAGTTGTTGAAATTTGTTACCATAGATCGCAAATAACAGACCGCGGTTACCAACTTTCACATTTGACAATTAGCAACAGGCATCAAAGCAAAAAAACCTAAAATGACAATCTTGGATGAGCCGATTGCTTCATTGTTTCGGTTGCGTAAATACAACATTCCTTCCTTTCAGTTCAGTGCGTTGCTCTAATGTCCTTTTTATCATTACGCTAGTCATTTGTTAACCACATGTTGCGTTTCTTTTGTTGCAGATGCTAACAGCAGAGAGCACTTCGTTTTATCAAGTAGAGATTGTAAGCGATATTATCATTACGTGACTATAATTTCTTTCTATTTAAAAAGTATCCTTTTATGAAGGACAATGAATGTGGTTCACTCATGACGGGACACCTTCACATTTTGTACCTGTCTGCTGATAACACCTGATAGTTACTGAATCGGCAGGAAAATGTGCAGAGTTTACCCTACCCAGCTCATTTATCTGTTGGGTGACGTTTTATGTCTTAAGTATGTGTGACAATTAATTGAAATCACGTCCCATTAAGACGTTAAAGCTTACCTCAACCTAACGTTCACTAATGTATATGAAAATGTACGAAAACATATTTTTAAGTTCTTTTGTAACAACAATCTATCCAAAAACGACTACAATTTGGAAGAGTCAATCTAAACTTAATCCAATTCTTAACGTTTCTGTTTGTAGTTTTTCGGTTACGTACGTTTAAAGATGTCCTGAATAATGTGGTGTGCATGTCTGAGGGGTCCCTCATCTCAGTTTCACAACCCATTACACGTTTGGCTTGGTAAGAAGAGAGTTTGGTGAGTTAATCCAGCAGTGCCACCATTGCAGGGTGGAAGTTTTCGAGCGGGGGAGATATTTCATGTTTGCGTGTCATGCTGATAAAACTTTACTTAATGAAAAGCCCCGATGGCAGCTCTGACGATGATGACGTCGCTGCGACTAACTTTCCCAGTCTTGGAGTGAGGAGAATAGCGAGTTGGAGGGAGGGGGAAACGGAAAGAAAAGAGGCCTCTCCCTTCTTTGCATTATTTATCCACTTTCTACACCGGTGCCTCTAACGTCGTGTACGTAATTTCTTTAAGCATTTTTATCCTTAAAGAGGGCGCGCGCGCGCTCCCACACACATACAAACAGCTTTATGGCTTACAACGTGCAGCGCCCATTTTACCTCGCTTTGGCCGATATATTCTCTACCAGGAGCCGGCCACCCACCCACTCTTTCTCTGACAAGGGTAAATCATCCCACTTGTAGCAGTGAAAAAGGCTGCAGCTCTTTTGTTGTTTAATAGTTCAAAGTTATTCATTCTGCGCCCAGCAGTTTTCGGGGGTGTACAAGAGCCAACAATTTTGGGGCATTATGCTTCAGGAGTTAAGAAAATTATCAATTGAAACAGAGGCAGTCACTATTGTTAAATCTTCATTTACATTGTTAGAAATGTAATATGATAGAATGATGTATTTATTTATCCTGGCAAAAGACAAGGCCACGGGACCTTCTTTTCCACTCTACCAGGCAAAGAACCAGCTAAAATACAGAGTGTAATATACAAAGTGATATAAAATACATAAAAAGTCAAATTAATAATATGAAAATAATACATATTTTAATACAGTTAGAAAGTTTATAGAGATGGTGTTACAATTCCATTTTTTCTCCAATAATTTTTGTGTGCACAAGAGGGTGAGGGAGGAGGAGGAGGAGGAGGAGAAGAAGAAGAAGAAGAAGAAGAAGCGAACTGTTGTTATTTCTAGAGTTTAGATGACAATTTAATACAGTTTAAATTGCAGACAGTCCCTGATTTCGGGAGGAAGGGAGTTCCAGATTCTGGGAACTGACACGCTGAATGAGATTGAGTAGAAATATATTTACAATTAACGTTGCATAAGCATGCACTGAAAAACAATGTGCAGTCATAAGAGGAAATGTAGCAATTAATAGGAATATGTTCTGGGAGAATGAAGTCAGCAACTGAAACTCATTACTAAAATTAGCCTGACGATGAGTATTTAAAATGAAGATGTTGAGCGCGAGTGGCAGATCACCGCACTGAATGACATGAGAAAGGGTAAGAAGTGGAACTCTATTATCTGACTAGGGCTTCAATATTAATCTAGCAGTACCATCCGCAATGAAAATTCTCTTGGAGTGATTTTGAACTGAATTCTTCTAGTAGAGTTCCCACAATAGTGGCCAAATCATACAGTTACAGGTAAAAAATGAACTGTATCACTGTCGATTTAGCAAGCGTGTTGTAGAAAACAGCTTTTGACATGTAAATGTATATTCACGTCTTCTGTGTGTGAGACAACGGGAGTATATGCTCTGGCAGTATCATTGTAGGAGCAATTAATTCTAATGTTTCACCTTGTGAATTTAATGTTCATTGATGGAGTGATCAGATCATGCTCTAAAGATGTTGTTCCTGACTGAGAGTAAAAGTTCAGATATTCAAGTTAGAAGCTGTTAATTTTTTAACTAACATAATATTCACATTGAAACACGCATTCACACAAATTGTTGCTACTGTTATTACTCTGTGTGATAGGCTGTGCCGGACTATCATGGAGTAATTTTATGTAGCGTGATTTCGTCTATAAATTATATTTGAGTCTGATCTTTGCACATGTAATTTTTCTGTTTCTACGTAGAGGGATTTAACATTTAGTTTTGACATTTTGCTTTGAGGTATAAAAACTAGTAGATTTCAAGCAAAAAGAACATATTTAGAAACTATTGTTACAGAAGAAAGAGGGTATTTTACCCAATATCACTTTCAAAGTAATCCTCTTGGGTAGTGACACACTTCTGCCATCGTCCGCACCACTTTTGGTCTCTTCCTTAAGAGCGCGTGGCGGATACAGCCGAAAGAAACCTCCATTTGACAAGTTTTTGGGTTTAGGAAAGAGATAATAATTAGCTAGAGCAAGTTCCGGTGAATATGAAGGATGAGAAAAGGAAGGTTAGGATTTGAGAGGTTTTCGTTGATCTGCTGTGACTTTGTAATGAGAACCCAATATTTTCCTTTTCGCAAATTAGACATCTAAGAATGGCCACATGCGAGTATATCTCCTTATTGAGTATGTGCCTAGCTGTATATAATAATCGATCAACTCCTACGCTGCCGCAGCCTGTTATACTCGTATAGGTCAGAGGTAGCCTATGTAACACGGCGGAGCCATGCAAAGTTCTCTGTATTTTTACTCTACTAGCACTAAGTTACCTTCTTAGCTAGGTGACTTTCTTAAAACACATTTTATCGCTAATAAACCGAATATTGTAATAGAATTCCAGGCATTCAAGTGAGTCATTGAAAAAGAATAACGAGGTTTAGTACTAGAACGCCTAACCACTTTTGATTTTGGAATGCTCATATTTTCACTGTTTTTGTAAGTATTTTTTTGTGCTTTTGCGACTTTTAATCCCTTTCAATTACTTTAGCTTATCATTTTTTTTCTTTTTTTCCTTCGCATTTCAGGCGTAACTTTTTAAAATAATAGCAAATTTACCATTGGTTCCCAGAGGCGATCAATTAACCGCTTCCTTACCCGCTGCACAACAAACATGTTTCAAACATAGCGTAGTGTGTGAGTCGTTGTTTATTAGCTCTTGTATCCGTGTCTAAAATTTCGCTTAGCTTTTCATTGTCACATAGCCGGGTTTCGTCTTCCGGCATTCGCAGTGGGGCAGGCTGTTTACTAAGTGCATACAATGCATTTCTTTCGCAGTCGTGGCCTTTCTGAAGTTGAAATTCTGGAAGTCTTCGGAATATATCTCTAATGCAAGTGGACAAATTTGATCGAAAGTGCATTTACGAAAGTAAGAGTTCTGGTAATGGGGGTAGTCTACCTTCTCTGAGAATGTTTCAATTTAACACCTTTCTGTGCATTTGTATAACGTACTTTTTGTACAAACAATTTGTTACTATATACTATATACCACAGAACAAAACTGATTCGTATAATAAAATGTTTCTAATGTGCGCATATACTTGAAGTAAAAAAATTAATAAACCATTTTATACTTAAAATTATTTAACCGGAGATGAACAAAAGAATTAACGAGCAAATGTAAAGAATGCATCATTGAATTAGCAGCAAATTATACCAACATGCAAAGGAGATTGGAGACACAAACATAAGTGATATGCGAGCAAAAAACATGAACATAATAATAGCTGTTGTTTCCTCTACATTACTCCAGCCGCTGGCTTTGCTATTTAGAAGAAAAATTGTTCTTTCGATACCATATCAGTAGATAAAAGGTGATTAGCAAGAAATTCCATAGTTTACGGTGAGAAAGATTAATAAAAATGCATAAGAATGTAAAAGCGGCCAAACAGACGTTTTAGGGGGTGGTACTTGAAGTTTGGGCTTTCTAGTGTTAAAAGATAATTGCTCCAACATTTTGAACATATTTCATATGTAGTAGCTCCAGAACGAAAAACATTCCATTTATTTTTCTTACCTTTGAGAAGTGCGATAAAGATGAATGTGTCATTATGACATGGGCTGTGCAACAGAAAATGCAGTGTGTTGTTTGGTACACTAAAATTAAAAATGGTGCACTTGGCATTGATAGCATCGATGGTCTAATCGATTTCATAAAGTGGGAATTGTAAACGACTGGAACGGTAGGGCTGGCCTTATATCTTAGGCCTAACAGAAGTCAGATTGCTTCCAGTGGACTTTTTATATGAATAGATTAAAAAGCAAAAATATTAGTACTTTGGGGTATCTGCGAGAAAGAATCGTTGCTGCCATTATTGAACGAACATCCCAGGAGATTATTTCGTATTTTAAATATTGCCTAATAACAAATGGACAAGTACGGTATAGAAACAGGTAATTTAATGTGTGACATTTATGGTCCAAATATATATTCCAAAATATGAAATAAAAGCTATTGACGGCATCCTGGTACCATACGCCAACATGGAACTGTCTAACATTTATGTAAAAGGTATCTAATTTCGTTCGATTCAATTTCATAATCTTTGCGCTTGTGGCCGCAATTTACACTCGTCTTTGAACTACCGTTAGTAAATCACGTTATTTTACCTTTTATTATATCTTTACTCAATGAAAATAAGTTAATTTTTACCTTAAATTTATCTTAAGAGGCTCTTAGTATTCCTTTTCTGCAGGTTCTGAACTACAGCAGTAATTACAACACTCGGCTGTCAGACGTTGCACCTTCGATTTTCTACTCCCACTTACCTGGGTTAATGGTTCCTGAGCTTCTACTGCACAACTGTGCAAGTTACCATTGATTTCAGTTTACAATGAGCTTTGTTAAATATTGTGGTTTGGTTCCTTTCAAAACACTAATAACTACGATAAACAATGGCGGATACCTGTGTTGTTTCAGATATTGTCACAGTACCAGTGCATTTATGATAATCCCTCTCTTTGTACTGGTTTCTGTAACGTATTTTGGCATGAAGGAAGGTATTTAAGAAGTTAACATTTTTTAAATCTTGGTATTCATTGAGGTTATTTTTTAATTTCACCACATAGTTATTGAGATTTGGCGCAAGGTCGACAGTTGTGAATCAGCAATTATTATGTTATATAATCTTAAATATAAGCTTGATGTTTTAGAATTGTTGTTTATTTTGTTTATTTACGGACGCTCTTTAACGTTGCAGCTCATCAGCGTCCCATTCTATTCAGGGCGTGAAACGGCCGACAAATTTTGATCAGAGGCCTCTCCTTTCAGGTTTGAGGTTCTTTTACATGTCGTAAAGGTATGACTCGGGTCCCACAGCTTTACTTCCTTTCCGAAGGAAGCCATACTTATGATTTTTACGCCCGGGAATATCCATCAATCTTGCCCGGGATCGAACCCGCGATCTTGTGTTTAGGAGGTAGTGTGGTAACCACTACACCACCAGGATCCACATGTTCTAGAGAGAGAAAATGTGTTCTAGATGTCCAGAGATATTTATAATGAGACTGAAGGTTCGAAGGTTTTTTAAATATCGCACAATTTGTTGTTTGGGTTTTGTGCTTGTTGATTTGCTGTTAAAGAAATACCTTTGTGAACATTTCAAAACAACACTGAATACAATTTGAACCATTACATCTCTTAAACTAATTGTTAATGAGTAATATTATTTCTTAATTAGTTGTTTAAAATTATATAACAAACGCTGTTATGAAAATAAATTTCACAAAAATGATAGAGAAGCTAGCTATAATAAGTTATGTATTGTAGATATTGCTTTTGGTAAAGATTTGTCCATTGTAATGAGTACCATTGAGCCTTGAATGAGTCATATTTTAGCTTCTTCTATTTACATATTCTAATTCCATTCAGTTCAAAACTAACTTATGGTCATTATTTAAAGTGGAGTACTCTTTCTTTAAAGTCAGTTTAATATAAAGTGAGATTTAAGATATCAAATGGAAGAAAATGGAAACAGATGCTCGAATAATTTTGTAGGAAACGATGGGCATGTTGAACTGGATTTTGAACAAGTTGGTATAGTTTAGAAAAATCGTTTACTGCAGTCATTTTAAATAAACACACAAAATTGTCTAAAGAACAACACACCTTTTTAATAATATTCCTTATATATCTGCCTACTAAAGTTTAATAAATGTATTAAATGTTCAGTGACGTCATTTAAATGGAGGAAAATGCTCATGATGATTATAATAACTGTAAATGGTGGAATACAAGCGCATGTAGCTAGGCTGTGAATACCGGAAGAGATGTTATATTTCGAATGTAGAGGCGATATCAAGAATTTGGCAAGGTAGAAGAACAACATCCAGGTAAACCAAGGATTTCAAATATTTTACTATGTGTCTAAAGGCCCAGAGAGAAGGTGTAAAGTGCCCTGTAGAATGTTATTCAAAGCATTAACTGTTAGAAATACTCTGCACAAAGAATACTTCATTATGGTCTTTCAGCGATTCGCCATGGAAATTTTACTCATCGTATTTTTACAATGGAACCATATTCTCTTCACAAACGAATCGCGCTTCATCCAGAAGCGCATAAGGAAACAAGAATGACTGAGATATATATAGGAAGTTGAAATTTAATGGAGGTATCTTCGTCTCGTGTTGATCCTTGGTACAGCAAACAGATACATTCAAGAAATGGTGCATCCTTCCTATTGTTGACGGATCTAGCCATGCACGATAATACCAAAGCACGTAAAATGGGGTGTATTATAAATGCATATAGTTACAATACTAGATTGACCGTCCCAGTTTCCAGATATAAATCCGACAGCATCTTATGGACTTCCTAAACAGAGAGTTTTATAGGATATTGAAAACTTCGAGACTGTGGATCAGCTGTTAATATTTGTTTATTAGCAATGGTAGAATGTCCAAAAAGATGAAATACTTAGTCACTTCTTCAAAACTCTAGCGCATCAGCCCATAAGACTAACCCCATTGGAAGAGACCTTTCATTGTTTCCCAAAATCTGTTCCTTGAACAAGTTGCAGTATTTTGGTTCCAATGTTAGCGTCCATTCCCAGGTCTTCTCTGATTATACAAAGAGTAAGTATCTTGCTTGTCAGGATTGGACACTCAAACAGGATATGCGAGGCGAATCCCTCATTCTGTTTACACATTCTGCAAGTGAGTTCATCTTTATAGAGTCCCACTTTCCGTTGAGTTTCTTGAATTGATCATGTTCAGTAATTAACGCAATTGCTTTCCTCATTTCTCTTCTGTCCAATTTGAGCACAGATGTAGAAAGAGCATTGCTAGGACCTAAGACAAGCTTGTTTTTGTCTTGGATATTGCTGCCTTGATGTTTATCCTCAATCCATGTTTTAACCGAGGTCTTAATGATTCCAACCGCTGGCTCAGGGCCAACTGATTTGGTTTCTCATGTCCATAAATGCCCTGATGCTCCGGTACCTACTGCAGTTCGAGCCTTTTGTGAGATGCAAGGGCAGACAGGGCTTTTTGACACTCTCATGACAATTTAGATTTCACCTGGTCAGAGCAAAATAATTTTCATGCAATTATTAACATTGTTGACACAATGATGGTCCTGATGGTATAGTGGTAACCATACTTGCATTCTAAACCCAAGGTCGCGGGTTCAAACCTGGCCAGGACCAATTGATTTTTCCGGGCGTAAAAATCCTTTCTTCGAAAGGGAGGTACAGCCGTGGGTCCCGTGTCGTACATTTACGGCACGAAAAAGAACCTCAAGCCTGAAAGAAGAGGCCTCTGAGCAAACTTTGTCGGCCGTTTCACCCCCTGAATTGAATGGAGCGCTGATGGTCTGAGATGTTAAAGAGCGTCCGTAAATAAAACAAATCGAAGTTGACCCAATTTGCATATTGAGATTGCATTCTTAGTTATTTGTATTAAAAAAGATGTTCATTAGACAATTGATAATGTACTCGTGTAATTTTGCAATAGAATTCGTTCAACTTTACTTTAGTTTAAAATTGGAAATACGTCGCTTTGAAGACAAAAGTTTTGGGAAACCACAGAAAAAAATACAACTTAAAATGATATTGTCCTGAGCTTTTTGCGCCTAATGAAAAGTTTGACTAGCCGGCAATCGCTTTCCGTTGGATATCCCTGTTCTCACAGTTATAATTAAAAAAGTCAAGTAAAAAATGCGGTTTTTCAGGTGATAAATAGTTACCTTGGGAGCTGCTTTTAATAACTTAAAATATGATGGTTTTACGGGCTAAGTGAAACTAGGGCGAGGGTGCATACGGTAATACATTGTAGGTCTGAACAGCTTCATTAGATACGAAAACGTTTTCTCATTAAAAATATCAGACAAATGGTGTTAGGGGATTTTTAAACTTGTACTATTGAAATTAAAAATGCATTTAGCTAAGTTATAATGGGTAGAGCTGTCGGGAGATGAAGTTTCATCAAAGTTCCCCAAAGAAGGGTGGGTGATTGTTAGTGCAAATTGTTCTTTCCCAACTTCACCCTCTTATTAAGAACAGCAATACGTTTGTAATATATGTTTTAGTTCAGAATTGAAGGTTTAAATTTTAAAATGATTCCGGTTTACATGAAGGTGTATATAGCTAATAGAAAATTTAAAACTGTTAATTTTCTATGGTATGCTGAAACTCAAAAGTCTTAAGCTCAGTAAGCAGTTAACCTGAATGTAACTGTAAAAGTAATGGAAGAAAGAATGCTAAGTTTGTTTTATTTGTAGATGTGAAGGACAATTCTGAAACTAAAGTAATAACCAACCTTACTGCAACTTTTCTGCAGACTCAGCGGCTTCCTCTTGTTACATCTTTTCTTAATCTCTGCAAGCTGCCTCTGTTCTGTTGCAAATTCATCCTTTTTCTAGAGTCTAATTACTTAGGTACAGATTTATAAATAACCAACGGCAATATTAAGTAATTAAAATAAATGAAGCCACAGAATAGGATGTATAAGAAAGAAAACAATAAATATATGGATCTTTTCACACCTTTAGGAACTACTTTTTATATTAATATTCTTACACAGTCATTTTTGGCCCACTTCCTTAGCTGAACGCAAATCGCAAGAGACCTAGGTTACGTGTTAGCGCTTCCATCAATTGATAGTTCCCCTCGCATTTCTACTCTCATAATTTTTATCAATAATAGCATGCGTACTTATTTATAATAAGTACTAACCTGCGTTATAAGAGACATGCCCGTATAGAGCGACGCTCTTGTGCTTGGAGTGGCGCCTCCTCCCACGAACGGCAACGGAGAGAGCCGAGCCCTTGTTGTAGTGCGCAGCAAATGCAGGCGGATAGAACAGTAGTAATGCACGGAAACAGGAAATTGTAAGTCAAAAATAAAACTTTTAGGATGCATGTGAAAAATGAATTACATTCATTATACAACCAAATGAAATGAGAAACTGTAGTGTAGCAAATGTAAGACGTAAAGTAAATAATATCAAAGGGGAAAAGGCATACGCTTTTTTTTAACACTATATGTTTCGCATATAATTTTTTTATAACCTAACCTAACGTAAATGTGCAACCTAAGCGTTGTTTTAACACTGTAAGTTTGAATATAAAAAAGTAGCACTTTAACATATATAGTCAGATAATTACCATATTGACCACATCGGCCTGATAGCTCAGTTGGTAAGAGCGTCCTACTACTAGTAGGATGATAGTGGGTTTTAACCCCTCCTGAGGCTAACGGTTTTTTATCGACACTGTTATGCTAGTAGCATCAGGCTCTTACGAATTGAGCTATCGGGCCGATATGGTCAATATGGTTACTCTCCGACCATATATGTTAAAGTCACTCTATCTGGAATTGAGCTCGGTTTTCTCCACTACCGTTCGTGAAAGGAGGTTTGACTCCAGCTTATGATCTGTCTGTGTATAAGGGAAATGTATAGGAGTTTTTGGAAGTAATGTATGTCGCAGTTCACATTTCCTACATCATTTAATGAAATTTGCATCACTGGTAGCAGCTCTGCTTCCCCAGTTCCTCCAAATTCTGTCCCCATATAAGTTTATTTACATTATGGAAATTATTTCAGCATACATGAAGTTTCGTTGTCATAATGTGCCTACATTTTATTCCAAATGTTGCTGGTTACTTGAACGGTATTGTTTGAAGGGACGCTACTAGTTGTTCGTTGACAGTCACAGTTTCTCTATTATTGTATAATTTAGTATGGACTTCCAAACTTTTCTCCCAAATGTTACAGATAGCAGCTAGCTTATATCTAGTAAAATTTTTATCAAACCGCTGGACGAGTGATATCTTCCAAGTGACATGATTGCCCAAAATATATTGCGGTCAATTTCTTTATTCCATAAGCTTCTGGTTGACTTTCCATGAGATCGGTAAACCCCGGCAAGATGCAAGAA
This sequence comes from Metallyticus violacea, assembly GCA_030762175.1. Lineage (NCBI taxonomy): Eukaryota > Metazoa > Arthropoda > Insecta > Mantodea > Metallyticidae > Metallyticus > Metallyticus violacea. The sequence goes on along the minus strand of CM060844.1, from coordinate 46,068,902 downwards.
CCCTAAATAAAGCTGTTGTTTTTAATGGCACTGGCGGTGTGCGCTGGGGGTACAGCATGTGTTATCATAACACCATCACAACCTTGACGTTTCGTATTTGGTACCTACGACCTGAAGGAAACCTGTAGCATTCTTAGCGGCCCAAGGGGTTCAAGCAGCGACATATTGTAGCCATTTCTGTATTCCCCCTTTTTTCCTTAAAAAACCACCCTCAAAGGGGGGCAAGGAGGGGTACCACCTCGCCCCTCTCGGTGGCGATCATCCAAAAAAATAAGTCTACATTGCCTCCCCATGCTATTTAGTAATAACATGCGCGGAGTGCTGAAGAGGCGTGTTGGGTACACCTGGGATTTAGTGGAGGTAGATGAAGAACTCGCATGCCATTATGCAAGAGTTATAGGGGGGCGACGCACTCGACCATAGGTCCAGAGAGTCCCCTCGGGGAGTCAGAAGTTGGTGTAGATGGCCATACTTGAAGGGTGCTGGGTGAAGGTGGAGAATAAACGGATGAGCCCACGTTATTGATGTGTGAAGTTGTTGTTAGTGATATCATGCTATAAGCTTACAGGTGGAATCTATGAATTAACCAGGAATGTGGAGAAATTAAGACATGGAGAAATCAAATATAATCAAATAAATTGAATTATTTACTCTTATAAAAATAAAACACTTAATATAAAATCAGATACTAATGCTAAGGTGACAGGGAATTATTTAGGTTAATGTTTCTAAGGCTTTTATCAAAGCACGTGGAACCTATTATGTAAGATAATACAGATTACTCTCGAGCCTCTTGGAGTCCATGCGACACTGCCATGTTGTAAGACCTCTGGCAGCTATCTGGAAAACTTCGTGACAACATGCTAGCTAACAAGACTGCTCAGCTCGTCACAGTGTAAAGCGCATGAAATGGAAGGCAGAAATAAGTTATACTATACAAAACACTCGATAACATATGAAGGTTACTCAACCCCTGCCCAAAGCAGCGGCTTTGCCAAACTAAGTGGGTGTGTGCGGACAAATACTCAACACATTAGAGTAAGCCCTAGTGACCAATTCTATTGTTTTTGAGACAGGATCGTTGTTTTAAATTGTACTCATTTTACACAGCTTTCCGATTATGACTGTGCAATACATAATGTTAAAGTATAGATAAATCATTTGTACCAACTTCCCGTGGAATTTTAAGCACAAGAGAATTCGAGCACACTCTTAACACCCGCTTATGACTCAATGTGGAACTGCAGGACTGTTTTGTTTATTTATGACTTGAATGTGCATACATCATCCTGTTTGCTTAGCCGTACATTTTGTGCTGAACAGTAAGAACGATGAATATTTCATTACCTAACCAGAGACTTGTACAGACGCACTAGGAAGTTTAAGTCCTTTATGATTTTAATATGTTGAACATTTTTCGAGCATAAAATAGGAAATGCTTCTCTTTCAATGACTACAAGTAACAAGTATGTTACACAAAAATAACTGACAGCACTGCAGAACGGAAATCACATATGATGGATGCAGCCTTTGGCATATGAAAGGCCACTGCAGTGTTTGTCAACATTATAATACCAATTCCAAGCTAATTTTACAAAATAGCTACTCACAGGTTTCGCCACAGGACCTGTATCATGAAGAAATTTCACCAGATAAGGACAGAGTCTGTGCTTATGCCCAGGTGATCGTAAGTTGAGAAATGCCTGGAAAATAGAAAGTCCGTCACTCAGAAACTGTGTAAACAAAGCGAATTCTTCACCTATTGGAGTAACTTTAAAATAGAATATAAAATACAAAGTGTGGCCTTATTAATTAATGAAATGAAACAAGTTATGGCATTACTGTGTGATACTGGGGGAACAAAATTAGACTTCCTGCATTTTATAAGTATCACAAAAGAGAAACCATATTTTAGGAATTATTATTATTATTATTATTATTATTATTATTATTATTATTTAAATGAAACCACAAAAATTAATGGATACTATTAATTAATTAAATATACTGGTAGACAAAGCTATACTGTGTTGGTATTTTTAAACATCTTTAAAATGAGCCCCTGATATTATCTCCACAATTTTCAATAACCATTGTTCTTATCTTATTTGAATAGTATATACAGAATTTTGTTATAAAAAATTGGTCCGCTAGATGATTTTTTTAATTTGGAATTTTTGGTAAACCTCCACTCATAATAACCCGATTTTCCTGATTTTCAGGAACTATTTTTATTATTTCCTTTGAATGATTTATACGGAACTGTGGCGAAAGAACGTATTGGAATTCCTAGAGTAATTGTTAAATTTTGGGTTTCAGATAAAGTCACACTCATAATAATCTGCTTTCATTGGTTTTCAGAGATTATTTTATTTTTATTTATTTGATTTAAATGGAACTTGCAGAGTTTTTTGTGAAAAAACATAAGAGCAATTTTTAAATTCCGGGTGCGTAAACTCCTACTCCTAATGACCCGATTTCCCCGGTTGTAGAGAAAAACATTTTTTTATTTTAAGAAAATTGCATATACAGAGTTTCATTACAGAAAAAAGCAAATATTAGCGCTATATCGATTTTTAATTTTCAGGTTTCAGGTAGTATAATCCAATCCAATTTCACTGATTTTCAAAAACTGTTTTTCTTATTTTATTCTAATGACATATATCGAGTTTCCTTTAAAAAATAAAAAAAAAAAATCTGGCCGCTAGAGCGATTTTAAAATTTCGCTTAAACCCCCGCTCGTTTCAGGCACACTCCGTATCCCAATGACTCAATTGCTTTGATTTTCGAAAACTACATTTATAATTTTTTAACGAAATATAATTAGTTTCGTTGAAAAAAAAACTTAAAATTGTGGCCGCTAGAGCGATTTTTCATTTTTTTAAACAATTTTCACTTTAAGTTAACCCCCTACCAATGGTCGAATTTTGCTGGTTAACGAACTCGACAAACCGTTTGTTAATTAATGGTCATATACAGAGTTTCGTTAAGAAAAACAACAATTTTGACCACTAGAATGTTAATGGACAATACTTTCTTTTTTCAATGTCCTTTTCGGTCACTAGTATGTAGGATTGATGGAGATTTGAAGACATTTTTCTAAAATCGTATCATGAATACAACCGCAATAACTTCACTCCTTCTGAATTCGTTAAAAAGGAATAATTGAGTACTTTTAATTGAGATTAACTTTATCTTCGCTTGCTTGTGTATTGTGCACCGTTCTTTAATATTATTATAAATTAACCCATTTCTAACGTGGTAGGAATTCCTCCGCTAAAGCTTACGACGGTTCGCTCTCAGCCTAACACCATGAAAGTATTCAAAAATCAATGTCATTCTTTTTCATTATACGTTGTTTCAGCGACGTATAGAAATAGCTGGAGGGGAGGGAGTTGCTATGGAAAACAGTAGGGCTACCCTCGACTAAATTGTGCACCCAACGCGGCTGGAGAAATGTTTGAAACACAGTAGCCACCCACCCTCTTCTCGAAATCCCGTCCGACAAAGTACCTCGGTTTGATTGGAGGGTAGCGTTAAACCAATCAATGTTCCAGCATTGGTGCGTGCTTTTTTTTAATTCTGCAGGATAACGCTTTCCCTTTCTTTTTCTCTAAGCCGCGTATTGCGCTCGTTTGTACGGCACCTTATAATAAGTTTTGAGCCTTTAAAACGATGTTTAATTAAGTCGAAATAACGGGAATTTATGAAATATAAGTCTTCTGTCATCGCAATGTTTTTGTGGAATCAGTTGTTTTCCATAACGATTTTTAGTGGTTTACCATAACTCATAAATAGGAAATGAAACGAACTGAAAGAGTAAGTTATGCCCATTAAAGGGCTAGGGCCCCCTGCTAGAGGGAAAAGCTCATTTTGTGAATCACCTGGTGATCTATTCTACGTGAGTCTAGGGATTCTACTGAAAAAATGATACTGTCTTATAGTTTGAAGAAGGAATATTTGTCGGAAGACGCTGTAACGTCTCATTTGATGGCGTTTGTTATATCAAGCTTCACCTTTTTGCACATTTTGAATCAAGATATTTGCTGGAAAACGGGAATTGGGCTGTATGCTATTTATTTAAACTCGCTAATCGCACATTTCGCCACGGTTGCTGCAGACAACCAACTTCCACGAGACTCTCTCTTTCTCTAGGGCCTTCTGCTGATTTCTGGCAGCTGTAAGCTCTCCAGGGCTGTGTGAATCGGAATTTGATAGGAATGCGCCGATAAATAGCGCCTCGTGACTTAGTTGCAGACCCAAACATGAATAATTAGATGAACTCACGCGGATCACTGGTAAAACCTAGCTTTCGTTGCTTTCACCTAACTATTGCCTAATATGAAGAAAGTGCTACTGCAATGGTATTTAATGCAGCACAATGGTGCTATATAAGTGACTCGGGCATTGATTGATTGTTGAGCTTCGTTGATGCTGGATCTTGTACCTCGGACTTAAGGCTGTTCTTCCTCCAACTGCCCGGGCGACGCGGCAGCACCATTGTGGCCCGGAGAATTCTGTGACTGCCCCCTTTGAAGCAAAATCTATTTTTTATATACTGTAGAAAAATTGACGCTACACAAGAAAAGCGACGTGAGGTTTTCGCGCCAGTTCTGTTTTCACCATGCTCATCGGCTGATGCTTACATAATCGAAATTCATTTCTATTTGCGGGAAAAATTTGGGTAGAGCACACGTTAAGCTGTTCGTCAATCACCTCACTTCAAACAAATTTTACACATTATGTCAATGACCTGCGAATGCATACCTATGACTTCCCGAGCAAAAATAGCTGGCTTCTATGTCTAAGCATGGCCAAGCCTTTGCTTGTCACATTCCTGAAGAGATTATTTCAATTGTGTAAGACTTATTGTGTTTAGAGAAAGACGAGCGTTTTTCCTTACTTTGCTATATTACATGTTATCTCTTAAATATTACTAAAATTACACGTTATACACATTATGTTCTGTCTTAAACTCTACACAATCTTAATTCTACGTACATGAATTTTGTCATCGAAGTTTCCTATCTACAGAAAGCACAACATTCATGTAAGAAATCACAGAATCGCGGATTTAAATTGCAAATATGAATTACCTCAATTACTCTGTAATTGGTAGGGACCCAGGGACAGCTTCAAGTTTTTTGCTCTTTTTGAGTCCTTGCCACTTCTCGCCCCACTCACTTCCATTGCTGGCGATGCTTGAACAGTGAAGTCCGAGATGCTTCTGACATCTTCTTCACGGTCGTTCTGGATTCCTCTGTTCTGCGTAGGGGTCCACATGATGGTGAACTGCGCCCATCTGTACTGTGTTGCCTCGCCACTAGCTCGTCCCATTTCCATTTTATCACTGCAGCTTTGTTCTTGGTGTTTTCTGATTCTGTGATTTCCTGCATTCTAGTGTTGGAGATCTTGTCTCTCAGTGTTATACCTAGGATCTTTCTCTCCAGTTTCCTTTGACATATTGTTATGTCTGTTTGTAAGAGACCAGGTTTGACATCCATATATCAGCACCGGGAAGACACAGGAGTTAGTGCCTCGAGTCTCAGTTTCTTGTTTAGAGATGTGTCTTGCAATATGAACTTTAGACACCAGAAGACTTTCCAAAAACTTGTGCTCTTAATCTCTTTACCCATTTTACGGTTCGTCTGGCCTAGATATATGTAATCATCTACATACTGAATCTCTTCAATATTTATTTCCATTGTCTTTTTTAAGCGCACTGGTCACACTGTACTCTGTGTGTAAATAATGTTCAATTATTTGTCACATAATGTCCGCGACCTCGGTCACCCGTCGGTAGGTGTGAAAGATGCACATATTACAATTTCTAAAGTGAATTTCTAGCCAGCATCTCTTATGATCCAGTTTTGGGTGGTTAAATAATAAATTATTAACTGAATGTATTAGATATTGTGCAAGAATTGTAAACCTTATCATATTAACATGGCACAGATAACTTCACTAGTAAATGTCTCGAACAATTGTGTAGTTTAATGCACACAGAACTAATCAGATGCCTGGAGAATATTCATTACCATGGCAATATAAGAGGAATAAGGACCAAGGGTATAAAATGACTAGAAAGCAGTTACTCTGTTCGCTGAAATTAAACACTATGTTAAATTCTTAAGAGAGATCGTAAAATGCACATAATTTAACTTCATTCTGTTGTTAGTGTGCTGCACTCAGTGAAGTACTAAGAATATTTGAGACAGAAAGTTGTGTATTGAAAGAGAAGGATACCAAGATGTTGAAAGTACAACTAACATGTTATCTCAGATCAATAGTGATAACATCCCAAAGAAACCACGTTCCAGATGAAAGAAGAGGATAAGCAATTATCTTTAAATAAGTAATCCGATAGGCGACATTAAGTTATAAAAAGCAGTGGAAAGGTCACATCGAAAGAACGCCAGCAGAGAGATTGCCTCGTATTATTGAGCAAGGGGTTGAGGAAATCACTTTAGAGATGGAAGAGTTCGAACTGAAGGGAGTGGTCCTAGCCGGACCCTATGTTTCTGGTAATATTGGTGATGATATCGAGGCCAGTTTAGTCAATGAAAGAGCTATAATAGAAATAATTAAAGTAAAGAACTTGCTTGTCGAGATATTATAACTTATATCAAGCAGATACAGTTATGCAAGAATAAAAATAACAGAAGAGGTCAAAAGGAATGTTTTTATGTGCTAGAGATCTTGTAGTTCCACCGTTTGTTGCGCTAAGCACTATTCCATTTTCACTAAAGTCAAGTTTACATTCATCATGAATACTCGTTTTTGAATTGCCTTACATTGAGCTGATTACAGAAATGTTGGGAACATGTCTCATGAAATCGTTTGAGAATGTGGAAGATATGAGAGGGCGTTCTTTTATTCGAAAGCGTTTGGCTTACAGGAGCCTTGCAGCAGTTTATTCATCATTTCTTCTCATAAATGAGACACACTTTCAATTTTAAATTTTAGATTTTACACTCTCCCCTCCAGCCATCCCCTCCGCTGTTATCACATCTATTGTTTTCTATTATAGCCTGGCAATCTGGACTAATGTGTTAATTTGCATAAAGTTATAAATAAGTTAGTTGTGGGATAAAACCAATTTATTCTGGCCAAAATTCAAACGATTAATATTACAGCAATACATCCTATTTCAGAACTCCGGACTGGTTCTCTTACATGCGCTTTCTTGTAGCATTATACCATTTTAAAACAATTTACTATCGCAGCACAACTAATTGAATAAATTCTCAATAATTTTATGGCATTATTCTGTGCAATGTCAAACATCAGCAACCGGCCGCTTTGCAGCGATAAGAAACAAAAAATGATAATAGCTGAATCTTTTTCAAATTTAACACCAAAAGTAATGGGTGGCATGTAGTGAAATATTGAAATCTAAAATTGAATCAATTTTGGTTTTAAACTTCCCCCTCTATATCTAAACTGACATAATTTTGGTATCAATTAAATAATGTTAAATAAATAGCTATTTTGATTGAGAAGTTTTAAAATAAAAGTTTTGTATAATTAAAGGTTTTAATTTTATTTTAAGTTTCACTCTTTTAAAATAGGCGAATTCCTAAACTTAATAATTTTCAATTGCATATTGCATGTTGAGTTTATATTTGATTGAAGGTGATTTTGTGAATGAAATTAGTACTGCTCCAAAATTTTCAAAATTTAGGCTTAGATATTGTCACATCTTCTAATAGATCACTCTCTTTTATGTCGGTCCTGGTAGTGTGGGTCTACTTGCCTTCTAAACCCAAGGGCGCGGGTTCGATTCCGGTCAGGACCGATGGAATTTTTTCGGGAGTAAAAATCCTAAGCATGGCTTCCTTCGGAAGGGAAATAAAGCCATGGGTCCGGTGTCGAACATTTACGGCACGATGAAGAACCTCAAACCTAAAAGAAGATACCTCTGAGAAAAATTTCAGACATTTCATGCCCTGAATTGAATGGGACGCTGATGACTTGGGATGTCAAAGAGTGTCCATAAGTACAGAAAAAAAAAATCACTCTCTTTCACATTATTCTTTTCATTTAATTTGAATTGAGGTTGTACACCAGGGACATAGTCCCGATTTTTATCCTTAAAATTTCGAACACCCTAAGTTAAACTCTACATAAGGGACGAGAAACATAAATAATAAAATGAACAGTTCATTTGTATCAGTTACCGATAGCTGAGTTGATCTGCTGCTACTGCAGTCTTGTATATTCTCTATATCACTTCTCTTACAATTTCAGATGTTAATCTATAGAAGCTGTTGCGATGACCAGGGAGAGAAATCGTGCATCTTGATCCACTCACGTCTATTGACAGACTAACGCTTTTCCTTAACAAAACCCCCAAGCATGCAGCAATACGCATGCTCAGAGCTTGACTTTTCCTATGTTTCAAAAACTGCACACTAGCATGGAATTACCTTGCGATTGTTGACTTTGTGAATCTTTACTGTTACAATAATCACTTCGACTATATTTTATTAGAGAACATTATTACCCGATTGTTAATCCATAATTTACATTATTAAGTCCCCTATCTGCCACAAAATGGTTCTATATCTTCTCATCTGTAAATATGAAGATAGATAAATAATCCTTTTCCAAAATAATTGTTTTAAAATTAAATCCTCTTAGTAGGCCTGCTATTAGCAACTGGAATTTTTGAGATGTAAACTAAAAAGAAGGTTGTGTTTCTTTCAAAATAGCATTTCCTTTATAATATTTACTTTTATGTTTTATGTACATTTTAATTTGTTTATTTTGTAGTATTCCTGCTTACTAAAGGCATTTTTGTGTGAAATAATAATATTTAAAATGTTTTAGCAATAAAGAGAGTGTTAAAATTATAAATTAAATTAACCGTCTTCCTGTAAAGTTAGATAAATGATATCTAATCAGGAACTGAAATATACTTTTTTCATTACGACCTCGGAAGCACGAATTCTTCAGCATATTTAAAGTAGAATGCTTCTTGCTTATCTAAGCGAATATTTGACAGTCACAAAATCTTGAATTTGATATCCACACACGCACCTATTTCATGTTTATCACCAAATCAAACATTCAAGTACAGTAATACAACTAGAAAAATGCAACATGTACCATGTAGTAATTACAAAACGCAAAATCGAATATTAGGGATCTGGTATCAGGCTATTGGTGATATCTGAGCCCAGAATTCGATCCGAGGAGATTAATTAGAGTTACCGGAGTCGCCCAAGTAGTCGAACTAGAGATTTGTCTTGAATTTGTGCATTCACCCAGAAGATAACGCGGCTTGTACTGTGCAAACACTGGCACTTTAAAATATTACTCTAAATTAATTGTGATTTATTCAGAATGAATTTGTGTATAACTCATCTTTGAGGTACCCCCAAATTCTCATTTTAAAAAAAAAACAAGAGATGTTTGCCGTGAAAATTCAGAATTAGTCAAATTTACCCTTGGAGTTTTACAACTTAACTGCATATATGCTAATGCAGTTATTATGACTAAGTACGCACCAATTAAAAACAGAAGTTAGGACCATGTTGGTACCATTGTCACAAGCACTTAAAATTGACTGTAGATATAGAGGATGCATGGTTTATTCCTCTTACACAGAACCAAAATATTTAAATTGAACTTGCAATGCACGAATAGATTAAACTCTGAAGGCACTTGTGGCTAGCCCGGTATTAATACATATTATTCATTATGTCTCAGAACTAACTATTAGTGACTAAGTAAAGTTTTATTATAATTTATAATTACAGCTGATATTTCTTTATTAAAGCTATTATATTTTTTATTGTCTTGAAATAAAATTAAGTGAAGTATTAAAGGGAAGGAGGGATGAAAGATATTTTTGTTTTTTGTACAATTTTAATATTTGTAATTTTCTGTTTACTTTGATATCATTTATATTAATGGTTCTTGGTTTTAAATATTTTAGTAACTTTTTAATTGTGTCACTACAGAAGCTATTATTGGGGATTTTACGAGCACTTGTTCAGTTAAAAGCCTCTATCTCGGAAACTATTTGCTTTAGAAGGATGTGGTTTATTTTTAATGATAGAAAAAGTTGTATTTCATAAATTAATAGCGTTTTAATGACATTGTTATTGTTGTTTTATAAATTTGGAAGGTTTTTGCTGGTATTTCCCTCAAAAAGTTAGTTTTTATAAAGACATTTTTGGCTATAATTATTGAAAAACCATATTTCTTGAATAAGTGTCCATTTTATTAGGATCAGTAGAAGATGCCAATTTGAAACTTTTATCACTTATTCATGATATTATTGTGATGTGGATCTATTACAATAGATGTAGGACAAAATGTGATAAGGTAAAAAAGTAATAAAATGGGAATAAATACAGAAAAAAGCAAACGATTTAGCATAATTTATGATTTGCTTCCAAGCCATGCTATATTAGTGAAAATAAATAAAAAAAATTCAATTACATGCACCTGTATACAGTAAAAGTTCAATTTCATGAGCTTTAATAGTTCTTGTAAAAATGGGAACTGAAATTGGTAAATTTAACATTAAAAGGTTAGGTCTTTCATTCTCCCCAATAGCTACCTTGATATAAAATGTGATTTTGTCTCATAATACATGTGTTAGGCCAAGGTTCGGAATGAGACTCAGATAGGAGATATTCAGAGACATAACCGGGACTCCAACACTGTAGCTTCCACTATCGATGATCTTGCCTCCTAAGCAACCGTGACTATTCGACCATAGCCGCGAATTTCCCCTTTTTAAATTAATTTACCCTGGAGGCTGTGATTTCAAACCTTGTGTGACGTCAGATGTTATAAATTAATCCTAATAATTAACGTGAAGTCTAGGCCAAAATTATTCAAATGTATCGAATTGCCTCTTAGGGATAACGAGATAACCTTAGAGGTCTATCCGGTGTAATGGACTCAGTTCGTGAGACTTGTGGCTTTATGTATATATACAGAGTGTTAATGAACTACACCGAAATATTATCAGTTAGTGTAGAGATGTCGTATATAAGTAATTGAGATAGGCAATGTATGGTCCACAACTAAACATAACACATTTTGGCATCAGATGCTGATAACTAGGTGTTAAAAGTCAAGGCGGGTGAAAAATTAGTTTAGAATGTCTTTAAAACTGCCTTGCTAGCATAGAAATGTTGATTTTTCGTAGCTGGTTATCGGTGTTTTCAGGATTTAGTGTCATAAAAATTCTGCAAATCTCGAACCAATCATTTGACAGTGCGACACTGAACATTTATTAACAACTGATCATCTCCTACTCGCAAGCTAATGTCATAACCATGACACAGAGTGATAAATTCCTGAAACTTCCCTTCCTTATCGTGTGTTATGCTTTCGAGGCGCATCTTTGTTAGCCAGTGCCGTACTGGCACTTTAGAAACATAGCCATAGCTTGGAAATTTGAACAGATACACCACATGTTTACTGTCCCAAATTGCTTATAAACGATATCTCTACTCTTTCTGAAATTATTTAGGTGCAGTTCATTAGCATCCTGCATATTTACACTTTCACTTTATTTAATATAATTCAAAGATGGACCGAAAAACAACAGCAATGTGTATTATGATGTTCTGTAAGCAGATGTGACTCACATACGTTATGATAGCGTTGCTATGTGACAGATAAATGAAAAATGAGCAAACGAAACCAAGATTATCGTAAATCAACAATGAACAAATGAAGCTAAGATAATATATGATGCTCTGTAAACAGTTGTGACTCATATTACGTTATGCCAGCGTTGCTACAACAAAGTGGAGTCAAGATTGTCGTTTGAACAGCGGAAAACAATTTTGAAGCGGTATGGAAAATCAGAATGTTGTTTTAAAGTTCAAAGACAATGGAGACGTGTGTATTGAGCAGGACCGCCAACGTGAGTAACAATTGCATGCATTCGAGACAAATTTGAGACTCATGGTATCGTATGCGATGTTCACAAGGGCTGATCGGGGGGACCTTGCACAGCAACAAGTCCCGCGCACTGGATCCAAGGCACTGGAAAGGACAGAGAGGTCCTATTGAGTTTCCACCGCGTTCTGCGGATCTAACCCTGTTTGACTTCTACGAATGGGGAACTCTTAAGGATGTTGCATACCGTAGAAAACCAGTTACACTGGCAGCACTTCGGGAAAAAATTGAAACGGCATGTGCTGCCATCGCTGCGGACACTTTCCCAAGTTTAGTCAATCAGTAGTTGAACGTACTCAGAAGTGTATCTATGCCGATGATGGACACTTTGAGCAGCTGTTGTAATTGTAAAAGTCTAAAATGATTAGTCTCATCATTTTCTGTTTGTGTGAATTCAGTTTTGTTATATTACCAGTTTTTTTCATTGCTTGAAATGTGTATACTTTTTGGTACCCTCTGTATATAATCAGTGCAATGATGGGGTATATAAGGCAAGGAAACAAAGATAGGTGAGTTCTAATCCGACTCGCTTGCTTTCCGGGCATTGGAGTTCCGTAAACAAACGGCACAGGGTAGTAGCACAGTTCATTTTAAATGCTAGGACTGAGAACCGGCGGACTATAACACACTTAATGATGGTAAAGATGGGCAAGACAAGAAATGAATCGAAATTTCCTATGACAGTATGGAAGTGATCACGTAAGGAACCATCTTGATCTCAAGCAAAAGATGAGCTTCAATATCATAAAAAAAAAAACAATGGTTTCTCTATGGAATAAGAATATCCTAGTGGCAAGCTTTTAATTACAAAATACAAGGAAGACGAAACTTGACTTCAGCTAACAAGATGGAGCCAATAATTCTGTCGGACACGGAACGAGACTTCCCATAGTTTTATTTAGAAAGAAGAAGAAAAAGTTGGAGGTGAGATAACGGCAAAACAAAGGCGGGATGAATGTGGGGAACCAGGAGCAAAATTGCCCAAACACCTCTGGAATCGAACCCGCGTAACCTTGGTGAGAGGCGAGCTATGATACTGAAGCAGTGTGAATGAAATGAATGTTTTGAAATTTAAAATGGTTTCATCTCAACCAACGTTCTCTTTGATTGTGCATTATATGTATTTTCTTTTATAGCAAAGCCCACACATTTAGTGTCTCTTTCAGGATTTTAGAAGAAAGGTTTGTGTGCAAAGAGAAATGAACGATACGGTGCCTTTTGAATGGTGGCTGTTGGACCTAAGTAACTAAGCTGGAAGCTTTGTGACCATAGAATGAGCTTAAGCTGATCCCAAGAATCAAAGGCAAAAGCAAAGTAAGTAGGAGGCAAAACACATAACTCTTAAGTGAAACGCAACATTATGTAGCATATGAGTTGTATCAACGTGGGCTGAATGTATGAAACCATGGTCCGAGGGGTGGTTGATGACACACAGAATGACTGAATGGATTTACTTAAGCTAAGGGGCGAATTATTAGAGCGGTTTTAAATTTAAATTTTTCCCTATGGCACACAATACAATTTTTGAATCATAACTAAAATTGAAGAATAACTGTTGAAGTTTCAATTCTACATGCGCAGATTTTGTTTTGTTTTGTGTAACGAAATAAACAAAACATGGCAACTCTGTTGCAAAAAATGTTTATGTCTTGGAATTCGTGAAACAATTCAGTGGTTACAGTTCAGCTGGCGTATAGGTAAAGATTTGTCTTAACGCCCCTTCTGGTAAGAATATTCGTAGGGGGTGCAATGAGATCCAAACGATGGAGTGTTTCTGTAAAGGAAAGAGTACAGGACGTCCTAAAAAGCTTTGCGGCGGGCAAGTCTAACTAGCAATGACAGTGTGAAAGTTTTAATCCATTCGAGTCCTTTGATGAGCTGTACTCGCATAAGGTGTGGAGTATAATCGCATGACGAGCACAGCTTGCAAGTGAGCGTTGGCCAATAAAACTGCATGTACTTGCATTTCTAGGTCACAAGTGGCATTTAAAAGAAATGAGAATGGAACTAAATACACACATTCTTCGGATTCTAAATGGTTTGCCTCGTCATCTGTTATATGTTTGATAAAGTTATTTGTCGGTCCTGGTGGTGTAGTGGTAACCAAATTTGCCTCCTAAACCCAAGTTCCGGTCAGGATCGATGGATTTTTTCGGGCATAAAAATCCTAAATGACTTCCTTCAGAAGGGAAGTCAAGGCGTGGGTCCCATGTCGTACATTTACGGCCTGGGAGCCCCAAACCTGAAAGAAGGGGCATGTGAGCAAAATTTGTCGGCCGTTTCACACTCTGAATTGAATGGGACGCTGAGGACCTGAGATGCTAAAGAGCCGTCCATAAATAAAACAAATCGATAAAGTTACTTCTTTCATTACAAAGTATAGCTAACCTCAGTAACCAACGTGGCAAGACAAGCGGTGAAATGTGATGACGAAGAGGGTTTGAGAAAGCTTATTGAAAGAGCTGTAAATAGTGACAGTAATTTAACGAACTTTCTGCTTTTGAAACAGAAAATGAAGATACTGCAGTCAATGAACCTACCTCTGAATATTGTTCAGAAATTGATGATCATAATGATAATTCCTCCAGGTCTTTCGTTGCGACACAGAAGAAAGTGGTTGGAATTGAACAAAAAGTGATAATAATACCATTGTGTGCCATTACAGTAATTGCTTAGGAGTCTGTAAAAAGTTACTAAAAATATGTATAAAGCCATCTTCATAAATTGATATTTTTTTTAAATTTATAGAATCCCTGCTTGAAAATATTTGTGCATAAACAAATGCATATCCTACTTATCTTGAGATTAGAGCATACATTGCTCTAGTTATTCTGGTATTTGGAGATACAATGAGCAGACAGAAGTTCAAACATATTTCAAGTTTTGTACATTGACAGAAATGAAGATGAAAATGATACGCTAAAAGATTAGGTCAATCATTTAGTATTTTCTGCAGCATTTTCAGAATTATATCTCTCTACAAAAGTCATGGCTCTGGATTAAAGCCTAATGTAATTCAGAGGTCACCTTTTATATGTGTAATGCAATGGATCTAAATGTACAATTTGGCATAAAAGCATGTCACACATGCTGGCGAACTGTAGCAGTGCTGAGCGTAGAGGAAGAAGTGCCTGCTCAGTCCCTTTACAAACTCTAACAGAGGGAAAGGGGCAAGCTGGGCTCTGTTGGCAGGTAAAGATGAGGAGCAGGTAGGCAAATTCATGTCAAAAGTGAGAAAGCTCAGGTATGAAAATGCTGAAAACCGGGAGTAGGGTCAGCGTGAACTAAACCGAATTAAACTTTGTATGTATAGACAATATTAAATTCATTTATTCTACTGACCAGGGGGAATGGGTTCTGTATTCTGAGTGTTTACCTTAAGCTATTATTAATATTAATAATATTATTATTTTAGCTATTAAGCATTTTAAATATAGCTTATTTACTAATTTATTTAAAAATGTACACTTTTGTTCATTATGAAAGGCACGTACAGTAGAGTGGACCCTGCGAATGTTACAAAGTTAATATCGTGTACTTAATTTGAACAAATACACTCGCTCATTTGTTCATTCTTTTAGTAAGCAGCCACGCTTAGGTAGCCAGTAACTCAAACACCGCTCATTGTATTCATAAAATTATCCAATAAATAAATATTTTGCGCTTTATGATGATGTTTTTGGTTTTGTATGTTTTTATGTTATTGCAAATAATTTCTTGTCATGTAATCGAGAGCACAGGTGTTAAAACTCACAATAGTTAATTACATTCCATGTTGAATAGAAAATATGTCTTTTTTTAAGTTTTCCTGTGAAATTTTAAATTCACTCTTTGAAGTTTGGCGAGTATTAACAGAGGAACAATGAAAAGTTCATACTTTTGAAATTCGAAGTAATATTTGGCTAGGAAATAGGAAATCTCGGACTCGTCCTAGCATATTGTAGGCTTCTGAAAGGAAGGCGGGTTCGACGAAACAAATGAAAGACACTGTAGTTTAATATCGGCTGAAGCCCCTACTGTCCTAATTACGTGGCAGGTGCGAGCTTGATGTATGTGCTTTGATCTCCTCGTTCCTTTTTCCCACCACCCACCCATCTGTGTGTGTGCATGCACATAGAAACCAATTGAAGTGCCTTCTCTTTGATCCCGTTGTGGAATACGGACAGTAAACCAGAAGCAGGAGTGTTCCAAGTCCTCGGCGGCAAAAAATCCCATCAATTTAATATTTACGCCGTATGCCTCAGCTTTAAAGACGGTGTCATTATGATGCCGCTCTGTCATATTGCTATCTCTTGATTTTTCAGCCTTGCAGGGAGGTATAATCAGGGTTTCCTTCATATCTAGAGACCTTTGACAAAGGCTTTCTTTTTCAGATGGATACTGGCACTGCCGACTTTCTCCATTTATTCAGCCAATGCGTAAAACGTTACTGGAGAATGTCTGCAATTAAAACAGAATTTAAAAAGTTATTTGTTGTTGACCGTAGAATCTGCCAACTAAAGAGAACATTAAACGAGTTGCCGGAACGCAAGTTAAGTAAAAAACTTTAATTAACGCTAAAATATTTCAAAAGTGGGTTAGCTTCAAAGGATTAGGGCAACATATTCTTCAAGGTTAAAAAAAAAAAAAAAAAAAAAAAAACCCTCCAAATTTGAAAGTGAATTTGTCATTGGGTATAATTGCAGATTAAATTATCGCGTTATCAAAGTACCGCGTTCATTTTACCTGAGAAATAATCTTTCAAATGTAATTTTATACGTTTTCAACAAAATGTTAAATTATTTTGATAACAGTTTATACATGAAAACTTCTCGGCCTCGACCATAAATGGTATCGCCACGGGTAGCCGAGGTCGTTAAGGCGCGGATTCGTGAGTGGGAGGTCTGGGGTTCGAATCACAAAAGAACTGTCCTTCCTGACTAGGGTTTTTTCCAGGTTTTCCTCAGTCCTCATAACTGGCAAATGATGGGAAGGTACCCTAAACTTAAGCCTGGAACGTTTCCTTAAATAAAAAAAATCCTTTCCCAAGTTTATAATTTCATGTCATATATCATCAGGGTCCACCGCATGTGGTGCTTCAGTAGTAAAAACGGGCGTTAATCACTGTTAAAAAAACAATAAATGGCCATTCAATTTACAAAATAATTGTATGTTACTTTGGTTACAGATTGTCTTAATCATTGTGACGTTCTTGCAAGTGTTTGCTAACTGGCAAATGCTGGGAAGGTACCCTAAACTTAAGCCTGGAACGTTTCCTTAAATAAAAAAATCCTTTCCCAAGTTTATAATTTCATGTCATATATCATCAGGGTTCACCGCATGTGGTGCTTCAGTAGTAAAAACGGGCGTTAATCACTGTTAAAAAAACAATAAATGGCCATTCAATTTACAAAATAATTGTATGTTACTTTGGTTACAGATTGTCTTAATCATTGTGACGTTCTTGCAAGTGTTTGCTTTTTCCTAAACTTTTCCAACCTTACATTGATCAAAAATATTCCTTGGTATTTCATTTCCATCGGATAGAACAAGTAAAGGAACTTATAGAAGAGTGTGACGTAATCTTACTGGCTTGTTCGCTCTTCTCTTTGTTTCTAACAGGGAGATGCCGTCGAGACTTGAGGTTTAAGATATATGTTTCGGCTCTTATTATAAATTGGTAGCCCGAGGCCTTTTCCACTTCTGTTTAATTCTCGATAATTAAAAATTTGGTTGCTGTATTTAAGCTGTTCATACCACCCTTAAAGGTGACATACGTGAAGAATGCCTAATAACTGACAGGGGATATTATTAGTAAAACTAAACCACATTTGAACATAGAATAAGTGGCTTACATTCCAGATGTAGTTTGTTTGATTTGTTACTTATAGCTCTGCACCAAATTGGTTAGAAATCGTTGTTATGCATGCTTTGAAATACTGTTTCTGAAGAGGATGTTCCTGTTTTCCTGCAGCAGTGGTAACACATCTTTGGATTCTTTATGTGCCAGGTTTACATATCAAGATGACACCAACAAAACTTAGGCATGCGAGATCAAATTCAAGCTCTTGTTCATAACGAAAAATCGGTTTGAAAATTTTCCAATAACCATCAAGAAATTTAAGGAAAAATTGCCAGATGAAATGAGGCCAGAAAGACCAATTAAACTTTCACTTACAGCATTTCTATATATATATGGAAATGATTGAGTAGCAAAACGTCTAAAGTTCTCTGAAGAGCATCAGTTAAAGGTAAAAGTATTTCTCATGTAACAGTCGTGTGTTAGGCAAGAAGAAGCTTACATTGAACCCATTAATAATATGTTTACTAATATAAAATTTTCTAGTTGGAGAATGTTGCTTGAAGGTTACAGAGCATCTTCATGCGAAGCTCTGTGAGCCCACGTCTTCATTACATATCAGTTTACCGTTTAGCTTTATCCCTCCCCAATATATCAAAATGCAAGTGTTCGTGCAACAGACTCGAGGCAGTAATGAAGATCGTGCTAGCTGGCAGAAATTTTCGTTACCAAAGACACAGTTGGTCGCAGCTGATCAAAATCAAAATGTCAATATTGAACATTATTGCAAATATTTTTACTGCTTATTTTAGTGCTACCAAGTACCCCAAGACGGAGCCAAAAGCGTCCATTAATTATCAAAAGAATGTGTAATGTGTGCAGATACTAGCAAGAAACCGCCTGTGGTGTCTCAGAAGTAAAAACTTCACCATAAAAAAGCAAGAAAATTCTCCACACTTAAATCCCATTGAACACCTTTGGAGCGGATTGCAAGATAGTGTGTTTCAGCAACTCACCAACACAAAGTCGGTGGTAAGCATACTTGCCTGCTAAACCCAAGATCGCGGATTAATCCCAGTCAGAATCGATTGATTTTTTCGGGTGTAAAAATTCTAAGTGTGGCTTCCTTCGGAAGGGAAGTAAAGCCGTAAGCCTATGTCATAGATCTACGGCATATAAGGAGTTGATATACCCGAAAAACGAGTGTAAGTTAAAGCGACATTTTAAAAACGCTCTAGCGGTTGCAATTTATCTGTAGACTGTCATTTTGTGAGTACGAACTATGCATTTGGATGTTCATGATCTTATTCCGCTTCAAAAATACAAAGGTCGCAGAGATAGCTGAGCACCCTATACATATCGAATCACTGATGACACTGCACAAGAGATAAATGGAGTGTATGACCAAGATTAAGAACGTGCAAGTGAAAAAGGGAGATGAGACATGAACTGAAAGCAAAGATCACGAGGAAGAAGCAGAAAATAGTGAGAAGAAATAAAACATAACGTATTTAATGAATCAAATCAAGTAGGTATACCGTTGGGTCGTTTAAACATTAAAATTTTTTAAAGTTCAAACATGAATCAAAATGGAAGAAACCTTTAAATAAGAACTAGTTTTTGTGCTCTTTCTATTAATTATAGTATGAACAATTGCGAATCATTACGTGAAAAACCGCCACGGGTGGCCGATGTCGTTAAGGCACGGACTCATGAGCGGGAGGTATGGGGTTCGAATCCCACCAGAATTGTCCTCCCTGACTGAAATTTCTTCCGGGTTTTCCTCAGTCCTCATAAATGGCAAATGCCGGGGAGGTACCCTAAATTTAGGCCTGGAACGTTTCCTTCCCGACTAAGGTGCCTCAGTAATAAAAACGGGCGTTAAACAGCATTAAAAATATGAAAAAACACAGGGGCATTGGATATTTTTGAAATTTAGTTAAATTCTTGATTATAGATCACGACAAACTTTCCGTTACTTTAATTTGCATTATTAGCACAATATCTAGTTTACTGATATTAAACATTTACTATATCTATCATTTAATTATCATAATTAATGACCCGATGACTGTTATGTAGTATGTTTTATGAAATTTCGACCGTAGTGAGGCAATAAATCTATGTTATTAAATTTTAAGGATATAGTTAAATCAATTTTAACTTTAAATTCAATTTAATTAAACATTTTAACACGTAGAAAATGGAATGACATATGAAACATTTACTATAGTTAAATTGATGCTTTTGACTATTTCAGGAAATTTGGAGTTATATAATTTTGAAAATTACATTTAGCATTCAATTAAAATGCCAGAATATATTAAAATTACAATAATGTATGTGCTAGAATTAGACGGGTCTCATCACACATTTCTCAACTTATCTAGGGACCTGACATAAATGAGACAGGTGTGTTCCTCTAAGACACGCTTAAATTGTCGCGTTATTTCCTTCAAGCGAAATTTCCAACGATATAAGAGCAATCCAACTTTGAACCTGTTATAAAAAAAAGATTTTTCAAACACATTGAGAATTCATGACACAAACCTGCTACGTGTGAGGCGTGGAAAACAAATGACGTATATATTCATTTTAATGCTTCCTTTGTTTCCGTTCATTATACATGTTTTGTATATTGCAAGGTAGGTGTGCTCTGGAATGTTTATTCAAGTGTTGTAAATATGACCTGGTGCAATCATGACTAGGTTAAAAGTAATACAAAAGAAATTTTGTTTTTCTTCATACCTAAGCGTTTTAGTCAGCAATCAAGCAAACATACCTCTGCACATTTAAAATCTGTAGGGGCTATTTTTATTTTGTCTTTTTTTTTTTATCTATTTTTGGCTTATGTCGTCTATTTTAAGATTTAAAACATTTTTGTGTCTGTTTCGGATGGTAGTGGATTTGGATTTTTCTGCGATTAATTTCGTAATTTAAATATACATGTAAATAATTTCAATATATCGAAGAGAAAAAATGATAACAATTAAATGGTATGTTCTCCTCACAAAAACATCAATTGAGAATATTTTATACGTTTATAAAAAGCAAAAGTCTGCAGGCAAAAGCCTTTTCTCCAATGAATACTTAAGCTCTTCAAATAGTAGAACCTGTTAAGAGCTAAGTGCGGTTAAATTGCATTGATTCATATGGTACACTAGCACCCGGATCGAGCCTTAGACCTAATTCTTGTAAGCTGATTAATGTTGTTATAAACATGTATAAATTTAGATTTATTAATCTATATTATATTTTGAAAAATTACAAATATGACATATTAATGGCGCGTCTCATTGCAAAGACAGAATGCCACTATCAGCAGGACGTGGAACTAGAGTTAATATTAATGTAATATTTAAAAACATGTTAACGTACTTATTTATATGTACTTGATAGTAATCTATGTAAAATTTTAATTAAAATAAATAATATTTAGACTAGTCATCGACACGTTAACTTTAAATAATGTTAAGTGTTAATTTTTTTTACATCCCTAATTTAAAACTCTGCAATATCATATATCTCGGTGAACTTTATAACTCTGCGGTATATCTCGCTTTTCCATGCCTGTGTTTTCTGCAGCTCCATCACGTAAGCCGGAAGGAAACTTAAAATTGTCCTAGGTAAAACCGCAGTCATAAATGTTCCCAGTTTATATAGTCACATTTAGAAGGCCTTTCAGCATAAAATGAGAAAGCAGAAAGCGGTTTGTTGAAATTAGGAAATCACGAATAATAGAAGTGTTTATGACCGGGAAATTCACTGGAATTTTACGGGGATATAAAATGCTTTGTGAAGAAAGCGGTTTCATGCAGGCAGGACTTAGAAAATGGAAGATAATACGAAAATTGAGAGCTAGAATGTGGGTATAAAAATAAGCTAATATACTGAGCAGATATTTAAGAACGTGGTAATTTTTGATTTATGGTCTAACATTACAGTATTTCGTATATAATGGAAATGCCATAGTTATTGTCTGTTCTAACTTCTGTTAGTCCCTTTCCCCCATCTTTCTTACTGCTGACCTTGCCAATAGGTGGGCATATTTCCTGGCCCTTTTTTAAGAGAGACAGGTTTCGAATTATTAAGCAACCATTTAATTGCAGTGGCAAGTAATATCAAAATATAAATCAAAATGCATTTGAAGTTTTTATTTTGAAAAAAAAAAAGTTACAAAAGTAATTATCAATAAAATGGGTATGTATATTTTTACAAAATAAATTCAGCTTTAAACGCAATAGCAAATGGTTTCTTTCTAGTAATAAATAATGTTGTAACAATAAAAAACTTATCGTTCATCGCTTGGATTGCATAGGAATGAGACGATATTTATGGGAAATGACGTAGTTAAAAAAAAAACATTGCCAATTGACACATTTTTCTAATTTGGATGCTAAGTTTTTGGGCTTTGCTTAACCATAAGAAGGAAAACAGTTCTTCTCCTACATTTTTGCATGCATTTTCTAAACCATTCAGTTATAATTATCTTCACAGGCTGTGCGCCTCCTCGCCTTCACCTGTAGCAGGTGAATCTTTATTGCTATAAACTTCTATATACACATTACAAATATATTTTATGCATGGGTCGTAGACCGTACTTACTTAATATGAAACACAATTAGAAAAAGAAACAAATAACCAATGCAAATATAACAATATTCATCATATTAAATAAATATTTTAATTGGAAGAAATTGCTTTTAGCTTCACGCATTTTGGCTACGAAAATGCCCATTCTTATTCAACCAAACCCACTATCTTGATCGTTATATATTTCTTTCCGTCTGCAAAGTTAGCATACAGCTCTTTATGGGATATAGTCATTCTCTATCCCATTCAAATATTGCATATTATTGTTCTAGTAGTTTATTACTTTGTAAAGTTTTTGATCTAAATGTTATTTTCATGTATCAAATTCTTATAGTACATAAAATAAATCCCAGTTACTGATCTTAAGAATCTCACTTTCCAAGCCTCTGAAGTTTTCACTTTCTGGTAATGCCCAACTTAACACGGTGCACAGTGCGAACCAGCCAAAGGTTTATTTATGTTTCGCTGGTTTGATCAGCGTGCTAGCGGTGAATATGTCCACTTTGTCCCACAGTCTTATCGTTTCCTCTCAGTAGAGCACCACGAGCATGAAATTTGAATGAAATATAACAAAGTTGAGCAAAATAATTAGTAATCAGTCCCTATCTCATATGGATTTTGTATTAGATGTTGAAAGTGATATCTAGTTTTATTCAAGCATACCTAAGACATCCAAAAGGCAATTTTCTCATACGTTGCAATGATATCTATTTCACTGATAACTCTCTCGACTTCTTTCCTATTTCAACTGGTGGAAAGTTAACAAGAATTAACTTCAATCCTAACTCGCATATGAAGTTCCTTTAAGGATCTCCTCTGTTAAGACAAGATCCTTTACTTTACTAATTTTTGAAGACTTTAGTATATATGACTTTAATGTTAGTGTAAATTGAGTAAAAAGTGTAATACATTATGTGAGTGAGCGAGTGGGAATGACAAGTAGACAGGATATCCACCTCCCGAAACGTACATTAACTGTTACCTGGTCCGCACTGTATTTATTGTATAAAACTGTGCTATGGTTTCTGTCATTTATTATTTTTTAAAGCATTTTATTTAGACACATGCACACACACTCATACATGTTGATACTTACTTTGTTTTCCATGCTAGTTTTAGGGTTGCTTTCTCAATTTTAACCATCACCCTAAACATTAATATCTTGATAAAGAATATTACAATCTCTTACATTTTGAGTAGGATATTCCTTCGACGGAAGTATTTTCCAAAAATATGGCTGCTTAGGCTAGTTTTCTGTGGTTATAATTTTGATGCAATTTCTCATTTCAAGATAGAGAAATAATTTCAATCTCCACTCCTCTCGCAAAGAACCAAGAGAAAACTTGAAAATTGCAATTTTTACAACACATTTATGATAATAATCTTCATCAATAAAGTTTAATTTAATGACCTTGGCTGAAAAATTAATTTCAGTGATGAAAATGAAGTGCAAAGTACTTTATTTTCGTCTTATTACTTACTTTATTTCGTATAAAACAGCAAATTTCTTGGTAAAGGAAATAGCAGAAATTTTCCGAAGAGTGTAGACAGTTTGCTATAGTGGTTGCAAAGAAATTTCAAAATATTATTCTATTTGTAATCATAATTTATCTTAAATTCTGCACCGTATGGAAAGAAATCTATGACTCTCCATGAATTGAACATAAAAGTTCAATATTATTTTGCCTTTCAGAAGCTATTTTAAGAACGTATTGGTAACCGGATATGGTGAAGCGTCTTATATACACATGATGCATTGAAATTTGAAAAACCAGCTTATGAAAAATGATAAGATAATCTGTCATGTTAATAACTATTTTGAAATTATAAGTTTTACAGCCTCATATAATCCTTGTAAGATTTTTTAAATAGTATTTGCTGTATATATACGCAAGGGACGACTCGGGTATTTCCCTAGATCGAATTCTAAGTGCGTCTGTCACTAAATTGACTCTACCACCTGTATTCTCCTTCAGATTGCCCTGCATAAACAAAGAGATGCTACAATTCAATCTATCGGTCCTGGTGGTGTAGTAGTAGCCATACTGGCCTTCTAAACCGTGGGTTCAAATCCTGCCAGAATCGATCGGTTTTTCCGGTGTAAAATTCCTAAGTGTGGCTTCCTTCGGAAGGGAAGTAAAGCCGTGGGTTCCTGTCTTACATTAACGGCACGATAAAGAACCTCAAGCCTGAAAGAAGAGGCCTCTGAGCAAAATTTGTCGGCCATTTCAGGCCCTGAATTGAATGGGACGCTGATGACCTGATATGTTAGAGAGCGTTCTTAAATAAACATATCAAACAAACAATTGAATCCAACCCGAGAACGTATTTTGCTTGCTTTTTAATTAATTTAAAAGATTTCAGGCGTGTGTATGCATCAAAATTTAATAATAATAATTATTACCGAATGTAGACATTCCGAAGCATTTATTATTGAAGCTAAAGTCACCAGGTTATTGGTGGTTATGTTGATAATAGCCGTTCTTATGAATTAAATCTTGCTACAATTTTCTGGTTGCATAGGTTACAACAATAATACAACATTTTATGTAGATAATAATGTTAATAATTTTGAACATATTATCCCAGACTCAATTTCGACTTTTTTTCCACTGGAAAAGCTTAAAAATACTGTAAAGTGTATCCCCGAATAATAATTACTACTGATATTAACATAAATCGCGTGATCTTTTGTTGTTATTAATATTATTTTTATTTCAGGTTATGTTAGGCTGTTTATATGTGCTAAAATGCTGCCAAGAAAACGAATACAGAAAAAGTAACAAGTTGAGATGGTTGCATTGAAATTTGCTATTGGATAATTGCTTATTTTTATAGCAATATAGAAACACCACTCATATCTCTTTATGATATTCTTCTATCCTTCCTCTACTTGATTATCGAGTGATGGGGTATTGTATGTTGTACCATACATGGCAAAACTGCTGTAAAGGGCAAGAGCACAATAAAAACTTTTCAGAGATCGTCATTTACGTTAATTATAAATGTAGCTATGCTACCCAGCTTCTTAATCTCCTTTTTATATAAGAAACGTTATAATAAAAAAAATGTCATACTTTTCAGCGAAACTTAAAGTAGGAATTTAAGAGAAAAAGAAATAATATTAGTGCTTGAAAATGCCTGACCGTCATTCAGAAACCATCAATAAACAATCAAAACCGACAACCAGGTTAAAAAAAAAAGATTTACCCACTTTAATTAACTACCTTTTTATTTCATTATCAACACGGAATTTCATATACATGTTTTGCAAAAAAAGTTTTAGCTGCAGGGATAAAAAGCGTCTTCTAATGGATTCATTGAGAGCTACATCCAACCAAGAACCGGATTTTAGCAGCAAGAACATCAAAGGTGTCGACCACAGATTACTGGTGTCGACATAAGCTGTCGCTAATGTACTGTTATAACACGTTGTTTGGCGACGTTCAACTGTTATGCTACACATGTTTTAATAACTACCGTCAACTGTTTGTTTGTGAAACAAACGACGGCAGTTGTAAGATGGCACCGTTTAGCAATGCAGAGTATCTTGAAATTTTACTAATTTTTGGTGAAACACACGTAACGGGACTGCAGTGGCATGAATCTATAGAGAAAACTTTACATACAGAGGAGCGCCGTATTCTTGTACGTTTGTTATCTCCTTATCAGCTCTATAAGTAAGTAATAATGTTCCGTTATATAACCTAATCTCACACTCTTAGAATTACGTTATTTTATATCTAATTTTCGTTGTGAATAATCCCTTAATGTGTATCGTGTACTTGGAGAACCTTTTCATTTGTTATTATGACTGCTTCGAAAGCAAAGTTTTTGAATGCTTGTGTTTCAGTATTGTGCAAAATGAAACGGTAATTAGGTCAGAAATGAATAACTCTATGACATAAGCTATTTAAATAACAATTGAAATTTGAATATTGGTATGTACCGCAACTATACGTTTAAGGTTTCAACTTACCTAAAATAATAAGAATTTGAGTGGAAACATCAAAGCACTATGTGTATGGTTTGGAGTTTAGACGTTGTGTTATTAATATAACAAAATTCCTCATTGGCAGTTCGCATTCTTTTTCCCCGAACCAGGGCGGATCTAAGTATCGTCGTTAGCTGTTCGTAGTGTATTTTTAGAGTTGACAACCGTTATGTTTTACTATGTACCATTTGTGATGAAATGTAGATATATCTAGTCATATAAAAGTACCGTTAAGTACGCTAATACTTTTCTTAAACTTACACATATCTTACGGGTTATCAACGTTTTAAGGTGTAAATTTAATGCAAATTTCAATACATATATTAACAATAATTAGAAAAACAGAAAAATCACAGAGTTGTAATCGCGATTGCAAATCTGTGACTTTTTCTTAGTGTTTTATCCTTTTCTGCTTTTCAAAATTATTGTTAATTTGGTTACATTGTTAATAGTGTTACATTATTTTATATATATATTCCAGGAAAGCGTGCTGTAATATTCTTTTATTTTCAGAAATTATAATGTGATCTTCTGGAAATAATGTAGTATATAATTTATAAAAGCCATATTAAACAGATCTATAATATTCCGCATTCTCTTAGAGTTTCGTCAATGTAAAAATTAAAACACAGAGCTCACAGTAGCGCCACACCTAAACCTAAAAAAGCAAATCTAACTTGGACAATATTACGCCAGTGTACCCTAGTACCTGTTACTGAAAATGGAGCCGAAAATAGAACTTTTTGGGGAAGGTGTCCTTTTCAATGGAAAATACTCTTATTCAGAGATTGTCAAGCAATATTCTAGTCGTGATTTAACAATTTTCAAGAAAAACATCTCATATGTACTTAGCCAGAATTGAACTTATTCCACGGGACAAGAAACGAGTAAATTCATAACCAGGCACCAGCCAAACCCCTGAGATAATCTGGAAGGTTACGACCCTTGTCTCTGGTCTGTATCCAGCAACAGAGAGAGAGAGAGATAGAGAGCAATTTCATTGAAACGGGGGATCTTAGTTCTAACTATGAACACCTTTATCAACCGGGATTTGAACCTAAAAACCACTGGCTGCATTAGGATAAGACTCAAGCCATAAGTCTGCTTTAACCCTCAGTTTTGGAATATAGGGAGAGAAGCTGAATACATTTCTTCCCTTACAACAGTAGGTGTAACTTTATTGTTATAAAATGTTATATATGTATATATTAAAATTAAAAATCGTTTTCCTGAGGTGTTCCCAGTGGGTACATTCTGCCAGAATATGTACCCATTCCTCATCCCTTGCACAAAATGGGCACATTCTCCAACCGGAACTATCCGTTATTTTTTTAGCCTTCCAACCTCCCAGTCTAAGCCAGGACATTCCTGGTCTCTTTCTCCCTAGAACGAGCATATATACCTCTTTGTCCCAGGTTACTTCAATTTCATTCGATAGGCTCAAGGAGACTTTCGTGTTATATTCTGCCTCGATTTCCTGCCTTCTGATATCCTCTAGCCTTGTTCTGACTTCCATTGCCATATTGAAACCAGACTAATTCCTCTGATTCCTCTTTTAAACTCTGCAGCTCAAAACGTTGGTGTTATATTTTGCATCTGGCCCTTACAACAACAATTCTGTTAAATCGCCTAATTCATTGCCCCCCCCCCCAAACTGTGCGTTTTGGTTAATGAAAAGAGCGTTGAAAACCGCGAACTGTGGAATGTGTGTACAAAGCCCGCAGGAAGGAGTGGAATAAAATGAAAATTTTGTATTTCGCACCAGCGTGCTGCAGTGGAAACTTCCATGCAGAGCGATAGCTCGCGCTTAAGACCACCTCGCGGTTTTTATGCGTTTGAGCTTTCTGCATTTGTTACCATAGATCGCAGTCAACCCTCCGTATTATTATATACCTCTTATTTTATTTATTAATTTATTACACCATTTGTTTCTTTATATAGATATGTAATATCTGAATTAAATGTAAGGGTATTACTCTTTTATGGAAAATAATTCATATATTACTATGATTCTTTTATTTTTTTATTTATTTAGCAAGAAAAATGTTCACTCATTAGCCTCACGCCTGTTTCGCATATTTTCGTGTATACAAAGAAAATGCAAATATTTAAATACACATGGATATTGAAGAATCTAATCTCCCTTAGGTGAAGATTACAGCAGCCTGAAGACAATGCAGTATATTAAAAAAAGCTTCAATGTATTAAATTACTTATTAGCATTCATTGGGTAGGTTTTACTGTTGTTTGAAAGGAGTGATATTGCTCGTCGTTTTACGCGGGAACCATTAGTAGGTAATTTTGAATATTTGCCTATTGCAATGTGTTATCCACTGATGTTATGCTCTGTATCCGAAAAAAATTAACTATTTGAGGTAAGCTATTTTTTTTTTTCAGTCCTCTTGATCGTACATAAACACATTTGTAGCTTTGGAGTTTAGACCTGCAGCACCATAACGAAGCATCCGTAACACTTTATTCGTAAATGCTTTGCACATATTTTTTCCCGCCCCTGTATATAAAACTGTATTACGAATTGCTAACTTACAATGATGTGATAATTAGACAACAGGAAATTTTGAATAAAATTTTTGAAAAATATGAAATCCACATAACTAAAATATAAAAAAATATATATTAATGTATCCATATTGAAAGAATTGTATTAATATTTACTATGGTTTAATTTTTACACTTTAAAATGTAACAGTATATTAATTGGAACCACACAATTTTGGCAAACTACAATTATTTTTTTATTTTACCTGATAAAAAATTATACATACTGTCATTGAGAACGTTTTTGTACAATAAAGGCTCGTTTCTGTATTACATGATGCATTAAATATATGTGCTATATTTTGTACCTTTGTGTTCACTAGAAGAGATTTTGCCTTACCTTTTAGTCAGTAGAGTATTATTTAGTTCCCAAGTAAAGACTTTTAAACATTCAGTGTTACTTTTACATTTTCATTGCACAGTTTGTTATGAAAAGTGTGCATTTTATAAAGAAAATCAATCCTGCTAACAAATCTGATTTTATTGTTTAGGCATTATCGAAAGTCATTTTTAATGACATTTTATAATTGAGTAGGCCGAGACTATGTAATTTTGTGACACAGAAAAACACTTTCATGTTGGTAATTTCCATATGTTTCATTAGATTGACATTCATTGAAGTACATATGATAAATAAATAAATATACTTATTCAACCTTTGTGACCACCAGTCGTTACCCTTTCGGTATATCGATGACGCCGTCTATGTTAAAAAAAATAGCACGTGAAGCAGGATGCAATGTGAACGTAAATATGATATACTGACTGTGGCATTACTTATTTACCAATTACGAGAAAATACCAGATACATACGTTTAGGATTGCTTGTAATTGGGGAGTGACAAGTCCTAATGGAATAACTGTAATTTTATTTGTTGAATTTTCTTCTTAGTTAAATTTGTCCCACTAATTTAAGGAAATGAAATTTTGGCGTTTTTTCATGTTTTTTTAAATAATGCAGAATACTTTTCAGAAAAAAGAATTCATTATACAATTGTATACTTTCGGTCCTTTACGTAAAAAAATATCTCAAAGCTACCGTTTCCGAAACTTCGATATATCGGAACGGCATAAAAAGGAAGGGCCAGTTACCGAGTGTAGTTATTGCAGCCTCAGTATTAATTGTTGAGGAATGAGATTTTCTTTTATTATTACCGCGTTCCAGCTAGCACTTTAGCCTAGAGAATCCGCGGAAATGTGTGCATATTAAACGAAAATAAAGGCTTAGCAAGTTTTAAGAAAAAAAATAATAGTTTTACCTTGTGTACTGCATATGTTATTAAATAATAGTAATAAACATTAAAACAATAAATAGGAACCTTATGCAATTCAACCTTTAAATATTTCTACCGTAATTATATGCTACAAAATTTGCGTCAAAATGGGAGACAAAGAAACCCACCTATCTCGGCTTACAAAATTTGCACACACCTCGTGGCAAGCAAATTACATAATAGAATTAAAAAGACAACAATAGTTCTCTTAACATACCACCATTTATCTAACATACATTATTTACAACATTACAGTCCAGTAAGTTCAGAAGCAAATGACATAATTTATCTTGAGATAGTTGATAAGTTAATATTGAAAGCTTTTATAATTTCCTTATAAATAAAACAATGCAAAAAACCCTACTAAAATATGGGTCACCAAAGTCTGGAAGAAGCCCCATTGAATTTCTAGAAGAAAGCCGAAACAAGCCCCATTTACCGGGAACTTCTTACTTACGTCTTGTCATCCGCTCAGAGGGAAGGGACGTTTCTGTCCCAGGAGCGGAGTAATAAGCTCCTACCGTTGAAGACAGGACAATGAATTTAAACTTAAAAGTCACGTCACAGTACCAAAGAAAGAGACAAACACTTTAAAATCGGTTCAATGGCGTCCTTTTGTTCAATAACGGCAGGAAGTGAATAAAAAGGATACATAGATGAGTCGGAACTGAAAGAATTATACAATATGGATTTTCACATATGTTTGTGATTTTACTGTAAAATAAAATAAAATAAAAAACTTGGAAAATTTCAAAACCATATAAGATCACTTAAAATAAATTTACAGAAAAATAAAGTTAAACATTTTGAATAAATATTGGGATTTGTTCAAAATACGAACAGTTTTTAGGAATATTACGAAATATGAAAAATTAAACTGGGTTCATTATATAAACGAAAACATAAACAATATTTTTCCTTATTCTGCGATTGATGGTGTAAAACAGGAAATATCTCATTATTTCGCTGTCTAGTTTAACTAGAGTGAGATTACAGCAAGTCAATAACGGGCACGTATCCCTGATCCATGTTTCATTTTTCGTGCCGCTGTGCGAAATGCCACTAAAGTTTGACTGGGGATTAAAACCACAAATATTGCAAATTGAGAGGGAAGCAAACATTACGGCAGAACTTACTCTTGATAGCTTTTTCCCTTATGTTGCAAAAAGGCGATGATTTGTACAGACATAAATTGTAGGCAATGAAAAACGGGGCTGTAGTTTGTTGATGCTACAGTAGTAACGAAATACTATGGAATGAAAAATAAATCTGATAAATTCAAACATTATGAAGGATAGCATAGCACAATTCTATTATTGTTATTTTTTTATTTGGTTTATTTCCGGGCACTTTTTAGCATCAGGTCATCAGTGTCCCATTTGATATCCATAGCGTGAAGCGGCCGATAAATTTTGCTCAGAGGTCTCTTCTTTCAGGCTTGAGGTTATTTTAGTCCCGTAAATCTACGACATGGAGCTCACGGCTTTACTTCCCTTCCCAAGGAAGCCATACTTAGAATTTTTACACCCGAAAAAATTCATGAATCTCGCCGGGAACCTAGCATATGTTAAAATATTGCATCAAAGTCACAAGGAGGGCATTCAATTGTGACCAGAAACAATGCCTCAAATGTCCCTCGCGGAAAAAAATCGCAGAGATTTTTATGTGCTTGAATATTGTACCAATTATGTTTTTTTCTGTTTTGTAATCTTAGGCATAGCTTACTGCAGCATGTAATTACTCAGTTTGGGATATTTTAGTGAAAAACTAATGCCTGACTTAGTGCTGAAACAATACAATTCGGTCTGATCCCCAGAACAAATCTTATTCTCCCTTATTCTTGACCTCTGTGTGCGGTCCTGGTGATGGTGTAGTGGTAACCGTACTTGCTTCGTAGACCAAAGATCCCCGGCTAGATCCCGGCTATGGTCGACTGACTTTTTCTGGCGTAAAATTCTGAAGTGTAGCTTCCTTCGGAAGGGAAGTACAACTACAGGTTTACGTATATCGATTTACGGTACGAAAAAGAATCTCAAGGCTGAAAGATCGGCCGGCTCACGTCTGAATTGAATGGAACGTTGTTGAACTGGGACGTCGTCCGTAAATAAACCAAATCAACAAATTCTCTTGTACATTTTAATCAAACAAGATCTCTCAAAGATACAGCGAGCACACAGGTCATTTCAAAACTTCCTATCTGAATAACTACCAATTTAAATAATTTTGATGCTAAAAATTTAAATACTACTGTCATAAGTTACTTTGTTTTCTACCGTTACGGCCTGAACTATTGTTATTGTTGTTGCTTAAGAATGAAGAGAATAAAAAATTAGTCAATTTAGGACTAAAAATATTTTGTATAATATTGCAGCAACACAATCTGTTTCTAAACTCCTGACTTTTCCTCTTATATTCTGTTATATTGCACGATATACACTCTTTTGATAAAGTTTATATCCGAAACACAACCAGTTTATTAAATGCTTGGTAGTTTTATAGCAGATATTAAATTGAAACAATAACATAAAAAACAAAAACTAAGACAATAATTACACCCTTTTCAAAAGACGGGAGTGGCATAGTGACTGGGGGTAAATCTAAAATATAATTAACATGGGTTTTTAATCTTCAATTTAAATATTTTCATGTTTAAATGAAGTTTATATTAACTAGATCGTTTTTCAGATTGAGAAGTTTAGAAATGAAGCAATGTATAATATTGTCGATTCAGATAAAAACAGAACTGGAGGCAGGGTAAATGGTAATAATTATTTTCAAGGGTTGTAAAAATCTTTATTGATGCAGTAAAATCCTTAAGCATGTCTTTGAGAAATATTTTATGCTGGAAATGTTTTTTTTTATAAAAATAGGAAACCAAATTCTAAAAGCACACAACAATGCAAAGTAAATTCCTGTAAAATTGTGTTTAAAATACCCAGAACTGCATATTATATCAGTCAGTTAAATAAAATCACAAAAAAGAATGGGGTGAAATCTTTTGTGCTGCATTTCCTATTTTTAAATCAGTGTATGTTAAATTCTACTTCTGTACATTCCTAAGATTGGTTGGAACGGACGAAGAAAGACGTTTGGTGCATCATTCTAGCTCGAGGGATGGCTGTTTTTGACTCGCTCAGAGAGGACATTTCCGGTAGGATGGGATGATGTGAGGAAACGCAGACATAGACTTGAATGAATTCTATACCCTTAGAACGCCTCACAATCATACTCCTACGCAACACAAGCCCATCTCTTTTGGCACTTTCAACTCTGTAACAGAACCAACGAAATAAGATTAATGAAAGACTAGAAAATACATGGAAAGGAAAGGTTCATCCCAGTATTGTTCTAAGCCACGAAAAAAAGGCATGGGATCACAGTGCACTTGGTATATTTGAAACATGTAATATGACCCCTTTAGAACCCATTTCTAACAATCTGCTTGTTCATTTTCAGTTAGTTACACAATAATATCAAGGGAAACACAAAGCTGGTCCATCCAAATGTATAGAGTAACTTTTATGTGCAAAGTTGTAGCTACCATTATAGATGAATTAAGTATGAAATTGTTGAATTTTAAATATGAGACATATAGTAATTATCTTTTACGAAGATTGTACTGACCTTTAGATTTTTTCAGCGATTCAGACGAAAGCTTTGTGCTCTAGTTACAGAAAGCGAGTAGCCGGCAACTATACTTTGATAGAACAAGTTATGTTCTAATGCTAAGAATACACTGAGGTTGACAAAAAACATGAATTTTATATGATTCTGTATGATGGTTAGAGTAAATTATGACTAAATACCATTGCAGCCATTGGTGACAAACTCATTTTATAAATTATTTCAGTCTAGGTTTGCTTATCATGTGTGAAGAGCTATATGTTGTGTAGCATTGGTTTCTAGGGAGCAATGCGAAACATAATGAGATGAGTTTCAACTTGAAACATGTGGTGTAATCTCAACTCAGCTGTGATGCTGACCGCCAACTGAGACACTGCCAAATTATATTTCTCAATTTCAGTTCTGTCAAATTAAAAATGTGGCTGTGGTTCACGGAGTGAGCTGGAGTTTCTGAGAACGTCTTTTTTTTCCTAGTAATACGTTACAAACAAAGCAAAATGTTAATTATTATTAAAGTAATACAATGTCTCAACTAAATGTCATTCCGGTCGTTTGAGAAGGCTCTGGGGAAAATGTAAACATCAGCAGACACGATCATCAACTCAAAGCATTTTAACTATCATGGACGGGGCCTTCAGAAGTATTCTAACCATGGACTAGAAACTCTGTTGGGTAACTGGAGAAGTAGCTTTGCAGCAAATGGATATACCTCTATTCTAAACTTTTTTGGATATTCCAGAACTGAGATTGAGGTCTGACCCAATGAATACTCAATATTGCACCTCCCCTCCATTTAAGATAACTCTCTGATCTCGATGCACATTAAGGAACGTAAACAATTTACATGGTATGCCGATGGATCTCGTAAAAGGATATAATCGGGTGCAGGGATATATGTCCTATCTCAAAGGGCCAACTTTAGCACAAGCCTTGTTAAATATTGCACAGTGGCAGAAGTATTTGCTGTCCTGAACTGTCCAAATAGAGGACTTGAGAACAGTTATCACCCAAAACGAATTCTCATCCTCTCAGACAGTCAAAGCACTTTCCTCCCAACAGGTGAAATCAAAATATTATGGGAGTGTCAAAATGACCTGTCCGCCCTGGCATCTCACAACAGGCTCAAACTACGGTGAGTACCAGGGCTTCAGGGCATTCATGGGAATGAGAAAGCAAATCAATTGGCAAATAGGTATGCTGATACTCCCTTTTTGGCCCTGAGCCCGCGGATGGAATCATTACACATACTGGTAAGACCGCGGCTAGAACTTGATTGGAGATAAACATAAACTAAGGCGGCAAACTTATCCTGGACAAACGCAAGCTAGAAAACCTGTCCTAGGTCCTAGCAATACTTTTTCCACATCTCTTCTAAAATTAGACAGAAGAGCAATAAGGAATATAGTTCCATCAATTACTGAACATGGTCACGTCAGGAAACATCTACGAAATGCGGGTTCTACTCTATAAAGATGAACCCACTTGTAGAATATGTAAACAGGATGAAAAATTTGCCTCTCATATCCCATGAGTGCCCATTCCTGGTAAAAAAGACTTCTTTCTATATATCCACGGAAGACATTGGAACCAAAATACTGCAAGTTTTTCAAGGAACAAACTGTGGGAAACAATGAAGGCGTTTCTTCGAATGTGGTAGCACAATAAGCATTATAGGCTAATGTGCCGAGGTTGCTCAAACCATTAAACCCTCCGTCATCTATCTGTATATGTATCCATAATAAAGCGTTGGGCTGCTAAGCATGTCGTATGGTACAATATATGTAACGAATTTTCATCTAACAATCATGCATAAGATCAATGAGAAATCTTTCCACAGTAAGAAGGCTATTTGCATACTATGTTCAAAATTGAAGATGACAAAACTATAATTGTCATATCAGTTCGCTACCCCGAGATGGCACCCAGCTTGCTTGAACAGGTGTTATGAGTGCTATTCAGGTCGAGGCTTTGTGGTCTCAGCGTGATGGGGCCACGGCTCATGCTACGAGAAATTTAGGCACATTTCTACCAATATCATAGTTGTGTAATCTCATGAATGGGAAAGTGCAAACATATACAAGATTGCCTTAGGCTATTTACTGCGGGACTTCTGGGGAACAAAGTGTACCTGAATAAATGGGCGACAACAGTTCAACTGAAGAAAAAGTACAGGACAGCAATCGCTCCAGAAAATTTACAAGGGGTTATCATCAATTTCAAGTCAGGATTACAATGTATGTTATCTCATCAGTGTACAATGCATGTCATTATATATTTCTTTGAGATATTAATAGCCTCTTTGCCATATAAAACGTTTCTTCTTTATGATTCCGAGTGCTAAACAATTATATTTATATTTTATCTTCTACAAAAGAATTTTCCAATCATCTAAATTCATAATAATTGTTAAAAATACTTTTTCTACTACCATTCTAATTTGGTGTTATCTGTATCTAAACGAGGCTCATTGATGCAGATTTAAATTTTTTTATACGCGATTCGATGTTTGATGCTTATTGTATATTTTTATATCGAATAGTTTGCCTATTATGTTGGCGATTTCATTTACTTATGTTATTTTTTTTTTTTTTTGTTTATTTACGGACGCTCTTTAACATCTCAGGCCATCAGCGTCCCATTCAAATAAGGGCGTGAAATGACCAACAAATTTTGCTCAGAGGCTTCTTCTTTCAAGCTTGAGGTTCTTTATGGTGCCGTAAATGCACGACACGGGTCCCACGACTTTACTTCTCTTCCGAAGGAAGCCATACTTAGGATTTTTACGCCCGAAAAAAGTCATTGCTCCTGGCCGGGATCGAACTGGCGATCTTGAGTTAAGAAGGCAAGTATGGTTACCACTACACCACCAGGATCGTCTTCATTTACTTTGACAATGGCTTCAGGCGTCAGTAAATATCTATCTGAATTTTTTTCCTCTCCACTTCATGAATTCCCAATCCAGTTTTTGCTAAATCCACTTTGATTTTTAGGTAATAAATAATTACTGAAATTCACATCTTCCTCCACTATTTCATGAAGTATTGAAATTACTTGCAAAGCATTATCAATAATACCATAAAATTAAATTTTTTGTTGAAAACCCACACACTCGCAAAATCGAAACTGTGTACTGATCGCTTATAATGTTTTGTTTCCCACTATTTCAGTCCGTTTCATAGTTCTATATTGTTAATATTGCTAAAAATAAATATTTATAAGTAAATATGTAGTTTTAGCGTACTAATCTAACTGGCCTTAAGAAAATGAACGTATGCAACTTTCACATTGTCGCCAACCCTTCTAGCCACTGGAATAAAATATCATTCTGTTACTTATTTAACGAACTAGTGTCGTAGCTATAACGGTAATATAAATAAAGCATCATTATTCTTAACGCTTTCAAATTGGGGAAATATCGAAACTACGAGAGGTATGTATGAAAATTCAAACAGTATTTAAGCTATTGTCTAACTGTATTTATAAACAATAACTCTTACTTATTTTCATGATGGACACCAGCCAAGATAGTTACTCCAGATCAGTGAACGGCACGTCCTCTCTCCTCAATTTCACACAGTAGATACTCGAAACCCACTAAAGAATGCTATCTAATCCCTAAGTTGCTCATGCGCAGATTCTTATTTTCTTTACGTACTCTTTCCAGCTTTCCCTTCTACTTCTTAACGAACTTAATGCTGCAACACATTTCCCCAAACCCCACATACGCCACAGTATATACTCTTACGAAATTGATGACGCTGGTTTACTTCGTAACTTACTTTGTACTTGGCTTAATTGCTAACATTACATGCATAATAACTATTACTTAAGGCACTGGAATCTAATAAACCGAATCATTGTTTTTAGTTTTTTGAATAAACTTAAATTTATGCTCTAAAGCAAAAGTGAAAGTGGATATCTCAAGCGCTGTCGCTTGTTTACTAACAACTCAGCTGTCTTCATACCCCTCTAGTTTTAGTCAGCTCAATGAACACTTCCGTGAAGTTAGTGGAATGTCCTAGTCGGGGTTTCTGGGTTTCTAGGTGAGAAAATGGAGCTCTAGGGAGCATTAAAATCAATTAAAACCTAAATACATGCCATGTTTAAGTAAGGCGATAAGAGTGAAGTTTGGGAAATGCGAGAAATGAAAATCATTCCAAGACAGATAGCAAGGGGGAGGGGAGATGCTTCATTGTCTGATAGATTCACGAGTAAAGGGAACACCTGCACCCCAAAGTGGTGGAAATGATTCTCTGTATTTCACCCTACTGCCTTTGAGAGCTATCCTCTTGAGGGCAAAGTGCATTGGTATGGAGAGAATGTTGTTTGGCACGGCCCAATATTGTGCCCCCATTAGAAATCAATGTGTACTAGCGGTAATGAAAATATCGATTTCCCACCCTCCACGTAAACACACACTTTTTTTTCTGTACAATTTTTTTGTGTGTTTTCCCGCTTTCAATGCTAGAGAAGGTCTCTTCACTAATCCGTTCTAATGCACTGGTTTTACACTGCTCGCTTCTGTAAATATATGAGAGACCTAAATTACTAGCGTAGCTTTTCGACATCTGCAAAAGGGGAAAAGGGTGCTACCACCTGATATAGGTGAATTTATAAGCTTAATATATAAAATAAAAGCATTTGTCACTTGTCTATTTAATTATTTTCCTTTCTTTTTGAAGTTCATGAATTTACTTCAGGTAATCTCTGCTTTTTCTACCCAAGATTTCCTTAGAATATATTTATACAGTAATAAATTTAGAATGAAACATAGCGTGCATAGGCTAAATGTGATATTTTTTGGCACACGTCGTTTTGAAGTTATGGATATTTTTGTAGAAGTTATGAAAATGGGAGCATATCTACAACCGAATGTTTTCATCAAATCCCACTACCGCCACGGTGGCCGAAGTCATTAAGGCGCGGACTCGTGAGCGGGAGGTCTGGGGTTCGAATACCTCCAGGATCGTCCTCCCTGACTGAGGTTTTTTCCAGGTTTTCCTAAGTCTTCATAAATGGCAAATGCCGGGGAGGTACCCTAAACTTATGCCTGGAACCTTACCTTCCTTAAAAAAAAATCCTTTCCCAATATATCATTGCATTTCATGTATCACCAGTGTTAACCGCCTGTGTGCCTCAGTAGTAAAAACGGGCGTTAAACACTATTTAAAAAATCACATCCCAATTTTCATCTACAGGATGTTCAATTTATTGTAGAGCACCTCTTTATGACACAAATGACATATGAAGCAAATGAAATTGTGTAGCTTCATTTGTGTTTATACATTTCATATAAGAAGTTTTCTTTACTGACCTACTTTTTGTAAATTTATGAGTCAAAAATCAATACTTTCTTCAGATTTGCTGCTGCTATCCCTCAGAATGATGGCAGGATTACATCTACCCTTGTAACGTTCCCCCTGGTGCAAATGGTCCTCCTGCTGACATGTCTTAAATTTAGAATGAAAATTTCCAAAATATAATTAGAGCATGAACGATGAAAGTTTCTTGGTTTTTTGTTCCCTATAAAACCATGAACAACACATTTAAAGACTTACAATCATAAAATTCACTTTTGTTTAGAGCACAGTAAAATTCTAGATCATTTAGAACTTGAAAATTTTGAGAGCCAAAAAAGTCTCTCAAAGTTTTGCTACTAAAAGTTTAGGAAAAACTTGTCAAAAATAACTGAAATATTTATCTTCTTTATCCAACAACTAAATTATATAGCTGTCAATAATTGATCATACTATTATTCACCGTTGCTGTAACGCTTATTGACTATATAATGTCAAGACTTTTAACTTTTTATATTGAAGAACAGATTAGCTCCTCATAATTGGAGCGTGACAAAGTCTTCAAAGTCATTTTTAAAAGTCATGCAAAATGTAATGAGCAGGACCCAGAAGTTAGGCATCGTGTCTTTTTAATCAGGGTGGATATATTTAAGAGTTAGACAGAAGTGAACGTGTTTCTGTATATTTGCGGTTGTTAGACAGTTTTTATTTCACATTTTCCCCTTGTCTTGGCTTCTGTTGCCTTTTTTAAGGTTTAAAACCTTTTTTTTATTTTCGCATTGCAAAAAGAATATAACAAAGTTATAAAAATTAAATAGCATCTTCACTTCACAAAAATATCTATTGAAAATCTTGCTATATATTTATTTCTTTTCAAGTAAAAACTTTCTGCTCAAACCACTCACTTAAGCTCTTAAAATAGCAGAAACTTCATTGTGAAAGGAACGGACGGCTACCTCGGAAAATAGAGAGAAGTACTGCAGGATTGAATAGTCCTGGAGAATGATCTTTTATCGATTTGCGCAAGGCATTTCTAGGAAATTTGTGGTGGGAATAAATTCTCAGCTGCATAAATGTAACGAACAGTTGCAAGCGAGAAAGACGAGAGCGGTACAGCTCTACAATAAACTGTCCCTACAGTGTGTTCAGTACTGAAGTAAGAAATACTAACCTGAAATCCCTATAAACGCATAAACAGAAAATGAACTGGGTCAAAAATCCCTGCGCAGCTTTTGCTCATTCACGAAGACCTAAACAAAACTACTTTACTTCATCTTGTTCAACATTTCCATGATGTTCTGAAAGGTAATGTTCTGTTGTAACTCGTATGAATCCTTCCGAATACCTAGCTTGTTTTAAACATGCTTCAATCATTTCACTGCAAGTAGGGCGTTCATTTCCCACGATGAAACACATTCTCTCTGACAAGCGGCTGACTATGACAGTTTATACCTTGAGAAATATGCTTTTGTTACTTGTAACCAAGAAAAACAACCTCAAGTACTTTAATTGTGTGACAAAGAAATTATAACGCCTCTG
This sequence comes from Metallyticus violacea, assembly GCA_030762175.1. NCBI lineage: Eukaryota > Metazoa > Arthropoda > Insecta > Mantodea > Metallyticidae > Metallyticus > Metallyticus violacea. The sequence goes on along the minus strand of CM060844.1, from coordinate 46,028,312 downwards.
AAATACATATTTTCATTAATAACGACTGATATTACTCTCTGTTTTCCCCTTAATAATTGTCTGTCTTAATTATATTACTGCCTATTTTCAGTTTATTTTTGCCTGCCTATTTTAAATAAAATAAATGCCTGAACTTCCGGGCTTTGATAATTTTCATGAATTATACAAAACTTTTTTAACTAGTATATTGATAGTGAAATAGGACGTTAACATTTGTGTCAAAATAACGAGAGCTTTCCTTTCATTGCATCAAACCCTACATTATAGAGAAATATGTGTAATTCAATATCATGAACTAAAAATTAAATTTTAATGTAACCAATTATACCTATACAGCTAATTTCATACTAAAGTAGAGCAGTCATAGATGAAGACATTTGTTCCCACTTTTAACAGAAACATTTTAGCTGGGAATTTAACAAGCAAGAGCGTCCCAGTTACGGCTCAGCAGGTGAAGTGCATGATTGCAAAGTGTGTTGTCGCTAAGCAAATGTTTACTTTTGCACAGCGAGTATTTACTATGAATCACGTGTACTGACAGAGTTGCCTCGTCAAGCTTGAACACAATTTGTACAAATACTTTCCTCTGTTGAACTTCAAATAATCACACTATTTTCATTGCATAAGATTAAAATATGAGACAGATCTCCGGCCCCTTACCCTCAAGGAAACTAATTTGCATATTGAATACATGATAACTAATTAATTGTAAAATATATCATGTATTGCAAATATATGGAAGCATCTTTAGTATAAATATCTACTTATATCATATAAGAGTTTTAGAAAGGATAGAGTACGGTCAGAAGTTTGATTTCTGGTAAGGCTGAAGTTTAAAGTCCCTCCGAGAAAGGCATCATATTTTACCCAGTCGTATTTATCATCCAACTGTTTTAATTGCATTTCTGTAGAAAGTGCACGGTAGACTTTCTGTTGTATATTTGTATTTTGTGGAGTTTACCGAGAATGAGATACACATTAGAATATTTTTTTATGGAGTACTGTAACAAAGAATTTTGTAATACGCAGGATCCATCGACTAACAAATAATTATTAGTTACCAAAAATAACCTTCTCAAATTCGAAAGTATAGCATCTACCCAGTAATGCTAAACGTGGTTGGTGACAATCGGACAAATGATGGCACTGCAAATAAGCCAAAGGAAAATGGAGCGGAAGGTTTCAGAAATAACAAAAGGGGACAAAATATCCAACGAAGCTTAATCTCAAATAACTTCTACAATAGGCATCACATAAAGAGCCGCCAAACTGAAATGGAAATTGGGAGGCCACATAGCAGGGTGCAGGACGATAGAAGGACGTATAAAACCACCATGTGGGACACATGCTTAGGCAGAGACTGAGTTGGGAAGACTTGCGCGGCATAGGCAGGTCGACAATAGTCCAGAATAACAAGAAACAGGAATACTTATATGGAAAACCATCGAACGTCAATTTCGCAACGAGTGAAATATGATGAACAAAAGTGTAAAGAAGTGTAGCATGCAGGGCAATACTACTGTACACAACCCTAATGCGAATTAGCTCATCGCATTAGAGAATAATAGCTATCCTTTTGTAGGAGGCCTTTATCCTTTTTAGGGACATTCGGCTATTTTGTGGTTATTATTATTATTATTATTATTATTATTATTGTTGTTATTGTTGTTGTTGCTTCTTACTGCTGCCCTAGAGGTTTCGTGACATATGAAAATGTATGTTTCTGTAAAGAGCAAATAAGAATGTAGTCGTTTTAGCATTATTTATTGGACAGTTATGAAGCCGTATATTATGACGAATTTAACAATTTAAGCTTGGATAAATAATAAATTACTGGAAAATTGTAATATTAAAAGAATAAGAATTATTAACAATAAATATTAAATTCTATTAAAACATTGGAAATATTTTCCTTCCACATACAACATGTGCTATAAAACTTTCCATAATAAAAGAAAAACAACTACTCTGATGACTTAGAAATTCTTTCACCCTTTCGACAGTTAGCACTTTATAACTTCAAAATAAGCGACAAATAAAACTAGCACTATTAATTATCTTTATTTGCAATCTTAAGCTATGGAGATTTGTGTTGATTTGGTTTATTTACGGACACTCTTTAACATCTCAGATCATCAGCGTCGCATTCTATTCAGTGCGTGAAACGACCGATAAATTTTGCTCATAGACCTCTTTTTTCAGACTTGAGGTTCTTTGTCTTGCCGTAAATGTACGACACGGGACCCACGGCTTTAGTTACCTTCCGAAGGAAGCCGTACTTAGGATTTTTACCCCCGAAAAAATCCATCGATCCTGACCGGGTTTGAACCCGCGATGCGGGGTTTAGAAGGCAAGTATGGCTACCATTACACCACCAGGACCGACTAAGTTGTGGAGAGAACAGACTTAGCAACCGAAATGAGAAAAATATAAAAATGATAGGGAAATGTTTGGGCAAAGTACAGAGAAATGGATAAGAATGCTTAAGAGGAAGGTAGAAGTACAATAGGCCAGCTATAAACAAGGATAGAATAATACTGTAATAAATATGATGGTCACCAACACACTAATAACCTGGAGTTGTGTGTTTTGGGATTAGAATGTAAACTCTAGAGGAGATAAGTAATATTAGTATTATTTTATTTTTAAATCATACTTTGTAATGGTTGATAAAGTATATGTATTTGAATGAGTATTGTCGGCAAGTCCCGTTAGGGATTCATTCTTGGAGTGAACAATGCGGAAAGAGCCCTACTAGAGTTTTATTCTGCTGTTAAAACTATTTATTGACTTCATATTTGATACTTCTGGGGGTTCCATTGATTGTAACGGCTTCTCCTTTACCATGGAGAATTTCAGTGCCGAGGCCAAATAATTGATGACGGCCGTTGGGGTTTCAGCCGCTCGGCTGGGTTCCGATGCAGGATCAACAAAGTTCCTATCCTGGCGGCTTCTGTCTCTTAACTTCTTTCTCTAGACCGTCCTTATCACCTGTTTTTAAACAGAGTAAAATGCTGAAGTGCCTGCATTAGGTCCGCGCACCTTTCCGTGAGAGGTTGCTTTGTTTGTTCTTACTGTTACCCTAGACGTCGAATAATTTCAAAGGTAAAAATGACGCCATTCAACAATCCAGATATACCTTTGCTCTAAAATGCAAATGTTTAAAAATATGCTTTGTGCGACTAAATTTTCTTGGTATAAGATTAACAAACGGATTTGTAGAAACTGCACCCATCCAGTTATCCTTATGTGACGAACAGGACGTGGCTAGTAACTTCAATGCCAGCTATGTTTGGGTTGTTATGAAACATTGTGGTTGTATGTTGTTCTTGGATAATTTCTATTCTTATTTTTAATAGTTCGAAAGAATATAAAATATTTTTTCTACCATAAACTATATTTTAACTACTTTCTGTAATTTTGTGACTCCTTGGCCTGAGCACGTGACAGTATATGTAGTCTGTTGAGATATATTTTCAATTTTCAGTAAAAACAATCTGTGTCCCAACATAGTTCGTGCTTACTCTTAGAACTTTTAGAACATTTTCTCAAAATCAGGCAACAGCAAATTTTCATTTGGAGCAAAGTAAATTAAAAACATATATTTAATAAATAACAGCAAACTTGGGATCGAAAATAAAGAAGAAGCTTTATTTTTAGTTTCTAATAATTATGCCAAATCATATCTTTCCCCATTGGAACTTATTAACTACTAGACTAGAGCTATGCATGCTCAATGGGGGAAAAGTTTTGTCATAACCATTAAAAAATGCTAAATTTCCAAGAGTAACCTCTCCACCGAGCAGTTCAATTTTTAGTTTGGTGAACAAAAGTTCTAACGCAAGGCATTTTTATCGATAAGAAGCCCAGAACGAAAACGGGTCTTAATACGGTCTTTAAAGCAACTTACACTCCAAATTGATTTATCTGTCGGCAGTGCGTATAAAGCCACTCAGCTGCTGCATCTTAATATGAAATTGCTTCTCGTTTGAAATAAAACCCGTGGAGACAATGAAACAAATTATCCGCGAAGCAGTTTGCCATATTCGAGCGTAAGGATGCGGCGAGTGTCTGAAAACATTTTGGAAGGGATTCATTCGAGCATCTACTTTGATAGTACAGTATTAATTGTCATTTACTAGTAATAAACAACGAATAAAACAAAATGTTCGCGGAGAGTTTCCACTGCACTACAATATTCCCCTCGGCAGGTGTCGGCTAGTTACGCAGTAGGTTCTCTTATTTGCGTAGTGGAATAAAGAACTGCATAGGATAATATATGGGCTTTATTCTCTATCATTTCTAGTCGTATAATGTCTAGTTTAAAAGAAAATCTAATATTTATGTGAAACATGCATAAAATGAAGTGACTATACTTGTTTTATTGCTGAAGATTCCTTTAGCGTTTCGAAGCTGGGTTGTACATATGTGCGAACAATTTGTTTTTCATTCAACGCCCAAAGGCTTATGCCTGCTAAGAGAACCAAGTCCTGGATACCTGTTCAAAAAGTAAATATTACAGGAATTTCTCTTGCTTTTCAACCGGAGCGCTGTTAAATAATATTCCAAGTTCGAAAAGCAGAGAACGAAAGGGATGGGGTAAAAAGTTCGTGCGGCTGGAGCAGAAATAAATCAACCCTCATTTAATGCAGTGCTGGCGAAACGACTTAAACCGTCCACAACATCAATAATCGTGATTAACGGTATAATCACTTCAGCATATGCTCTCTCTGACCTTTTGGCTTTTTCCTTTTCAGCTCTGTTTGATTAAGTGTTTCTAAGCTCTGTGCTAATGAGGATATAGATTCCGTATATTGTACGGTACAGTGAGCCGCGAAGGATATGTCATTAAGAATTTACAGATGAAAGAAATAAGCCACATTTTCTGCTATTAAATATTTAGAGACGAATATAAATGTGAGGGAAATTTATTTCATCGCATAACTCGTTTTAATTTATATTTATTATGCCGCTTAGTACCTTTCAAAACACCCCCTTTGGGACCACATTTTAGATAAAGAACATTCCTTACGTTCCTGCAAAGTTGTCGTACGGGTTTAGGGTATCACAGCTCTCTCCTTTGTCTCATTTACGGCCTAAAATACGCATTTCAATGATGAAAACCAAAAATTCCAGGAAACAAATCTGAACTGAAATGAAGCCGAGGTATTTTATCGAAAATACCTGTACTTGACCGTGTGAGTCAATTAGCTTAGAAGCTTACTCATGATTGTATAGGGAACAAATTTTTTGTTTTATCACAGCACACAAAATAATCGATAATAGGATTTATAACTCTGTAAAATAGACAAGATAGCGTGATAATAGCTTTCTCTTTTTTCCCTTGTTTTTAGTGCATGTTCCTTTTCTCAGCAGCACCGGTCCTTATTATCCCGTTTTTTTTTTACAATATATGACAAACTTTCTATAAATTATGTTATTTAATGATAGAAACAAAAACGCTGCATAGATACATATAGCGGGATGAAATGATAAACATATGTTCTATACCGAACCAAGACCACACTATATTTACCTAATCGCAGTGTAGGTATCGATAATAAACAAAATGGTGGAATATGTGAGCCGTATATTAATTACATCACCTTGTTAATTCCAATAATGTGCTTACTACAGTGGTTTATATTTGGAAATAAATCAATAGTATCTTTGATGTTTATTAAGTTAACATTGATTTAGAGAAATTACACCAGGAACTTGTTAAATAGAAAGCATTATACATCAAGGGTTGCTTGTCATGGCTTTGTTATGACAGTACACGGCATAATTACAGTTCCTAAATAGCAGTAATTAAAGAAGAAGTGGATAAAGTGTATATATCTACAACTTGTGAAGTTAATGGTGAAATTTTAGTGTGTATTAAACGTATCGTTCCAAACTCTGTGGTTAGGGAGGACATTTTCCCTACAAATTTCTCTAATCTACCATCGTATGTGATGATGTGGGTTAGCAAAGAAAGGAAAGATCAAAAAAATAAATAAATAAATACAAACGTATGAAGTGGGGTTTGGATTAAGATGATGAGAGTTTTAGTGAGCCTTATATTATAACATGTTTCAAATACTTTGCAAATGAGGTTATGCAGAGACAGATACAGACGTAGTAAAATCGTTTATGTTGCTGCTTTTAAACACTTGGGGTTTGCTTATTGGTTAGTTGCAGTTACGTGGGTGGTAGTAAATAAACAACAGCGTGTTAGTTCTTTAGTTTTTTTATTAAGTTAATATTGATATTCATTAACGCGAAATATGCACTTGAGTAATATATTTTAATTTAAATTGTAAATTAATAACGCTACATTGTCTACACTATAGCAGATATAACCAACTTAACATAATCACTGTCTTAAAAATGACTAACATAAATTTCTATAGCAAATTCTTCCCCATATAACTAAATTTTGGTGGACGAATAGTACCAATATGGGGTGGTAACAGCAACAAACCAGGCGGAAATTACAATTTGACTGCAAGACGATAGCGAGATACATGTAATAATAGTTTACACACAATAAACAAATAAACATTTATCCAGGTAACTGCCCCCATCACAAAAAAGGCTACAAATTTACCAAATGTTATAGAACATTTTTGTGGGTAAGCCTTGTTGAAGAATATCATCGCAGAACGATGGAACACGACTTCCCACCGAGTCAGACGATAGTCTCGAGCAAGAACAAGACCAAAGCTGAAACATAGCTACTGATACCAAAGACTAGAGTGCCGACAAGTACAAGCAGTAGAGCATGGTGATACTTTGTCATAAGAGAAGAAAAGAAACATTTGAAGGCTCGGAGCAAGAGCGCACACAAACATAACCGAGCGGAGAATGCTTGTAAGTTACAATATATAATGAGTTTTTGGCCAAGTAATTTGTAATTGTATTTGGTCATGTTTTTGTTACCCATGGCAGGAAACTTTCCAGCTTTTTTCTTGTGTTGATGTTCATTATATGTAGGTTTCTCAGCTTCTTATTCTACCTGTTAAATGATATTCTTGTTTTTTCTAATATATATGAATTGTAAATGTTATTGTCAGTTGCAATAATGGTTTTTAATGAAGACATGTAATTGTGGTGTTTGTTGTATCTGTCGCTTCTTTGAACGAAAGTTTTAAAATTATTTTAAAATTCATTTGCCAGTCAAAATGATTGATATACATTAATTATAATTTTTTAAAAAAAATTACATGACTCAGAATTCTTAGTATTGTATTTTAAGTTCTATAGAATAATATGTTTTTATGTATCATAAATATATTTGTTAAATTCGCTAATTATTTATTTTCTAAACGAACAATAAATATTTTGCATAAAAGAGATATAATTATGTAAAAGGTTTTTGCTAAATAGAAGTATTAAGTTGAAAGCATACAAAAAAATTAATTACAACTGTACTAAAAGTCGGTGCATTTTAAAGTGTGTTGTCCACACTTCAGCTTGAACTCATAGGTCGATGTTGAGCATTTATAGATGTATCACCAAGACAAGTTTTCCTCCAGTAATCAGAAATCCAGTACCTCAGTTCTTTCGCCCGTAGACGAAGTAATTTTTACTTTCTTACTTTGTCGCAATGACTTGATACTTTCTGCACAAAAGATCCTCACGCTCCCAGAGGATATTGTGCTCAAGTCAGCATTTTAATGCTTAAATATTTTCTATCCTTTAAAGCTTAAATTTTGAATGTTCTACTGCGTTTTGGGAAAAACTTGGGGTTTTCATCTACATTTTATGATGCTGCATTGCTCTTATTGTAACATTCTCCTTACAGATGTACTAAAGTCTAATAGGAATTTTTATTCGTGAAGTCTCTCCTTGTTCAGACGAGGGAAAATATTCCTTACAATTAACCAACAGAAAATTCGGCTCATTATTCCAAACGATAGCAGTTTTTATAACTAATAAAGCTACCAACACTTAAAATATTATATATCAATAAGCGAAGAATAATGTAATAACAGTTTCACCATGACATTTCGTGTTCTAGGGTTAAAAATACGTATGGAAAGAACAGCTGTAAATTTCATGGTAATAATAATAGTAATAATAATAATAATAATAATAATAATAATAATAATAATAATAATATGTTTTTAAAAATAATAGAATGTTTTCTAATACACTCCATTCAACACCAACTATATTTTCTTCAAATTTTGATTTGTAATCCATTATAAAATAATTTATTACATTCTATAGCTAATAGAACATTTTCATTAATTAATATGTGTATGATATGTGTAGGTGTGTGGAAATATGTTTTAAGGCAACGCCTGTATTTATTTAATCATACCTACAAAATACACACCAATACTTTCTATGTTTCGCAGTATTTAATCCAGCGACATGAAGGGAATTATCAAGAGAGGGGTCCAAAATCATGTTTTTGTTTTTGCACCGTTTTAATGGTCGGAATTTTCTGTTTGTTTTAATATGATTTTAATTCATGTTCTTTGGTTATAAGTTTTTTTTTTTTAATATTTTTAAGTATGTCACTCCAGAAGCCTTTTGTTTATTTCGCCAGTGCTTGTTTAGTTAAAGTTTTATATTTCAGAAACTATTTGCTCTAGAAGGCTGTGGTTTATCTTGAATTATAGAGAAATGATGATGATGATGATGATGATGATGATTATGGCTTCAGGACGCAAAACAGCTATGGTCATATGGTCATTACAGAGAAAGACGCATTTCATAAACGGACAGCATTTGTTTTCATAATATCATCCTTTGTTGTTTTGCAATATTGAGGGTTTTAGATTTTGTTTCCCTCAACATTTAATTTTTCTATAAAATTATTTTTGGGTGCAATTATTGAAAAACTACATTTTTGGGGTATAAATTTCCCATTTTTTAGAATCTGTATAAACCATCACTTTGAAAAGTTTATCACTTTTTCATGATATTGTTGTTATGATATGGATCTATTATGGTAGAGCTAGGACAAGATGTGGCAACGTAAATATAAAATGTTAGAAAAAAATAGAATATAAATAAACAATTCAATAATAATTTATAATTTTCTTCAGCGAGATGGTATAGTGTTGAAAATAGATCAGCCAATTTCAATTATGTGCATTTGTATGCTGTAAAATTGTGATTGCATTAGCTTTAATAGTCCCTGAGAAAATGGGAACTGAAGTTCGTAAATTTAACTTAACAAGAATAGGTCTTTCATACTTCCCTTAAATGAACCACCTCTGATGCAATGAGAGATTATTTCATTGTATTTTTAAACAAACTTTCTGCGCGCTTTTAATAATAGCTATTCAAGAAAATAAAGATATAAAGGGAAAAAATTACAAATGAAAACTACATTATAGGGCAGGCCTTTCAGCAGAAAAAACGGATATAGATAACATTAAGGACCGTTAAGTTAACCAAAGTTTGTAGTTAACTGAAATGAAGGCACTTTTATGTAAACATTTTATATTATCGTGCACGTTCTATAAATACATAAAAGAAGACGAAACAAGATAATAATTAGAACGCAACTTTGGTACAAAGTCCTTAATTAGTTTGTAGTTTCACTTCAGCAAAGCTCATTTTGCTGTTCCATTGATGCAGAGTTGGAAGGAGGGGGGTGCAAAACTCTTTAAGTGCTCACAAGTTCGTTTATTTAACGGAAATTAAAACAAGTGAACGCTTGTTACTGTTTCATTTTCCCCTCTCTCTTCGATATAACAAACCTTATCAATAAATAGAAGCGAATTTCTGAGCCTTCATTCCCAAATTTCAATTAAAGTTGTTGAATGAAACAAAGAAAGGTTACCGATGAAAGCATTAGGTAGAGGTTTAGTCGAATGAGCCGTGCTGCAATATTCAACACAATATTATTAAGTACTGTTAAGATGGTTTTGTAAATGTAGGATAAAAACTCGTTATATTGTGTTTATTACTTCCTGTATTCCCCAGACACAGAAGTGATAAATTTCAAAATAATCCTTCCTGTTTTGCATGGAATTTATTTATGGGATATATATTTTTACGGGTATAGCATTGGAACATTGTACAGAATGTTCAAAAATGCACGGCATATCTTCTAGAATACACTGCTCATATGTACACACTTTTAGCGTCCAGAAATTTTTTATTCTCCAGTTTTTAAGGTGTATTCATGACACACAGCTGTTCATATCAGATTAAAATGATTGTAGAAATAGGGAAATATTCGCCTCCTGCCCCTCTGACTTCCTATTGTCCCACGAAAGCATGGTGCGCGTTGTCTCACAATCTCTCACATTTAGAATGCGAATTTTCTACACCGTGAACACACAACTGCAGTGACGCTGTGACCATGCAATTGGTCCACCTCTATCTTTTCATAGATCAGGAAGACGCTGATGACCTGAGCTGTTAAAGAGCGTCCATAAATAAATCAAAACAGATCAGGAAACATTTGCTTCCGATACTTAGTGGTAGTAATGTGTTCTTATTGTGGCATATTTACAAGTACAAATAGTCATAACTGTTGCAAGAGCCTTACGGCCATATATTCTAATACCACCCTTAACAAATATAACATTTATACCCAAAATAATAACATTTGCTATGAGTACCTTCGTATCTATATTTACAAATTAAAACTTTTTGTTATTTGGAAGTAACCTAATATGAGTGGAAAATGGAATAAGCAATTATCTGTTATTAATTATAAAACAAGAAATCAACTAAATGAAGGTTCTGATTCGCGTCCCAGATATACCACTAGATACACTAGAGAGGGTGTGCAGTGCTATGATTAAGTCATTTCTACTGTGTTGAGTTGAGTTGGAGAGTTGAATATATAATAAAATAAAATAAAATAAATATATAAAAATAATAAAATTCAAGTCGATATTTGGAAAAGTGTCCCCGGGAACTCGAAAGGAACGTCAAACTGTGGGGTCATGAGAGAGGTGGGTTGCTATGAAGATAATGGTAAAAAAGAATGATGAAATACTGGCTTAGACTATTGCAGGGAGACCACTTCTTTCTTCTCTCCCACAAACATTTAAATAATCCCCCCTATCGATACCTGACCTATTTGAGCCTGCACGTTAAGGGATACCTTTTCGGCGCATTGTATTTCAATATTTTGCCTAACTTTATCCCGTAAATATCTTCCAGCTATTATATTTAATGTTCTGACCCCTTAACCAAATATACTCTAGTTCAATTTGTTTTAAGCCTTTCCTTATTTTTGACGCCCAACACATACCCATCCTTCTCTTATTTGCCCGCTCAGATAAACTGCTCGAAGAAGTGCTTGAAACCTCGTATTATTCTTAACCAATACTTAAGTGTCGTGTTTTTTAAGTTCAAAATTTCGTTATAGATAGCAAACTCTTTAAGAACTGCACCCCTCCTTAGCATTCTTTTAGCATTCTTTTGAGAAACTGCGTTTCTACCTGATTAAGTTCCTCGTTGTTTTCCCACATTAGAATTTCGACTCCGTACATCATAGTCCGCTTAACAACTGCTCTTACACCATTTTCATTGTCCTCAGCGGTATTTCCGGCATTTTTACCACAATCTTTAATGCCTCTATATTTTTAATACGCACTTGCGATGTGTGATGTCTGTGCTTTTTGTCCAGTTCTCGTTCATAGCTAAGTGATCCCAGAATATGGGAATTCTTTACATTTTCTAATGCCTGTCCTACACACTCCCTATTGAACATCGCACCTTTCCAGAACGTCAGTGTTTTAGTCTTCTCCCCGTTTCTGACAATAAGTCTCTAAGCAGTTTAGTTTCCTTTCCGGACCGGAAATTGTTGTCGATATCAATATCAGACCATTCGCAAAAGGAGAGCTGGCATGAAGATGCCTTCTATATTCGGGGCAGCAACTTCAACATTTTTTCCGGTACGAAACCTGCAAACAGTTTGGAAAGGAGCGGTGGCAGGATGCAGCCTTGTCTCACTCCTCTCTGGGTAATTTTATTTTTTTGAAAATTTGTCGTGATCTCATTTCACACAGAACTATACGTTTCTATTTTTGTTTTGTAATGCCTTGATCATTTTTCCTGAATTTCTTTCGTCCATAATTTACTCCAAAATGCTTGCCTTTCCATTGAGTCAAATGGATTTTCGAAAACTTATAAAGGCACAATGTAGCTTTCCCCTATTTTTCCGTGTTTGTTTCACTCTCAGTTTGTTCAAAAAAAAAAATCCCTTTGTGTTGTATTCTTCCCTAAATCCCGCTTGGAATTGTAACAGCCTATTGTACTGTACTGTCCATTGTCTAATTCTCAGGTATGAACTTTTTAAATAACTTTTTCCTATTACTAGGAGATGCCCTACCCTCTTATAATTATTATCCGGTACTTTGGGCTTCCCCCCCTTTTTTTTTAAAGTTTGCGCACATAATTGCCGTTGTCCGCTCCTCTGAATATGACCCCATACTATTAATAATCGTAATCATCATATCTATACATTTATAAATCTTAAGGCCTACGTAAATGGCAGCCCGTCGGGTTAAGGTTCTTTTTTGTTCTTTAAGGTTTTCTGAAATATGCTTTAGTGCAATTATGCATGGTGTTTTTCTCGACGAATGATTAGCGGCACTCAGCCGAAGAAATTTAAATATGTTTTTAAAAATACTCTATGCTAATCATATTGTGGCCTGTATTCACATAGGGGGTGAATGTTGTGAACCTAAGTTAATAAGAAGAGTTGAATGCCATAGAAACTGGCTTTTTCTGCATATGTACATATAAAATATACAGTGATCCGTTTGGGTAGAATAAAATGAAAACACTGTAAAACAGTTACTTATATTTTCAAACTTTGTGTATACAACATTCAAAGATGGGAGATTTCCCAGAACGTTACATGGCCCCCATTACACACTGTGCACAACTCATAACGGTGATGCAATTCAGCCCTTGCAACGAATGCCCCATACACTTCGCACGTTAGCTTTTGGACTTGATATTGCAAGCTGTTAGGAGACCTGTAGATTTTTCCTTGTCCAAATAATGCAGTTGTAACTGTTTGTTCTCCCGCTGACAAATGTGTAAATAGTCTTTGGTTTAAGAAGCCGTCATCATCTTCAATCCATTGGCACACCATGAATACAAAATTGAAGCAAGCTTTATCATTATAATCATCGCGTAAGGCTTGTAGACGTTGTAAGTGATATTGGTGCATTTTCAGGTACTTTCGAACAAAACGCTGACCGGACGTGTATGATACATTCATCTCTACTGACAGTCGTCTTTAACTTTTCGTAGAGCTTCTTGTCATGGCTTCAGAGATAGCTGCTTCTCGTACTGGATTTCACCTGCGACCTCCTTCATGCTTTATAACAGAAAAACAGTTTCTGAAAATGTTCGATACCACAACATAATGCAATCTTATGTAGGTACATTATGCACACCATACTCATGTCGAAATGTTTAACACTCTCAAATTAAGAACTCATAGCGCTCTCTGTTTATTTGTAACGCAATTTCAATCATCTACGATTTTCATTTGTCATTTTGCATTGTTGATTTTCATTCTTGCCATGTATGAAAACTCTCATCTTTTAAGCAAAATATTACCAGCAAGAAATGTCTGCTACTTTCGTATTAGCTTTTATAATAATATTTCATATTATCCATACTCAAACGGATCACTATACATTTTTATTGACCGTTTGTGAGAGTCTTGTTCTGAAGTTTGGCAATGTATTTGTGAATACAAGAACACAGTTTATAAATCTTTATTCTTGTAAATAAAGGAAAAAAATGTCACTGTAAACTTCTTTGGGCTTGAGAGACAATTATCATAGAGAATATTCTGAGGATATATATAATATCCTGAAAAAAGATTGCATTATTTACAGAGGCAGTAGTACGGAACAATAAAAGTAATTTTTCATGTAAATATGTGTCTAAAATAAATATCTATTGAATTATGGTGTTATTTTGTAAGAGTGGCATTACTTACTCCGAGCACTTTGACAAGAAACAAATGAGGAAAGAATGTAAAAAAAAAAAAAAAAAAGTTAACAGATGACACAACAAAACAAGAAAGAAAGCTCCTATAGCCATTAATCGTAAACTTAATATCTTCTGAATTATGGTCCTATTTTGTAAGAGCGCCTTATCGTCTAAGAACATACACTGAGCACTTTGGCAAGAAACAAACGAGGAATCATTGCAATGGATGGCGGTCATGTCGATCAGTGTCGTTAAGAGTAGATCAAAGACAGTGGTGACAATTGATAATGGTGGTAAACAATACGGCAAGAGACCACAACTCAGAAAATGTAAAATTTTACGACCAATGGTTATAGGGTCTTTTTTTCTTCTTGTTTTGTTCCATACTACTTCCTCTGTGTGACCTTTTGTGCAATCTTTCTTCATTTGTTTCTTGTCAAAGTGCTCGGAGGAGAAAATATTGTTCTTAAAAATAACTCAGAAGATATTGATTTTAGGACCCATGTGCACAGGAATCTTTATTGTTTTCTTCTGCATTAGTGGCTTTGTAAATGTTGGATCTTTTTCAAGGACACCCTGTATAGCAAAAGTAATGATAACACAAAAATGACAGTAATAAAATGCATATATTCAAAGTAAATAAAATGAAATAGAAGAACGTGTAATATTTTCGCAAACACGTTGTTTAGATTATAAAACAATTCATATGATGCTCTTGCCTTTCGTCGTAAATCTCGACTTGGATGTTAAGAAGCGTTAAAAATGGTGAATATCGGAGGCGGTTACGACCGCAAGAACAATGCGTCGCCATTTTTCAGTGCCAGCTGTTTTAAGCTTGCAAACATGGACAGAGTTGGACGGCACAATGGTTGGAAGTGGAGCTGTAGCTACGCGGCTCTTTTTTATTATGTGCGAATTAATTACTAGCGGGAACAATGAGACTACGGCGTCTAAAACGGGCGCCGGACTAGGGAAGTTAAGAGAAGCGATAGTTCCTTCACTTTTCTCATCGTCACTAATTAAGCCCTGAAGAAAGAAAAAAACTCACATTATGGTGCTGGAAAACAATCTCATTCCAGCTGCATAAAGACAGTTTTAACAGTTCATTAACTAACAATTAGATAATTAAAGTCAACATTGTTCCATATTAGAAACGATTTTTAACACAAGTTCCGCTAATGAACTGCAGCATTTTTAAGATGTATCTGGAAGTATTCTTTCTTAATTAAAACACATTTATAGAATTACAGTCCACTCTCCAATCACTGAGAAAAAGAAACAGGCTGTAAGCGGCGTTCAAGTACCGAGCTCTAATGAACGATCGTTCTGACATAGATTTTCTAGTAAGATAGGTAGATACCAGGGCTATTCCATTAAGAATGATAGTAATTTATTTTTTGACAACATGTATTTACTCATTTTCAATATTTTCATTAGTTTTCCTAAAGTTTTTTCCTTCTGGATGCGATGTACCTGTTCCAGAGTTTTTGTCAGTCGTCAAACAATCTTTTGAAAGGTCCCTCAGAATTGCCTCCGAAGCCCTCACCACTGTTTCTGAGATTGCAAATGCCTCCCACGATGGTGTGTCTTCCATTTGGGGAAAAGGAAACAATCATAAGAGGCTAAATCTGGAATGTATGGTAAGAGACACACTTCATACTGATTTTTATGAGATATTCAGTGACAACGTTAGCGACGTGCGGCAGTGCTTTTTCCAGTTATTGCAAGGCCGTTTACTTGGATATGGTCTTGCAGAGTTTTCACGATATCTCTGTAGCATTACAGCTACCACAAGCTGGTAAACCATTCCTTGAATGTCGAAAAATGAAATGACAATAGCATTCTCATCAGAAGGGGATGTTGGTGTTGATGCAAGATTTCCACGCGATGCTTTGCTGTTTACTCTCATAATCGAAACGATGTAGCATGTTTCATCAGAAGTAATCACTGAAAGAAACTCCACATCTTCCTGTAACATCATCTTCAACTGCATGCAAATCTGACGTTCTTTTGTTCCAGTATCAGCATTCTTGGAACCCATGCGTGTCTCGTGTGCAAGTTTTCAGTTACCAACAGTTAAGCCACTACAACAAATACAGGGCCGAAGATTGGAAGATGATTCGCATTCCTGGTATTCCTGTTCTAGGTGATCTCTCAACGAGAAGAAACGTGTGTTCTTACGGAAGATAAGTTAGGAGAAATACAGAAATGTCCTACTCTGATTCCGGAATATATTGCCACTTTTGGGACCTAAAATACAAGTACAGGCTATGTGCGGTTACTTTACCTTCTTTTTTCCGGTTTTGGCTGCACTTCTTCGGTAAGCAGCTGCGCTCCGACGGCCCTTAACTCAAATAATCCCACTATAGCTTTCATTAAGCTAGCAATAATAATAATAATAATAAAATATCAATGAGCATTGTGAAGAAAATGTATTCAGAAGTCACTAGATATTTGTTTTTTTGTTTCCCATCCAAAGATTATTCAACATTTTAGATCTGTATCTAAAATTAAATTAAATACAATTATTATTCATTCTGTAAATTTGAAAGTAATTTAATGTTTTTTTTTCTGTATGCCATATAGAAAAGTTTTAATGTGAACTTGCTCTACATCTAACATTAAAAATACTAGTACACAATAAAGAAATACTTAGTTAATTCTTGGTGTGTTTGTGATACATTTATGTTATGAAGTTTTAAACCCCAAATATATAAGAGAAGAGTAAAATAGGTTTTCATGATAAGAAAACTTTATTAAATAAACCCAGGGGTCTTTGAAAGTTCATTTCAGTCTTTATTACACTGTATTTAATGGATCCGAGTGCAAATAAAAGTGTTAAAATAATCTTGATATTCTTGCATGGTTAAAATCGTACCAGAAATTTAGCTGCTGTGCTGCTTCATTAGTCCTTCATTAATTCATGTGTTTCAGACACCACCACTCAGTAAAATACCAGCCAAATTTCTCTCAGATGCTGCTGTTCTGATTAAAACTTATTTAAAGTAAATTGTTCTGCTTTCACGGATACTCCAGACAGCAGGTTTTGTACCGACAAAATATAAAATATTGAGACTACTTAATTCAAACTGGAACCCTTTTTACAGCACTTTAAAGCTCAACTCAAAGTTTACAACATTCCTAAGATATTACGTCAATAGCTATCGTACTTGTTCAAAGAAACTGAGACCTATTTAAACAACCTAGTCTGCTGAAGTTCTTACAGTTAAAAATTTGAGGATAGAATTAAGAAAGACAGGATTTCAAACCTGGTGCTCTTTACATCATAAAGGGAAAATCATCATCCTGTTTATAAATGGATACGGCAATGAGCACTTCAATGGCGACACTTCCAGATTGACTCTTAAAATGGCAGCTAATGTTTGTTCGCTGCTAGTTATTAGAGGAAGATTCCCAGACTGTAACCACTGTTGCTGCTGTTACTTTGTTTGGGAGCCTGCGTTCAGCAAGACACTGTGGAACTTCGAATATCTTACGATCAGATTTATGATTGCTGTCGCAGTGAGGAAGAAAGGTCTGTCCGTTAAGAAGTTCACGGTATTGTCCAAGCAGGGCCCATCAAATTCTATATTTGACCTGAGGATCAGGAACAAAAGTGTGCAGGAGTTCACGCAGTGAAATGCAGAATTTGTGAGCCCATTTTTCAATACTATCTGGATAAATACCAATATTATTTCATCTCCATAGAATTTATAACACTGATAGTTGATGTTAGAGGCTCAATATCTTACCTCTTTGTAAAATTTTGTCCAAAATTTATTTAACGCTGACTTTATTTGGACATTTCCATTAAAGGTTTGCTGGCTATTTTGGAAAATCATCTCTACTCTCTTTACTGAGTTGTTTTCTTGTTATGCTTTCTCCATTTTATTATATATTTTTGTAGTATGCTTTGTATTTGGGGGCAATTCCATTATTAGGAAAGAATAAATCCTCTTTAAAATAAAATAAATACATTTATTTTTAACTTTAATGAGAAGTGAATGTAAATAACGTTCTTTTATTATTACTATTTTATGTTATTTATTTATTTTATTATATATATGTGTGTATATATTATTTAAAACACTTGGATATTTTTCCCTTGAAGAACCTTAATATCTCTTTGAAAGTCAAACAATAAATCTCAACAGCAGGGCCGGTAATATCTTCCTCTATGGCACTTAGCTGTCGTACACAAGCTCTCTCACAGATTCAGTCAGTTTTTGTTGTGCATCTTGATGTAAACTACATATTCAAGGGCTGTTGTATTTCTCTCTTCCGACACTTTTATAAAAACTCTTCCTTACGTATTGATTTATTGCTCCTTTTTAAATAAATGTACCCACATATACTAATGTATTTTATGACCACATTAGAGCACTCCTGTCAGGGGTGAGATGATTGATCGAGGATAAGCACACTGTTTCTTTCGGCGGTGTTAGGTTATTTCCTACAGGACGAAAAACACTAATAGTTTTTTCTATTACGAATGTGAGATACAGCATTTTTCTAAATGCTTTCAGCTTGACAGGTTACAGCGATAAAGAAACAGTAATAGCATTTTGTGAATATGGCTATTTATCCTCTTGTATTGAAACAACTGAAAGGCTCTAGCACTTCGATTAACTGCCTACCATTCATTATTACCGTAATTGTTATAGTAAATCGAACGACAATAAAAGTATCTTACCATTGGCTTATTAGATTCAGGCATATATTTTTTCCAGTTTCAAAAATCTTTATTCTAGGAAATAGTATACCAATGTATTATAAATTATTTGTCATTGCTTGCCTTTTTTCTATTTTTTTTTCCAGTATATCATTTTTTATATTCTCATATTTTGTCCTAGTTCTACCATAATAGATCCATATTTCACAATAATATCATGAATATATGGCAAAAGTTTTAAAGTGATAGCTTATACATACAGGTCCTAAAAATGGGAAAAATATGCAAAAAATGTAGTTTTTTAATAATTGAACCTAAAAAAGATTTTTGCTGAAAAACTAATTTTTTGAAGGAAATATCAGCTAAAACCCTCCAACAATTTAAAACAACAAAGGGTGATATCATGGAAACATACGCTGCCAATTTATGAAATACAAAAACTTTTATCATGCAAAACAAAACAAAACACTGGCTTCTAAAGCAAATAGTTCCTGAGATACTTAAGTTTAACTGAACAAGTGTTCACGAAATTAAAAAAAATGGCTTATGCAATGACATAATTAAAACGTTATTGAAATAATTATAACCAAGGCATAGTAATGAAAATCGTATTATTATAAACAAAATTAAAATGGTACAAACAACAAAAATATTATTTTTTGACCCCTCTTCCTGAAATATTTCCCTTAATGTCAATTTCTAGTTGTTTCTTTCCCTAATCAATTTCTTTTATCAACTCTGTCTTTGCATTCTCAGCCACGGTTCTAAAACTCCTCATTGACTTATATACGAGAGTAAATCATTGGGTAAGTTGGATGTAGAACTTAAATAAGAGTATTGATTTGAAAAATATTTCCATTTCTCAACTTATCTCCCTGCATACTGAGGCACTTGTCTCGTCGTTTCACAGTCCCTGAAATCCAGCAGCATAAAATTCTTGGGCTGCTGCTGGAACCAGCTGGAACATTGGGAAAATGTTTACCCCAAAGATGAAGTTTAAGAGATCCGAAGTTGGAGCTACAGGGATGCTCGAGGACTCCCCACTTAACATTTCGCTCTTTTCATTTGTTTTGTTGCCAGAATGAGAACGCATGTTATCGTGCAAGAACAACACGCCTTTAGTGAGAATTCCTGTTCGCTTTCGTTTAGTTTTCTGTGGATGTTACAGTAGAAGTCTGCATTTACGGTTTATTCTTGAGGCTTGCGGTGAGCAGTATGCCTCTGTGATGCAAGAAACTTCCCGGCGGATGATTTCACTTCAAACTATTTTTTCGCAGACGACGCAGAATGTTTCTTGAATCCAATAGCCGTAATTAGGGCACCCTGGAGGCATCGTGGTAGCCATTGAGATACTATAATGCCAGACCCGTTCTTTGCATTTTGGTTGTGGGATCAGCATGCGCTGGTATGGACTTTGTGAAAAGTCTAACCTGTCATGCACTTTGAAGTAGACCAAACAGCCAATAGCAGCTGATATGGTGGCCTTCTCTCTGTTGGAAATCAGTCTTCAACTGACTGCAAATTCGCCTCTATGGCAATCTTCATTGACCGGCCGACGTGTCCGTCCTTCAGAGAACTTCTTTACCCGATTGTAAACAGCTCGACGTGATAGGCACTTCTCAACGTAGACGGTAAGCATTTCTTTATATTTCTCAATGTCTTTAAGTGAATGCTTTTAACTTTCGTACTGCTTAAGAACAGTATAGGAATTTCCTTCAACAAGCTAACAAACTTCTTGTTCTCCAATATCTTCTGGTTCAAACTCATCTTCTAACATTTATTATTTCGTTATGAAAACAGGATTCATGCCAAGGATGAATCTGAACATTTCTGGGTTTCGACGTGCCATGGATTCAACACGAGAAGGATGGAGTAACAGCAAAAAATATCTTAGGAAGTAGTTACCGGTGTAATTTATGGAAAAATATATTCCAAGTCATAAAATATTTACTTCTCAATTACGGAATCGCGTATATATTTACGAAAAAAGTGTGTAAAACTTCTTTTCGTTTTTTCGTATAAAAAGAGAGAATATGATGCTTACACATATTACTCAATAAGCTGTTTCCCATCATTTTCAGAAGTCACTTCTGCCACTCTAACCTTCATTATTAATTTTTGGTGCGCTCCACCACATTTTTCTATTGCAAAGCCGTGCATCCGTTATCGTGAATTTCATATCACCTCCGGCCATAGAGTTTCACAGTAGCTCGAATTTATTCGAGGCGCTGTTAAATTTACATTAAACAGGGATGTGAATACCGAATGTTCAAAAAAAAAATTAAAAAAAAAAACCTTAATGTTCTAAAACCTTGACTCACATAGCATTTCTAAATAAAATAGTGGAAATATTAAAATTAATCTTATGTTATGAATGGCATATCTGTCCAATTAATAACACCGCAGTGAAATAAGGTTCTGGAATTTGGTGTATCTATGGTTCCTATTTTATTCGGTTTTCTGAATGTGATAAACAGAGCTTTTTATTTCAAAAGTTGTTATTATAATCACTTATTTAAAATAAAAATAATTTAAAAGAAAAACATGTCAATTCAGATATTGAGGGAAATATTTTATTAAATTTTAAACTTTCTCCACATTCCAACCCCTCATATTATTTTAGACTTAAAATGCCCTCCTATGTTGTAATGACCAAGCGGCTTGGCTCAGGAACTCACATGGGTTCAAATTCTTTCGTGGTTTTCCTTGATCGCTTAGGTAAATGCTGGGATAGATATTTACTATCCATGAATTTTCCACTCTCCCATTCTACGTCATTTTATTCCTTTGGTTTTGCGTCAGGACTAGGTGTGTAGATGTGTTTTGATGTGGTTTGCGTTTTCGAAAGGTTTCTGCCCCTGCGTATAGTGTGGAAGTATACCTTGTGAACTCCTTCGGGTTGTTCTATCTGGAAACATGTTAAGGACTCTACGTCCGCCTAGTCAACGCTCATTGGTCGTGGCTGTCCAGTGTGTTCAATATTTACCATAGTACCTCATTTGGGGTGTAAGCACAAATGGCCAGCCGTGAGCAAGGCTGAAGTATCGAAGTACTTGGGAGTTGGAGTGATGGCTAGCGACCTATGCGGGAGAGGAGGGCCCTATCTGCCAAGTAAAACGTTACGCACTGCATGTGTATCATTAATTCAAATACTTACGGCAGTCCAT
The DNA here is from genome assembly GCA_030762175.1 of Metallyticus violacea. NCBI lineage: Eukaryota > Metazoa > Arthropoda > Insecta > Mantodea > Metallyticidae > Metallyticus > Metallyticus violacea. The sequence goes on along the minus strand of CM060844.1, from coordinate 46,006,550 downwards.
TCTCTTGCGTTAACGAAAACAGAATATTAATGCCTTCAACTTTAAAAAACATACTGGAATTATAAGCCTCTAGGATTTGATGCTGGAAAGGTTAATATACCAAATACAGCGAGAGAATAAGAAACAATATGTTCTTACATTTTTTTGTGAATAAACTATTTGATAAGTATTAATTATGTGTTCGGACATAAAAAAAAACTAGAAGGTTCACATTAAAATTATAATTATCTGAGCGAGAAAAAGGAAACATTTGTATTTATAAAATTTAAATTTAATATTTTAAAACCAAACCAAAACAATTAGATATCAAATTTACGAAAGAACAAGATAAAATAAATTATAAAGCATCGGTTCCTGTTACCGCGGTCATACATGGTTCGTGTTTTAACTCCTTGAGGAAATTAAAAGGTCTTTAATTGTTATTTAATTTGAATAATATATAAATAAATAAATAAAATGAAATAATGGCTAAGATTCCGTTTAAGGAGAAACTGAAGGGACATAGTGTACTTATAAAAAGCAGACAGTTACCTAACTTCTGCAGGAAAGACGATTACCTCCTCCAGGTTATATATGGGTTTTTACCGAAAGTACAATTAAGGTAAATCGCTGTACCCCCACGGCTCGCATAAAGCGAATGGATACGGCGAAGGAAAGTAAGGGGGTAATTGGATTCTCCCGGAGAAGCCGTCTGGTTCGGAAGGCAGGACCATGCAAGTGGTGTTAGTTATGTGGCTACGTGTAGCGTAATCCTATTACATGCAGTCGCTACCCCGAGTGTGGCAAGTATTCTGTTGAACACAAAGGTTAATTCCAGGCCCCCACGTTAGGACAGAGTTTCCGGACTTCAGTAACCGTCTAGCCACGAAGAAGAGAAGCTAAGTGGGAAATAGCTTACTTCTTATAAACCTCTCTCATTCAGCACAGGAAGTCTTTACCATCACCTAACTTAGCGGGCAGAAATCTCTTTCCACTTGAGGGTATAGACACTGGCGTACAAAAGGATATCTTGAACTACTGTAAAACTTTTCGGTTGATGTGTTATTCCTTATGCTACAGAACCAAAAAATTGTAGAATTTAAATAAAAATTTTAGTCTTACTAGGTGCATTTCAAAAGTATGGTAAAAACAAGAGTTTAAAAAATGTGTGTTGGAAGCATATCCGTTTTATTTAGGGTATATTAATCTTTTAATACTCTCCTTAACACTACAATCCTTCTAGCATCCGGGGTAATATATGAAGACACCACGGACTGTTTTAAAAGATTATTCTCCCATTTTTCAACAAAAGCAAAGTTCCCCATTTTATTACTCCGAAACAAAGGCACGGAGTTTGCTACAACTTATGTGTAATCCTACAGTCAGGTAGAATACACTGATTTATGACGTCAAGCATACGGAGTTTAGCTTCATAGAGTCGATATACCTACACGTACAGACAGGAGAATAAAGCTGCTGCTCCAATCCCGAACGGCAGCGGAGAAAGCCGAATGCTGCAGCGCATGAAGAGCGACTGGAGCCGCAACCAAAATGAAAATGGCATACGCTTTTAACACAAAGTTATGCATGTACTTATTTGTTTGCTAAATCTAATCTAGCTTAACGTAAAATTGAAGCTTATGCGTTGCCCTCCCTAAGAGATAACATCTCTAAAAAATAGCAACTATTCTGTTAAGAACCATGTAAATAAATTATGAAGATTACAAAAGAAGAAAAAAGTTAGCCTCTGAGGGATCGACCCTAAGGCATTATTAGCACGATGCTCCGACCAATTGAGTTAACAGGCTGGTGTGCCCAGATGGCTAATATTATCCTCGTACATCCGTTGAAGTCCCACTATCTGGAATTGGGCTCAGCTGAGCTCGACTTTCTCCGCTTGTGCTCGGGACTGTAGCATTAGGAATATTTTACTGTCTGTACGGTTAGGTAGTCGATTTCTGTTTCCCTTATCTACTGTTCATGTAACTTAACCGTACTGAGAGCACGATCTTGTGGCCCGAAAAAATCCGATTGGTCATGCGTTCGACTTCCTCACAGGTAACCTTTTTTTCTGACATAATCATTTATACTCTCTTGTAATCTCTAATTTCTGTACACTGTTCTTAATACAATAAATGTTACTTTTCTCTCTCTATCTCTCTTATAATCATACTTTGTCTACACTAGGCAAGGTTAGGTGTTAGTTTATTTTACTTTAGATTTAACAAAAAGTAACAGAATTCCACACTACCACACTCTAAATCAACGCTGTCATTCGGCCTTTTTGGCTTCTAACTTTGGCTGCATCATCGCGCTGTCTCTCTTGTAAACATAATTTGACTACACTGTTCTTAATAGAATAAATGTTACTTTTGCATACGCTTAGTTAAGTTAGGTTAGTTTAGTTTAATTTGGGTTTAAAAAAAAACGTAATAGAACTTCACACTAACACTTTTTAACCTAACACGGTTCGGCGGAATTCAGGCCTCTTCGCTGCCGTTCGGAACTTCGGCCGCAGGATTGTGCTATCTGTACGGTTCAGTTTTATGTATCTGTATGTGCTATCTTCAGATGTTATTTTTGTTAAATATAAAACATATCCATCTTTATAAATATAATTTATTGGCTGAATTAATTTCTCCTTTTGTTTTAAAACAACATAGAACTAAACCCAAGAGCACTTTTTAATTTCGGTTTTCAAGTATAATTTACTCCTAATAATCCAATTTCCCTAATTTTCGGAAAATAATTTTCTTGTTTTATTTAAACGGTATATACCGATTTTTCACTGATTTTCAAAAACTTTTTTCTTTTGATTTAAATGGTATGTGTCGAGCTTTGTTATGAAAAAAATATTTGTGCTATTAAAGAGATTTTTAAATTTTGGGTCTTGGGTAAACCCCCACTAGAAATTTCCCGATTTTCCTGATTTTCAGAAACTATTTTTTATTCTATTTAAATAGTAATATACAGATTTTCTTTGCGAAAAAACAAACATTAATGCCGTTAGAGGGAGTTCCAAATGTTGGGTAAGGGGTAAACCCCCCCCCTAATGGACCGATTTCAGTAATTATCGAAATGTATTTTTTGTATTTTATTTCAATGTCATATACCGCATTTCCTTTAAAAACTTAAATTTGCGGCCACTATAGAGATTTTAAATTCTCGATTTAAGTCCCACTCGTTTTTCAGGATACCCTTATCCAAATGGCGTGATTGATATGCGTTTCGAAAACTGCTTTTATTGTTTTATTTTAAACAAATCTACCGAGTTTCGTTGAGAAAAATAATTGCGTCCGCTAGAGCAGTATTTAAATTTTTTAAAAAAAAAACGCTTTTGGTTAAACTCCCTCCCTCCCAATAATCCAATTTTGCTGGTTAATGAACTCGACGAATCGTTTGTTAATTAGTGGTTATATGCCGAGTTTCAACGAGAAAAAATAAAAATTGCAGCCGCTAGTGCATTTTAGAACAGTTTTATATATTTGTTTGTTTTTTTTATTTGTGGATGCCTAGTAGGTGCATCGATGCCGATTTAGATATCTTATTAAAAATATTTCCATGGGTACAACCTCAATAGCTTACATTCTTTCGGAATTCGTCAAAAGTAAACCTTATTATTCAAATAGATAAATAAACAAACAATATGAACAATTATTGTCAATTCTAAAACATGGATATGTGGAAGCTTCGTTCTAAATGTCTTTTATTAGACTTTTATTAGACTACTATTAAAAAGTCGTAAAAGAATCATCTGTACTTAAGTTAAGGTCTTTTCTACAAAAATACATCCAAAGCACACATCTGCAAAGCGAGTTAGCAATGCATTACAGACGATTGAGTTCAAACTCCCATCAAGAGTCAACTTCCCTAAAATTTATTCTTGTTTTCCTTCACGTTGAAGACATATGAAAAAATTTAATAAAAGGTTAATAAGTAGCTTCAAGAGAAAACTATAATAATATTTTTTTTAATATTAAAGAATTACACGATCTCTTGAGTTTCACAAAATAGAAAAAACTTATTACTTACGACACTTTTTATATCCATTTTGCTGCAACGCAAAATAGCACGAAAACCAGAATAATAAATTCATTTACGTTATCACCAATATTAGTATATAGTGCATATCCAGAAAATGCACGATTTATGAAATCTAGATCATTGTCTAAACAAATATAGAGGAATGAAAATCACTGAAAAAGAAAGGATCATCTTTTTACCATTTTGGGATAAGATTTGATATCTAAAAACGAGACATTGAAAACGTATATAGATCATTAGCCCTGATCCTTGCAGAAGTCTATTGATTTTCACTTTCTTAATGTTTGCATAATAAGCTTCCAATATACTTTCTGGTTCAAAAAATGCTTTTTTAGTACGCTAGTAGTTATTAGATGCCACACCTCACTCCCTCATCAGAATGCCAAATTAGAAAACAAAATACTCCCCAAAATAAAGGAACACTCATTAAAAGAAGAGCTAAAATACCAAAAGCAGTTTACAGAAACCGCCAGTCAAATGTTAATCCTACAATTAAACTCTCGGTCTACATTTCCCTAAACAAATTTGTCAAAGCCTCTTACTTGAATGGAAACCGAGTTATTGACTAACGTGTCCATTCATCGACAGTTAACATACATTACCAATAATTCAATACTAATATTAGTTATAAACAATGATATTTGAGCTGAAAGAGGATTTGTACTACTGCAAGCAAAGACTTTAACTGAGGGAGGGGAAAATAACTGTGAACATGAAATGTGAGTACTAGTTTTTACATAAAAAGCACACTCCAGTTCTTCAAAATGTCTAGTGTCAAACGTTAATCTCTCTGAGCGGTATATACGACGGGTTTTTAATTTTTTACGGACTTAATTACACTGGACAGCAATGAAAATGTTTCGGGCTTAAAAATAGTGAATTTACATGTATTTCCATCTGCTGAATTCAAAAATCACCATAAAAATGATAGATTAGCTCTTGTTTTGAAGATAAAGTGACATTTCATTTTTTAGAGTGAAGATTTTAAATTTGGGGGAATTTTTGGGGGGAGTTGGCACACCTGTCAAATAACAAAACACAAATGCTCTTCAGCTGTTTGTAAGTCATAAACATAGATACTGTTGCTGTGACTGTGAATTACATGTAGTTTCTACTCAAATTAATGCAAACTTTCTGGTTCGCGAGTGCTTTTTTAGTGTAAAATTTGTAAAAATGCCATGAATAAATATGGTGAATAACGTTTGTTATATTTGTGGTGAAATAACATTTTCCTCATAGAAACGCATTCTGACGCCTCTTGTAAAGACTGCCAAGCCTCTTGTGGACCCAAAAGACGTTCTTCTTCCACCCCTGCATATCAAGCTGGGTTTGATGAAAAACTTTGTCAAAGCTATGAACCGAGAAGGACGGGCCTTTAAGTACATCAGAGAGAAATTTTCGAAATTAAGTGATGCAAAAGTTAAGGAAGGCATTTTTGTCGGACCACAAATAAGAGAACTTGTAAAGGATCCTGCATTTGACCAAGTTTTGGAGGGGAAAGAAAAGGAAGCTTCAAGGGTGTTGTTCATGGATTTTTAGGCAACAAAAGAGATGACAACTACAAGCATTTGGTGACAGTGCTCCTGCAAAAATACCGTAACCTTGGATGCAACATGTCCCTTAAGATCCATTTTCTCCACTCCCACCTAGACTTTTTCCCTCCTAGTTGTGGAGCTGTTAGTGATGAACATGGGGAAAGATTCCATCAGGACATTTCTGTTATGGAACAAAGATATCAGGGCCGTTGGAATGAAGTAATCCTTGCGGATTACTGTTGGTCTTTGTATAGGGATTCTGCGGAACTCCATCACAAGAGGCAAGCTAAAAGACGACGAAGTCAATAGGCCACCACATGATTCTCTTCAGAGGCGACTATCTGCGAAGTATTTTTCCAGCAATTTAGAACTCTTAGCATGTAATTACCAGTTAAAAAAATCAAATGCACTTTCATTGTTGTTAGCATGAATGTAATTAAAATGTATCCTTTTCTCTCAATCCGTTAATATGTAATACTTCCACCTTGTGTATATCATAGAAACTAGAGCTAATAAATTTTTTTCATTGTCATAGTTGTTTTTCTCAACCCAAAATTAGTAGGAATTGCCTCATGAAGTGCTCGAAACATTCAAAAAGTATTTTTTTGTTGCCCAGTGTTATTAGCGCTGAAAATTAACTGTACAATATTTTGTTAGCTAACTGCATTATTAATGCAAGGAGTTGACGGCCCTTTGCTGTTACAAAAATAAAATGTCACAGTGCGTTGGTTTGAAAGCCTTTTGAAGGTTGGGAATCACCGCTATATTTGTTCAGCGCCCACACAGCCAAACGATGCACCTATCTGCATATTCTAACGTGATACGATGATCTATACAGTTGCACTTTCCCCATCCTCTACCCTCAACTGCGCGAACAATGAATATCGGACGAGTTTCATTTGATCATACCTCGCATAATAAAAGCAGCAAATATTATTCAGGTGAATGGTGTCACTTTTTCCTGCTCTTGTATTCTGTCTTGGGTTACAGCTCTATATTCCCTTAGAAAGTCTTTCATAATTCTATGTATGTGTATTTTTTTTAGTTATTTCTGTTCAATCTTATCTAGAGTATACTGTTTTGACCTTACATTTTCGTTCTCTTTTATTTCCACCTATACATCTTTTATACAGACTCAGAAATGTGACCTCTATTGCTTGTATTCTACTACGGTGTTTTCTGGTCTCTCTTCAAACTTTTTTTTTTTTGAGTAGTGTTTAACGCCCGTTTTTACTACTAAGGCACCACACGCAGTGAACACTAGTAATACACGAGATGAAATTACATATTGTGAAAGGATATTTTTTAAGGAATGAAGCGTTCCAGTCCTAAGTTTAGGGTACCTCCCCGGCATTTGCCATTTATGAGGACTGAGGAAAACCTGAAAAAAACCCAGTCAGGGAGGATGGTCCTGGTGGAATTCTAACCCCAGACCTCCCGCTCACGAGTCCGTGCCTTAGGGACCTCGGCCACCCGTGGCGGTCTTACTTCAAACTTTTCATCCAAAATTATTTCAATGAAATTTTTTTTTCTTTTTAAAGTAGTATCCAGATTGTCCGAATATTTTATTGGTTGTATCATTTGTTTTTTTCAGAACACTTTGAAATCATATAAGGGCTCTCTTCATCAGAATTTCTGTGTTCTTCATTGGAGGACAAAAGTTATGATGCCTTTTTGCTAACGTAATATAATCCTTTTTATGGAAAAGAGAACCGGTTTCTGAAAATCATCTCCTTTAACGTTCTTTTTAAGTTGCTCTTTATCATTTGCTTTTCCCTCAGCCGATGAAAAACCTTCAACCCTTTCTCCAGTCGCCGCATTAGCTACGAAAATTCCCTCAAAATAAAAGGAGCAACCCTTTCATTACTGGTAGAGGCTTACTAAACGACTTGCAAGACATAAAACCCTGTGATGTTCCTTCAGGAAGACGTGTCTAGTTTTCAACAGCTGTGCTGGAAAAGCCAGTTGCCCAGTTGCCCGACTTTCGAAAGGCCCCTCCTCATTGCGTATTCTACGACGTCGTAAACTCGGTACCAATTTGACCTACTAGTGTCATCATCTCTCACCCCGTATGCTGCTCTAGTACCAATAAATTATTTTACTTCTAACTTCAAAGAAAGTTCTTAACGAAGGTATCCCACCCTTTTCGACCCTTCCTTTGCTGCTATACGTTGTGCTTGAAGTAAGACAAGTGCTCGAAAGCATTTCTTCTAGATTTTCTAAATTGTTGAATCGCCGAACATAGCGTTTATGTTTTATTGATATATTTTAAAAAGTATATTGAGCTCTTCTGTCCCGAGTATTGTTTCCCAATATTTCTGTCCCCCAATACTCCGTTTTCCAAACTAAAAATACTCTAAAGCTATGTTTTTTTTTATTCGATGATGTTAACCTCGAAAATTTCTTCCACAGTTTGAAACGGTTTAGTGGTCCTAATTATGAGACTCTTTATTTGTGATCCCACGTTGGCGCTAAATTATTAAGCTGTTTAATAGGCTCTGTCAATGTGCCCAGGTTGAACACCAGTTTTGAAGCGATTTGTTATCGACGTCGAGTGGCCTCGTGTTGCATTGCCAATTTTGAAGCGGTTTGATAGATTGATTATTGATCGTTTCGATGTTGTTACCCACGCTTCAATGACAACAGTTTCTCAGGGTGAATTCCGCTGTTTTTTTGACTTGTACTCAACAGAACTGGAAAAGGAGTTCAGTAGTATAAATAAGCATGCAATGCGATTTAATATGGGTATTTATTATGTCTAAAATCTGTTCCTCTGGTGGTTTGCGTACAAAACGATAGTCTTAGCTACACCGGTCCAAACTCAGTAGCCGCATGATGAGTGCTGCGGCGCGTGAAACTGAAAACTGTTTAACTGAAGTATCAGAACTTGTTATCTGCGTCTGAGCTGAGAAGTACTTGTATCTTGCCGCGTGTAAAACCTCAGACTGCATAAAAACAGCGTGTATCTTGCCGTGTGTTAAACCTAAGAAATCCCGTGACGCCGTGTGTAGAGCTTGATACTGAGTGCTGCAGCCAAGCAATTACTTCCGTATATACTAAATTAAAACCAAGTAATCGTTGACTTGATTGCCACCAGGTCACAAAGGCTCACGCAATCTTCGCGCCTATCTGTAAAAGTTCAAACTCACATTTTCCATTGGCTGGTTTAAAGTTACCTGCCCCACGTACCATTCTCAATTTTTGAAAGTTTAAACATTTTGTTGGCATTGGCTAGTTTAAAGGCTAACAGTACAACAGCCCTACCGGGGCCAAAGCCCCAAACTGATTTAAGGTCCTTCAGTTTATTAACCTTGCAAAGGTACTCCTTTACTCCTTCACACGCGGCCTTCGGGTTACTTCCTCCGAATAGATGTTTAATGGCCCTCTTGTCTTTCCAATCTACCGTCACTGAAAAACACCAGATACTTTCTCTTTTGCACAATTCTTACATTAAAGTTAGAGCTTGTGGCACACTTATATACATATTTTATATTACTAATTACAATGCCAATATATGATTGGGCTTACATATATAATGTCAACATAATATGTATATAATATATGTTATGTGTGTGTATGTCATTGTGGATAGATCGAGGGAAGCGTTACAAGTTCTAGGCCAAACTTCCATGAAAACTACTGTCATATATAACAGCTTCGTTTCAGATGGAAAGAAATAACAGAATTCTTTGTACAAATAGACAATGAATGAGTTTTTTCAGGGAATTATTTACAAAAGATTAGAGATAAAACTTAAGGTACATTTATTTATTCAAGCTGCTTCGGTTAATTGTTTGATGCAATGAATGATGACGAACGATATCTTAAGATAATGGAATCGTGATTCTGTAATATTTTCCACAGCTATCGGTTATGTCTCGCTTAAATAGAAATTTAGGGATTTACAATCAACTTCCGTATAAACAGATTATTTTAGCATAAAAGAAAAGAAATAGCAAGAGTAAGTCAAAAAGTAAGTTTCTCTAATATTTTATCTTTGAATGAGTAAAACGCCTCCAACTAATGTTAATTAATACTACGTCACTTGAACAAAATGTATAAAATGTAGAACTTTTAAGCTTGGTATTGCTGCAATGCTAACTAATTAAACAGGATTAAAAATAAATAGGGAAATCAACGCTGAAATAGGCATTTATAGGAATTAATAATAAATCCATTTTATTTAAAAAAATTAACCTGAAATAGACTCTTAAGTTAAATTCTCACGTATTACAAATTATTAGGCAAAATAGCTTTGATACGCACTAAATGAACTCAATTTTTATTTATTTCCGATATGTATTATTTATTCATGTTACATTTCACACAAAGCTAATCAAACTTTCTAAACTAACGACAGTGCTACTACTACTTCGCACTTTCACAACTTTCCTTACGTTCAGAAGGAAAGTTTTCCTTTGTCACGGATCTGTAATAGAAAGTAATTAAAATATTATTTTGGGATCAACTAACACACTGCAACATAACAAAATTGCTTAAAATATTAAATTTTCAATGTAAACCATTATCACAATTATGAAAGCTTTGAAAAAATACTTTAAAATATTTATATTTAAAAATAATAAAATGTTATTTGTCTCCGTTCAATGCTGTAGTAAGAACAGAAATGCAAATCAGCCTTAAAAGTATTAAGATAATTTAAAGTTAGTGCGCGCACGTAACAGGCACACGCACTATGAGTTTGGAAGAAAGGAATGAGAAAGTTTTACCTCATCTCAAAAATATCACATAGCGCGCCCACAGTCACAACACAAAAGAAAGCAGCTCAGGGAGACTGCAACTAATGCAGAATCGTGGCAGCTATCTCGTTACACACTTCTCTTCTAACGATATTTCATTTCATTATTGATAGTGATAGATATTTATTTTTAGATTTAATTTCAGCAGAAGGGAAGAAAAAAGCTTAACCTGTAATAATTTGTAAGTTACTGTACATCCGAACAGGTCATATTAATTTATTTAAATGTGTCTAATAAAAGTTGGAATGTACGGATAAAATAATGATTGCAATAATAAGCGTGTAATACGTTTATTACATTCCTGTTGGTAATTTTGCTATTTATAGGACATAATAGAAGACCCTGTGATACTATTCTGATATCTCAAATTATACATGTGACAGTCTTAACCTACCGTATACATTCCTCTGCAACTAGCAAAATGCAAATGTCACAGGAAAACAAATTTGTGCTGTATGGCAGATGTGGGAGCACATCTTTATGTAATTTAATGTTTTAGCTGCCTCTGTAACATCTGGATTGGGAAAGCCAGGCTACTGAAACCTGCAGAACATCAATTCTTAAAAAGAAAAACAGAAAGAAAGAAAGGAAAGGAGAGAAAGAAAGAAAGAGAGAAAGAGAGAAAGAAAGAAAGAAAGAAAGAAAGAAAGAAAGAAAGGAAGAGAGAGAGAAAGGAAGGAAGGAAGGAAAGAAAGAAAGGAAGAAAGAAAGAAAGAAAGAGAGAAAGAAAGGAAGAAAGAGAGAGAGAAAGAAAGAAAAAAAGAAAGAAAGAAGGAAAAAAGGAAGAAAGAGAGAAAGAAAGAAAGAAAAGAAGGAAGAAAGAGAGGAAGAAAGAAAGAAAGAAAGAAAGAAAGGAGAGAAGGAAAGAAAGAGAGAGAAAGAAAGAAAGAAAGGAAGGAAGGAAGGAAGGAAGGAAAGAAGGAAAGAGAGAAAGAGAGAGAAAGAAAGAAGGAAGGAAGAGAGAAAGAAAGAAAGGAAGGAAGGAAGGAAGGAAGGAAAGAAAGAAAGAAAGGAAGAAAGAAAGAGAGAAAGAAAGAAAGGAAGAAAGAGAGAGAGAGAAAGGAAGAAAGAGAGAGAGAAAGGAAGAAAGAAAGAAAGAAAAAAGGAAGAAAGAGAGAAAGAAAGAAAGGAAAGAAGGAAGAAAGAAAGGAAGGAAGGAAGAAAGAGAGGAAGGAAGGAAGGAAGGGAGGGAGAAAGAAAGAAAGAAAGAAAGAAAGGGAGGAAGGAAGGAAGGAAGGAAAGAAAGAAAGAAAGAAAGAAAGAAAGAAAGAAAGAAAGAAAGAAAGAAAGATTCCCCTACCTATAAACTTAAAAAAGACCTTAATCCAATCCCTGATGATGCATTACTTCGACTTCTGTGACTTTAAACTCTAATCTAACGCAAAAACTACAGTTAGCTCGTAATATGCGGTACGTTACATCTGCGATGGTGGACCATATAAAACCCTCCTTTGATGTTGTCATGGTTTCGCCTGAAAGACCGAAGAAATATCCATTGTATTACACTAGTAATTATATGTAAAAAAAAAAAAAGTGATCCTTTTCATAGTTTGTTAGTGTGCAATTGTTAAGAGATGATGAAATACATAATAAAAAGTGGAATAAATTAACCAAAGACCTAGTAGAAAGTAAGATGTTGGCGAACCCAAGGGTTAAAAATATTAAAATAATGGGGGATATTTTTAGGCAAGGTAGGATAAGGGGCTTAGGAAAGAGGCAAGAAAATGGTTACAGTGAGGAAAGGCGCCTAGGAAAGAGAAGAGGTGATATATCCCATACGTACACAACCAGGGGGTTATGATATGGAAGAGCTAGTACATAGAGGCGTTAGATTCTACAGTAGGTAGTAATTGTAATACTATATTTTATACTTTGTATATTTTTGTGAGTAGAGATAAGAGTACTAGGTCAAAATTCCTCCAGATATTCCAGTATGATGACCCAGGATTTGGGTTTGTTTAGTATGTTAAAATATAGTAAGTTAATTGATGTTTGTAATTTTTTTTTTGATTGAAATTTTTGTTTTATATTCATGGTTATAAATAAATATTCATATTCACTATTTTTCAAAACCATCCAAATATTTTTTTCATCTTATCTATCTTATGTTTTCAAGGCCTATACTACTTCACAACCTTAACACACGCTCTGAAACCGGGATATACTGTTATTACATTGCACGTAACACCACTTTGCACATCATTCATAGTAACGAATGCATTTCCACGGGATTTGGAAGACCACCAAACTTAGGAGCATTTCAAAGGAATCGATAAATATTGTATAAATAATATATTATTATAGGCTTAAATTTTATGTCGCAATGCATAAACTTTATTTGTTATTTTTTGTCGTAGAATTTAACATTCTTTTTCAGTCTTATTCTTATTATTATCATTATTTTCCTATCGCTTTCATCATAGCATTAATGTTTTTCATTCAATGCGTTTCACATTTTCACTTACTTCCACTGTATTTCATAGTTTACAGGATTTATTGATATTGCTTCTTAAGCATTTGTTTATGTTTTATATAATCTTATAAGAGTATGAGTGTTACCCTTGTTACTGATCGTGTTTTATAGGGAAATTTTCACTGAAACTTAGCATAATAAGGATAGACTGGTAGAGCGAAAAAAGAAGGTCTAATGGCGTTAGCTCTTTCACAATAAATTAATACATAACACACAAATTAGTAGCCACCTCTGCTTGAGATATCTAAATGTCATGCAATTGGATTGCAAAAAAAGTCCGTCACGCAAGAACTGCGTATAAACTAAGCGAATTCCTCACCAAGTTAAATAACTTTAAACATGAATATAAAATTCATATTATAACCTTTTTAATTAACGAAATAAAATAAGTTATGACATTACTGTGTAGTATTAAGAGAACAAAATTAGAATCCTTGCAAAAGGATCACAAAAGAGAAACCAAAGGTTTAGCATTTATTATTATTATTATTATTATTATTATTATTATTATTATTATTATTATTGAGAGAACTCCATTTGAATTGTAATTGAAATATGTGAACATTGGTAGGCAAAGATACACTGTGTGGATATTTATAAACATTTGTAAATGTAACCATGTTTATGAACCCTTGATACCGTCTTTATATTTATTAAAGTACAGAAAAATAACAAAGTTCGGATTACATTGTATATTTAAAATGTTCATACCTTCCAATAAAACAAAAACATGTTACTATTTAAAACCAATTACAATGTACCAAGCAGATATACACAATTAACAATAAACAATCGAAAGTTACGTCGATTTTCTTTGGCTTTGAAATTTAATTGAAATGTTATTGCAGTAGTGACGAAAATGTTTTCTGAAGTTTATTACAGAACGCTTTTGTGTACAAATGTAACTTTCAAACACATATTATATTAGATATTTTTATCTTCCGACGAGCTCTTGTTAAATATAAAACATGTGCTACATTATAAATACAGTTAATGTACTAAATTAATGTTTCCTTTTATTTTAAAATAATAGAAAGAAAATTAAACGCTAGAGCGCTTTTAAAATTTCGGTTTTCAAGCATATCCCTACTCCTAAATGTTTAATTTTCAGTGAATATTTTCCTTGTTTTATTTAAAAGATATATACCGAATTTTGTTGTGAAGAAATAAATATTCTAGCGGCACGCGAGAGCGATTTTTAAATTTTGGGTTTGAGGTAAACTCCCACTTTTAAAGGCCCGATTTCTCTGATTTTCAGGAACTATTTTTCTTATTTTATTTAAATTATATATATAATTTAAATAATATATAATATATAGAGGTTCGTTGCAAAAAAGCAACTATTCAAATTATTTTTCTTATTTTTGTAATACCCACTGGGTTTTCATGTATATTCCCACTGCTAGTTGTCCGATTGCGCTGATTTTAAGAAACTATTTTTATTAATTAAAAATTGCCGCAGTTAGAGCGATTTTAATTTTTTTTAAAAAAATATCTTTAGGTTAACTTTCACCCCTACCCCATCCCCAATGGACCAATTTTATATGCATATATATGTACATATTTTTTTCATAGTCATTTTTGGTGCATAGTAGTAGAATCAATGGAGATTTGAAGAAATTTTTCAAAAATAGTTTCATAGGTACAACCACAACATACAATCAGTAAGAAAAATGATACATTATCAAATATAATATTAAATAATTATTAGACTATTTGAAAAGTTTGTATTATATCGCTGTAAACATATAACAAATCATACCCAACGTTAGTTCCGTGGATCAGATTATAGAAAGGGCACAGTGATCAATACTTTGGAAAAGGACAAAATGAATAAACATAAAATGGGACTGCTCACTCTTGTGCCTGCTTCAATAATTTATTTTATTCTAATAAACTGTTCCAGGAATGGCGAATGCTTTTAATATTCCTACTGCCGGGCCTTGGTTAAGTTGTAATTGAAACTCTGCCATAGAGTAATCCTACATAATACTGGCGCATGTCCTGCCTGCGAGGCCTTACAGTATTACTGCGCATTAGGGGGGCAGGTTCGACCTTTAGAATTATCGAAAGTGAGTAGGGTGACGGAAGTTGCTTCCTAACTGTTAATAGGAGCTAGCTCAGTGCCGCCAACTGGACTTTGCTGACCTTACAGAAGTGAAACCTAAATAGCGGTTTCCATAGTAACAAAAGTTCTTGTTTTGCATCGACATGGCTCCCGGGTATCAATATTCGGGAGCCATGATATTGAAATGAGATTAACTGCCTGAGCGAATGGAGTGCCGTTAAATAAAAAAAGGGGGGGGGGGTTTTACAAAATTCAATACAAGTTCGGATACAGATTTATATTCGTTTTCTTTTACTTGCTTTATTCTCAGATAAAATGTAGTAAGATTCTTGTTTTTTGATATATACACTCAACGAAGATACATAATATACATTCGTTCATTTCTAAACTGCCCGGTACAGGCTCCTGTGGTGTTAATTGTACAAATTTTTCAGCGTACTTAATTGTAAGCTCTGGGTAGTTTTTCACAAATGTGACTAACAATTCTTTAGCACGATAACCTTTTCAACGACTTCCTTTGAGGGTGCTTTACATTTTGAACAACTTTCTCAAAAATGTTTGAATAAATAATTTATAACAGATTGCATAATTATCATGAAAGCAACAATATTCTCACAAAAGAACATTTCAAAAAAGGCATATTCACAGAAAATGCAACTTATTAACTTACAAGTTAAATTATATCAGAATTAAATGCATGTAGGTGGAATTTTCTTAGCCCTGATTGTGTTAAGAATCTAATACAACAACTAATCGTTTGTGGGATAAAGAATGAAGGCCTAAACTGGTTCATCTCTTAGTTTAACAAAAGAAATCAAAGGGTACAATTAGTTGTTCAGAAAGCAATGACTGCAGTATTGGAGTTCCACGGGATCATTTCTTGGCCCACTGCTATATTTTTTAGTTTATATAAAATATCTCTCATTGATATTAAATAACATTTCTACCACTTTTCTGTTTTCTGATGATACCAGTATAATAGTTTCTAGCAATTACTTTTATAACCTAGTGAAAAAAAGTATTACATGCTTATCATAATTTGTAACTGGTTCAAAGTAACAAATTATCATTACATTTAGATAAAGCAGCATCATGAAAATTCTTAACGTAAAACTCGCCTGAAATTACATTAAATGTAAGCTCTAATAATCATATACTAGACAACAGGATGATATCATGCATATTTCTTTTCGATTATGATATAGGTTTAATATTCTGGAGAAACTCAGTTGAAAGAAATTTTTTTATATATAAAAGGAGGGCAATATGGGTAATAGAAAACGATGTAAAGATTAATTTCGAAAACTAAAAACTGTAACATTTTCTTGTAAATATATCCTTTCTCTTATGAACTTTTAGATTAAAAATAAAAAGGACTCACTCTAGTGTTCGTAATTTTTGTTTTTTCTCGACGAATCACGGCATCTAATCATCATTTAACAAACGATTCGTCGAGTTCGTTAACCAACAAAATTGGACCATTGGAATTGGGGGTTAGACTAAAGCGAAAATTTAAAAGAAATTAAAAGATATATATATAAATGTGTATCCAAAATTCTTTAAATATGTAGAAAATATTCCACGAGGCAACTATATGTAACATAAAATATTTAAGTTCTTAATTATAAAACAGTTTATACTCACTTGAAAATGTATCTCAGTTTTAAATTTTAAGTTACAGCTACTTGGCTGATGTATTCCTTCATGTAATTGCAAAATAATCAGTAATTAATTAATTAATTAATTAATAATTTATATTGTAAATATTAAGCTCGCATTAATTTTAGAATCATCGAAATAAAGAGAGTTGTCAATTATTTTTCATTGAAATGGGATGCACAGTTAATTATCCAATTATCTAACTACTTTTATAAGTATTCTGCAGTCATGTACTGTCTTTTGTCTTGACACTGTGCCTTTATATACAAAGAAAGATTTCTCAAAATTGCGAGATATCACCGATGCGTTTTTATAAATAGAAACTGTCCAGTAAATTACATTCTAGGAGGTTCTACGGTTTCACAGCTACATAAGAAAAACGCCAAAAATGAGAATTTGGTGTTCTTACTTAGCACAACTAGGGGAAACTATATGAACACCTTCACCTGCTATAATGCTAACCTTCTGAACTCCTGTTTCCTTCATTATACTCGAGACATCTTGAAGAGGTGTTTCGAGCAGTTTTAATCTGTTGAAGCAAACAGATGCTATGCATAAGTCAAGTAAGTTAAAGGCACTAAGTTTTAATAAATGCATTCTGTGATTTCGCTGTTTTAACATGTATGTAGCTGTACATCAAAAAAACCTTTATTTGTGGCCTAGCATCCTAAATCCACCATTAATATATCGTGTCGTTGTTGAGCTGTTTGTTTGCTGCAATCGTTTGAATGCTACCTGAGAATCCAGTAGTTCACAATTAAATTTGTTGCGACAATATGGCCTAAAGTATTTGCTGTTCATATCTATCCATCGCCTATATCAGCTTCGATTTTTTTCTAAGATGCCGACCTAACGACAAAGCAAGTAATTTTTCCTCATAGTTGATTCATCCGTAATAACGTAGTTCTGTAAGAAATATTTATATTCAGTTACCTAAAGTTTGTGCAAGGGCATGTTTGTTGCACTATGGATCATGTAGGCTGTCTCTGTAACCATGTAAGTTGCTTTGAAGAAATCACTTTTTGTTTCTAAAATGCAGATTGCTTTGTAAATGTTGTACATGTTGAGGTTTTGTCGTACACACGGTGCGATTTTCAGGACTTTGGCAGAACACTGTTCTAGCATCTATTGTGAAAGCACTGTCAGTCAGTACACATCTGTGCTTTCATCTTGGACGATAATGCAGACGCGAATAGTGCCACGGTTAACAGTTGGCTGTTACAAATGCTGATACGATTTGAGAATAAGAAAGGAAAATATGTGAAACGAGTCTTCGTGGCGACAAGAAATTTCGTATTTTCGCTCTGAATGTAACGACAATGACAATGAAATATGTTACAACATGTAAAAGTATTTAATATGGTGTACAATATGTAATGTGTAAAATTAAATTTAGGGAAAACATTCATGCTAATGTATATTTTTTGTTCATAGCATGTACTCACTGAAATGCTGGGCTGTAGTAATAACGCAAAGACAGAAATAATGTTTGCTTTCGTTAATAGCAAACTTCAAGTCAACAGCACGGGGCTGTCATTTATGGTGATAAAAAATTGGCGGGGTCTTGGCCCAGCGCACTCAGGTAAAAAACAACTCTCGGTAGTTCAGCATTGTATTTTTGTGGACGTTTCAGCGCCATTTTGTCACAAGGTAGTTTGACCCGGACACTCTGGAACGTATTCTAATAAAACAATCAAAATCAGGTTTATTATCTAAGAAAACTACTTGTGTTATTCTTCCATTCTAGGATTAAGACTGTCAATCCTTTTACTTTTGGAGATGCTGCCAGCTCAAATCACTTCCGGTTCCTGACTGCAAAGGACAGGGTCGGTGTATCCGTTGAAGTGTTATGTGTTGATGCAGCCACACGTTGGGCGACAAATTTTGAAGCATTACTTTGTTTAATCTGAATATAGCAGTAGGTGACTGAGATGAACGCCACTTTGCTTCGACTGGGGTTCAGTTTTTCTGGGCACTTCTGCTAACTGTAGGAGCAGGGATCAAGGAACGGAAGATGCTTAGAAATACATCGCACTATTTGGGATTTACTCTTAGCATATTTATTGTTTTCATTCAGCGGAAATACGGCTGACCGCCGGGAACAGGCTAATAGCTGGCCTTGCTCTTGACACTGACCTACTTACTATAGGTGTGCGCGTGACTTAACCTTGACCATAGTAAAACAAGTGCGGCTTTCACACTTTCCCTTTCGTTCACACCGAGGAACAACTTTCGCTGAACAGACTTGTATTAACTTTTCATTCTTCGTAAATTAAAGCGAAAATGACAAACTAACGTAGTGTGTTGAGCGAGGATAAATAATTATAAATGCGAAACTGTCAGTGTGATGTAATTTCGTACACTGCATCTTTAGAATTTATCCGAATTAATGGCTATGTCAAGACACTTTATAACTAGCTTCAGAATTAGTGGTTAATTGGCTACTTTTCTTAGTTTCACTAATTCATGCCGTCAGTATTTCCCAACCGATATTGGGGTGAATATTTATTTTTATTTATTTATTTTTTTTTATTTCCTTTAAATTTTTTTAATTTTAAAAATAAAGTTTGCTGTATTTGCTTAAATAATTTATAAAATTTATAAAAATTATGATTTGTGGGGTCATAGATATAGGTTTATTTTAAGTTGTGATTTTTTATCTTAGATTTTTTGTTTACTGTTCATATCTTTATTAATATTTATTTTAAGAGTTTATTATATCATGAATAATATAATTATTTATGTTATTATTAAGATTGAATTCTTTAAGAGTTGTAGTAGCTTTATTATTAGATTGGATATCATTTTTGTTTATAAGTTTTGTATTATTAATTTCCTCTTTAGTTATTATATATAGCGAAGATTATTTAAACTGGTAAAAGTATATTAATCGTTTTTTTTAGTTCATTTTCATTGTACACATAAATATTATTTTATAAATCCATTCAAAGATAAATATATCTCCCCCAGGGCTTCCCTTTATATGCTAGACTCTTCCGTTGGGTCCTCGTGTTTCAACTCACACTTACGGGATTCTCGTGAGACAAAGCACGGGCTCGGGATTCCGAAACATTTTAAAATCTAGCAATGCCTTTGGTTACTTTTAATTTGTTTCGTACGTTCAGATCTCAAGTTCTGGCGACTGAAAGCGTCCAAAGCCCTATTGTCTGCCGTAGAAGCTTCTAAAAACTCATTACAACCTCATTACAGCTTGGCTTCTTCGCCGCTTCCTTGAGTTACGTGAAGTTTCTATCGTTCAGGTCAGCGATATTGACAGAAAATGTAACATTATATACAATTATTTACAACACTGATAGAGAATATAACACTTTATACAGATTTATTCCCTGGCAGTCGCTTACTTATTATATGATTGCTCTCTTCCTTCCATACTTAATCAAACAATTATCATATATAATGACCCAAATATTTCAAATTACCTTGCTCCTATAAATACTGTTTCACCATGCTTCCTCTGTCTCTGATGCTCTGCCTCTTGACTTCTGACTAAGGCTCTCCTGCTCTTGATTATGGCTAACCTACTCTTAAACTACGGCTGAAACCGCCTTATTGATAGTATTTAAACGAGTCCTTCCCCTATAGAAAAAGGTTGACGTATAGAAAAAGGTAGGTTTATGTCGATATTATTATATTTCTAGAGTGCTGCTTATGTCAACTTTTCCTTACCCGTAGTACAAAATCTCGAACTCCCGAGCCACTCCCGAGCGACAGCGGAAAAGTCAAAGGTAGTTTAACTTTCACAGATATAGCTAGATAATAAGGCAATGAAACACAACGGTATAATAGTTCAGACGGTAAGAGTCATGCTATAGTTATGAAGGTAGTGGATTCAAATTCCTCACATACTGATGCTTTTTTTTCTGCCGGAATTAAAGGAGATTTGCCACCATTAGAATAATTTACTCGCTAACATAGTATGCGCTATAAATTGATATTTACATTTTATTCTGCTAGAATCAAAGGAAATTTGCAGCATTACAGTAATTTACTCGTTCCTATCGATTTATATTTACGAAAAGGAGGCGAGCCTGTGCCGTCAGACCGTAGCGAGCCGCAGAAAACCACTGAGTCAATCGGTTTCTAGAATTTACCGAGATGAGCGTTAAGGTTATTTTGTGTATATATATATATATATATATATATATGAATTAATTGCGAATGCCAATAACACAACGCGTGGTAAAAAGTGAAAAACCAGTTTTATAATAAGGAACAACATTTTGCAGCCAGAAAGTTACGGAGAACAATGCATAGGCTACATTACCTTGACAAAAAATTAATACATTCATTATTTACAATTTTACAAGAGACCGCGCAATCAGAAAAACATATCTGTTACGCTTTCCCGTTCGGGACAGAGAAGTTCGGCATGACTCAGCTCTAGCAGCTCGGGAATTTGTACTAAGGGTAAGGGTAAGTCTGATGTCATCAAGTTTGAAAATGTTTGTTTTTGGAGTTTTCTTATTTGCCTGTCTGTCACTTAGTAGACCTAATTAGGGAAACGCTGTGTTCTTTGTGTTTGTCGATCAAGAAACAGCAATTGGCCATAGTTTTTTTTTTTTTTTTTTTTTATTTATGGACACTCTTTAACATCTCAGGTCTTCAGCGTCCCATTCAACTCAGGGCGTGAAACGGCCTGCTAATTTTGCTCAGAGGCTTCTCTTTCAGGCTTGAGGTTCTTTTTCGTGACGTAAATGTACGACACGGGACCCACGGCTTTATTTCCTTTCCGAAGGAAGCCATACTTAGGATTTTTACGCCCGAAAAAATCTATCGATCCTGGCCGGGTTCGAACCCGCGATCTTGGGTTTAGAAGGCAAGTATGGTAACCACTACACCACCATGACCGACTAATTGGCCGTAGTGCTAGCTAAGCGGTTCACATATTGAGGTTATTCGAACTGCTTCAAAAATGTCAAAACTATCGTGAAATCATATCCGGCTAAAATACATGTGTCATCTTTCTCTGGTATTTGATGAAATCATTGAATTTACCGTCTGTAATACCTGAAAAGTATTATATAACACTGAGACGTATTGTATGGCGTTAATAAGCTCTACAAGTACTAGATAATATTATTCAAAAACGCTTAAAATAATTTTAACTACATTAATGAAAAATGCATTTAAATAAAAAATATAGTATCGGTTATTAAAATATTAGCTTTACTATTATATTAATTATTATAAACCATTTCAGTACAAGAAATAAAAAAATTAAAAATTAAAAGCGTATGTCTAATTAACAAACTGCGTAAGCCTATTTTTCCTTTGATAGTGAACTAAAGTTTTATTTAATAAAGTTTGTATTCCCAATACGGGATTACTTTGTCGTACAATTTTCTTTGTAGCAAATCATTGTCTTGTCAATGTATTCACTCCCTTAATCTTCGATTTTGAAACGTCAGGTTTCCTGCTTTCATTGTGATAGAACGGACTACATCCTACTTCAAGAAATGCATGAGAAATCGTTGTTGTTGTAGTATTTCAAATCATTCCAAAAGGCTCGTATCATCCTATAAAACTATGTACAAAATTTAAAAATATTTTTTATATACTATATTGCTATCAGAATTTGGCAAACACCACCACGGGTGACCGAGGTCGTTAAGACGCGGACTCGTGAGCGGGAGGTCTGAAATTCGAATCCCGCCAGGACCTTCCTCCCTGACTGAGGTTTTTTCCAGATTTTCCTCAGTCCTTATAAATGGCAAATGCCGGAGAGGTACCTTAAACTTAGGCCTGGAACGTTTCTCTCCTTTAAAAATCCTTTAACAATTTATAATTTCATTTCATGTATCACCAGTGTCCACCACCTTTGGTGCTTCAGTAATAAAAACGGGCGTTAAACACCATTAAAAAAAAGCATAGGAACGCAAAATGTATTTTCTGTGAAACGATTCCGTTATGATTCAAATATTCACAATTACCAGCTGTTATGTACAACTAAGTTTCCTTCAGGCACTATTAAATATATTTGAAGCACTTTCGTAAAATATTTTTACAACTTTATATTCTGATATGTTTTATTTCAGTAACCATGTATCCTAGAATATTAATGGACAACAGAGCTCCTGCAAATGGTTTCATCTGGATTCCAGTGGATCAATTGATATTTTTCATCTGCAGTTTTGCATTCATTTGATCTAAGGCTTCAAAACACTTAAGAGTGAAAATGTTGAAACTTTACATCAGACGCACAAGAAACTTTAAAACAAAGTTTGCTAATGAAACAACTAAGTTCTTCTACTGTACAAGCTTCAACACGAGCAAACAAGGTATCTCAGCTTACATTATCTGTCAGAACTGCATGATACACTTGAACTTTTGGCAGCTGCCTAACTTTGTCCTGATGTTGCATTTTGTTGACACATTAACTGAAGTTGCTTTTAGCCCCATCATATCGAGCTGCAAGAAAGTTTTTGAAAATTATCAGCAATTTCGAAAATGTCATGCAAGAGTTGGCTTTAAAGCGCCCATATTTCATTATTACTATAGATGACGCTATATAAAATGTAATGACATTTATTTTCTCAGTTAATGCAAATCTCACTACCAAAGCGTGATGGTTTTCTTTTCCTTACTGACTCTGCAGCGGTTTTAAAATAATGAAGTTCATTAAATTATGTAAAATATGTGGAGAGAAGGGTTTGGAAAAAGGAAATTATTTTATTGTTTTGGATTCTCAGGGGTAAATAATAATTTCTTCCTCTTCAACGATGGTTTCCGCTGGCTTATATTTTGCCACGGCTGTTGAAATTCTACTGCTGGATACTTTTGTGGCCCTGTGGCCATAGGGGAAGGAGTCTTGGAGGTTAATAATCTTTTTTGTTATGGGAAACGAAACACAATTTATTGTTCATTCCACTGCTATTACATATAAAATGTACTGAACTCATTAATAAAGATCGTCCACTTAATACTCTTCCAAAACCAACTACCCCTTTCCACTAGTTGAACGGAACTGAGAAAGCCCTTCCGCTGATATTGACCCGCTGAATGCTCTTGCAAAATTGACTGTGGGCCACAAAGTTACAAAACTAAATAAACATGGACTACGTGACTTTTTCCAAGCAGAATCAACTCATGCGGTTGGCTTCTTTCGTTGAAGAGGCTATCGGCCTGTCTTTTCATCCCTGCATTCGCCAAATGTTTTATGGTCCCTACACTGCTTAAGAAATTTTCTAACAGAATACTAATAAAATCTTGCTCAAGGATTCTTTACAAATATTGTTACAACAGCATACAGAAATTCCCAGGGCAGATTTTATGGTTGGGGGTATCTTTCTGCGCTCTGGTACGAGAAGATAACATTTTACACACAATGTTCAACACTCGTGCAGGAAAATTATATTACACATAGCTATAACGAAGTCACTCGCTATAATTACTTTAATTAAATATGGGAGGCAACTCATAAATACTGTCTCAACTCGATATATTTCCATAAAGCATTGCTAGTACTGCCGTAGAGTATTTTCTAAACATCTGAGACAGTATGGAATTTAGATGATTTGGAGTTCTAGATTGGAAAAGTTTCAACATGGTAATACTATAGCAAAACTCCACATAACATGCCTAAATTCTTTCTTTATGAATATATCATCGCAAAATACCCTCTTTCGAGAAAGTTTCTGTTAACTTTAATATTATTTTATTTCAAAATAAATTTCATGAAGCGTTTAACCGTAATATACAGAATGGAAATGAGCCCTACCGTCAAATTTTGAGAGGTTATTCGGGGGTTTTTGCTGAGTGTTTCGATACAAGAAATTCATAATCTCCGGCAGCTCGTCACCAAATATTTGGATGTTGGTGTGTTAGATCTTGTGGAAGTTACACATGTAAATAAATCAACCACTCATTACCTTCCGGCGACTTTAATACTGAAACAGACATCAAAACTTACAAAACACATTACAGTACTATACATGAGTAATGCAACAACTCTCAGGCAAAATATGTACGCTTTTGTCACATGATTTTCACTTGTTCTGTAACTGCACTGTACATAGCTGTTTCTTTACAGCAGCTATTCGAAAAACCAACCACAATGGTCATGCGTTATGGACTGTACCACATGCTCTAGTACCCTGGGATATTGGTGTACATCTGTAAGGTTCATGGCCTGTGTCGACTAAAGTCTCGTAAACTGCGCTCCTGTTCCATTGCCAGCTCGGTTACCAGATATGACGTCTTCTTCTTCTTCTTCTTCTTCTTCTTCTTCTTCTTCTTCTTCTTCTTCTTCTTCTTCTTCTTCTTCTTGTTCTTCTTGTTCTTGTTCTTCTTCTTCTTCTTCTTCTTCTTCTTCTTCTTCTTCTTCTTCTTCTTCTTCTGGGATTATGTACAATATTGTAATTTGTTTTGTATGATTCTGTATCTCAGTTTGTTGTCTAATACATTGTGACGTATTTCATTATCACCCAATATTTTGAGTTAACTTTTTTCATCAAATGCTGCAGGGCCCCCAAATTCAGCTGTCTGAAATTGCATTGATACTACTTTACTACTTTAATTTCTATATATATATTAATTAAATCCGGCGACGAGCATAAAATGAATATTATACAAACTGCCCCCCCCCAAAAATATAACCGAAATACTTTCGTAACATTTTGTAAACAATATTATCTCTAATAGAACTATATATCCTACATGTTTTCCATCCCTGTGTACCTTCCGTAGCATCGCACGGCTCCCTTAGTATACTGTACAGAACTGTTTGAATGTTATCACCAAGTTCGCCTAAACTACGAGGAATGGGCATGTTCTTTCAGTATACACCACAAATCAGGACGTCGTGCAGGGTATGGAAAATATGAGCGTCTAGAAATCAGTCGATCGGAAAGGTTTATGGAGTAGGCACCCATTTACTTGACTAGTATGGGGAGTCGCCCCATCTTGTTAAAACGCGTGTGCAAATGTTTATGAATTCCCCTGGAAAGTTCAATAATTTGCTTCTTTTACACTTATGATGTGACAATTTTATTTCTATATGCATTCTTAATAAAGTACAGACCAATGATATCGTGGGAAGACAGCGGCGCACACTGTTACTTTCTCTGAATGTAATGGTCTTTGTGCCACACTCATCTGGTTTTCCCCAACAGAGAAGGTGTTACTTATTACATGTCACTCAGTAGCAATTCATATTCGCTAGATCATATTTTTTTTTGTCATCCTATACATAGATATTAGGGACGTTCAAAAGTTCTTGGCCTGACCAAAAAAAAAAAAAAAAAAAAAAAAAAAAATCACAACATTTAATAGAAATGTTTTGCTTTATTATTTTTTCAGCGTAGTCACCTTGTAAATTAACACTTAGTCCAACGACTTTCCAACAATTTAATACCCCCAGTAAAAGTAGATTTATCTAACTGTGAAAAATATGCGTCTGGCTCGTTATTTAATGTGAGTCTTTATCAGCTCAGCAATTTCTTCAAACTTGAGAACAAAACGTAATCGTTAAGAACTAAATCCGGCGAATATGGCAGATGGGGAAGCACTTGGAAGAGGAGGTCATGTGGTTTTGCATCAGCAATCCAAGACGTGTTTGAAGGGGCATTATATCATTATGATAAACATCTTTTTCGCTAGGTGTAAGACGAGTAGCTTGAATAGCATCCTTCAGTTGGTCCAGTAGTAAAGCGTAATACTCTCCGGTAACGGTTCTGTCCTTCTGGAGGTAGTACATCGTGAGAATCCCAGAAATCCGTAGCCGTGACTTTCCCTGCAGTTGGAGTCGTTTTTTTATTTCTTTTGTGCACTTTCACCTGTTGCCACCAAGCTACTGCTTGGATTATCCTTCGTCTCTGGGGTGTAGTGATGAATGCATGTTTCATCTACTACTATCAGAAACGTAGGAGATACTCACTGGAATTGCGTTTAAACTGGTATAACATTCTTGTGAAATGTTCATTCGAATGTGTTTTGATTCATTGTGTCACCCTTCGAGCGGAAAGCTTTAAATTTCGGGTAAAACGTAATGGACACTACCTATCGAGGTCTCTGCATTGTCAGCTAACTCGCTTGCTAGAGCTCATTGAGTTTAGGGACGCCCTGAGCGCTCATCATCTTGAATGGGTGTTCGATCACCCTTAAATTCAGCAGCTCACTTTTTAACCGTCGAAAACGAAAGGAAATAATAATTTAATGTGTAATCGAACTCATTTTGTATTTCTGTTGGGGTTAAACCATCCAAAACGAAGTATTAACGAGTTATATAACTCGTATTTCAGTTTTATCCATTTTGCAGAAAACATTAACACTAGTTTGTTTACACGATCGTCACAAACAAGTGACTACACTTACACATCTGCAACTTAACAGCGCGCCATGTAATGATACTTAATCGTTATACAATTTGGCTATCTTCAGAGCATTTCTGCGTCAGTTTGACAACTTTTAAAACCCCTCTTTAAGAAACTGCGGAAATAGTTCCTATTTCCGCGTTCCTAATCCTACGAAAATATACCTTTAATTTGTGGATGAAATACACAGTAATATCCTAGTAAGATAGGAAATCCAAAGATGGATTTTCAACAACTGTAACAACCTCTTCATTGTTAGAAGATTGCAACGTTATTAATGCCTAATCATAGCTTCAATTTACGAGTCCCACTTTAAGGCATATTACGAAAAGTACAAATTGCATATATGGTGTTAAATAAACTGTATCATATACTTGGAGTTTATATTGAGCTTACCTATTATTAATAACAGACAAATTTCATCATTAATTCCCTAACAACATAAGAACTGTAAGTACTGCCTCTGAAATGCCTGCTTTATACTTACACAAATATTCCTCGCTTATAGGACGGTGTACACTTAAAGACAATGCTAACAAACTGAGGGAGAAAGAGGCTGGTGAAAACGATTCATTAACAAGAAAAGCCTTCTTGTGGTTTCTGTACCCCTACTAGTGAAAAGGGTTTCACAACGCAAAAGCTTCCTGCAACATTAAATACCTTCCGAATAAAACTCCATCCATTCCGTCCTGCTCATCTACCCCTTTGCTGTTATCGTTATTATTTCAATATAAAAAAGGAGCGGTGTGAATTTAATGAAACGGTCCTCGAAATTTCATCCCCTGGTATTAAAGGCAAGATATGTATATGGAAACACTCTACCATTGCTAAGGTATTCAGCATCATGTGAAATACTTTCTTTCCCTATCTCTCCAAGCCGTAGCTTTAATCCTTAAAACAAAGCTCAGGAGAGACGCAAAGGGTGGAGGCAACCCCATCAGGACGCTATTATTGGCGTGGTCATAATGAACGTCAGTAGCACACCCTTTCTCCCCGGTTGTTAACCGCACCACCATCCTAAAAACAGAGTGGGGCATCCCCATGCACTCGGGGGATAGATTTGTGAGGAGGGTTGAGGGGAAATTTTCTAATTCCTCCTCCACTGTGTGCTGCAGCTAAGCCTCAGGTACAAACAGTAATCTGTACTCTCCCTTACTTGCGTTCCAACACTCCCTATGCAGCACAGTGGCAAAGAAAATACAAAACGACTGTAGTGTAAATAATTGAAGCTAGCTTTAGTTTTTAATTTCTACTTCTATATGTTCTCTTCTGCCCAGAAAGAGCTTTTAACAATTTTATCATTTTGAGAAACCCAAACTGCATTATTATTTTCAGTATCAAAATTAACTAAAGAATTGTGAAGCATCTTTGAAAGTATAATGTTTAGTTTGTTGTTCAAAATAATAAATTAACACTTCTTGTTATTGTAAACATTTTTCTGTAGCAAGGGTTTATTAATTCTGCAACAACCGATAGATAATTTGCAGGACTATTGGAGATAGACGCTCCGACTTTTAAAATAGAATGGTATAACAGTTAGATTTGTTTGCAGTACTCGTCAGCATCTACATATAATGTCAGAAAGGATTCATAATCCATATGTATTGCTTCTGGTGAGCGGAGCTAGTATGTTGCAAAATAAATAAATTGTCAGAATATGCCTGTTACGGCACTTGCGCAATTGACTCCCTTCGGAAATACAGCTCGTCTCAGAATTAGATAACCCGTCGACTGTTCTCCTTGAGAGAAGTCAGAAGGCATTTGGACTTCGAGTAAGGCAGAAATTCCTTTTGTAGCATGGAGGAACTACATTTTAGGCTTAAAAATTGAGTGAGATGTGTTAATTTAAATTACCAAAGCCTTTTGGTCAAAATTCCTCTCTCAGAGTTGGAGCAATAAGAATTGGTGTTTTGTGTTCATTTATCGTTCGCGGCTCTAAATGGGATGGGAGTGCATTTATTACAGTGGCACTAATGCAATACAGTACAAAACCATTTCATCATGTGCACGTGTCCAACGGACCGTACCTGCGTATATAATATGCTATGTTTGTTTGATTTAGTACAAGATATTAGATTAGATATTCATAATAAGATATAAAATAAGTAGAAAAATACACAAATAAAAATAAAAAATGGGATGAATTAAAATATAAAAAACATTAAAAATAGACATAAAAGTATAAAGAAATTTCATTATGATGATAGCTGGATTCAGTCAATTTGTTACCAGCCAACCCCTTTTCAGGTTGAGCTGTCTCACTTTCATTAGACATTTACGTCTTTTCTTACCTGCTCCATTTATAAATAAGATGGTTTAGGACTATTTCATGAACAGAATAAAAATAAAAATAATTTATATTTGAAATTCGCGCACAGAATATAACACTTGTATAAAATGTTATACTTATGAATATCTATTCTATTCAGAAACTGTGAGACTGAAATAGACAAAAGTCCATATTACAATTGCTACCATTCTATTTTCTAATACCAACTGAGGGGAAAAAAGAAGATAACATACAGTGTCTCTATTTTTCGTTATATTCTGTAGTTTGGAAGTCCTAGTGATAAGATCAATTTGTACATTTAACGTATCACCAGAACACTCTTAAGATCCCTCCATTTTGCTTTACGACTGTCGATTGTCCATGCTTTTGTTGCTATCGATAGCTCCCCACCGCCTCTAGCAAAAGTGATCAGTGATGCTTATTCAGAAATTATTTAGTGGAGATGTACAGTTGGCTACGCTAACCATAAGTCAAATACACTTGGCGTCATAAAACGGAATTTGATACATTTTTTCGATAATTTCACTCCATAATCCGGCTGTGATTGGTCAAAATTCAAAATTTTGTTTCGTTCCATTGGTCGATTTTAAGATCACTTTACATGAGTGAAATAGTCCATTTAATCACATAAACCTGCTCTTATTAATTATTTAATTTTACTTTTATTTATGACAATGATGAGTCTTATAAAAGTTATGTTATTTAAGGATATGTTAGTTGAGTTGCCTTTATAATGGAAATAAGTTCTTATAGTTTAGATTCCTCATAAGCCGTTGGCGCGAAAGAGCAAACAGCTGATGGGAAGTAATAACGTTAACCTCACGACTTATCGCTTAGGGAAACTCCTCTTCTTGCAGGAACTATGATTGGGAGGACAGACTCAGTGCACCTGTGCAAGGAAAGTCCACAGATTCTGCGTGCCCTTCGTGAAGTTTCACTGCGACAGCCCTCTCATGCATAAGAACTCTTTTTAAACCAAAGCATTCTTCCCCGCTAAGTCTGGGCACAAGGAGAATGTGTCCTAGCCCGTTCTCTTCACACATACACACACCAAGTAGTCTGCATTGGCAGAAATCGTTTAAACAGCGTGTCTCTGTTGTATACTACAATGCAGATGCTGAAACATTCAGTATTGTGTCTGTGACATTTTATAATCTTTTTTAAGTTGACAATTTATGCATAAATTATTTAAATGTATGTATGGTTCAAAATTAAATGGAGGTCATGTGTGTCCTTGTGCTCTTTAGCACCAGCGACCACAGTGTCGTAGTCATATTGAGTAACAATATTATTAGTTTATTTATATGTACAAAGATTATTTTTCTGAACATTCCAAATAACCATTACCTCAGAGGTACGAGAATTTATTCTATTAACGAATACAAATGTTCCAAATTGAATACATCAATACAAGAATTAGAATACTCTTTTCTGTCTTCAGTTTAACAGAGCAAGTAGTAGTCATCTTTATATGTAATTTCCTCTTACATTTTATTTATTTCTTTCTGTTATCTTACTTTTCGTTTCCCTTTCTCTCTGATTATTTCCTCTCCTTTTTATTTTCTGCTCTTTTCATAATCATAATTAATAATAGTAAAAATGTTCTCTCTTCTTCAAAGTTCGTCTTCCTCTTTATCTTCTTTTCATACTTTCTTTCTGTATAAAATGAATTCAGCTTGTTATTTTCTCTATTCTTTCTCTTCTGTTCCCTCTTGATTTCCCCTCATTTTCTGTTTTCCTTACGACAAGAATACTCTATTTTATTCTACATCGTTATTTTCTTTTCCCCTTTCTGAAATCGACTATCTATCTGTTCTCTGCAGAAAGAGAAAACATGTGTATTTCATCTGCTGCTTCTTTGCTCATCTCTCGCTTCTCTTACAAGGCAGAGAAATGCTTCTATTGTTCTTCTGTTATCTCTTCACTTTTATTCTGTAAAAACATTAAAATGCATGGGTACAGATAACTTAATTTGAAAACATAGTTTCCGATTTTGTTCTTTTCTAATAAACGCAGAAATGTTTATAAACGAGGGTTATTTGATAATTATCTTTGATTTTATATTAAACACGACACTTTTATATTTCATCATAGTCCCTACTAGCAGTTTCACGCATTTGATCCCCGTTTCTCCAGGTTCGTGATTCCCTCATGGAAGTAGGTTCCTTCGAGTTCTTCAAAATAATCGTTTACCTCTTGTATTACACCTTCATTTCGAATAAATTTGAAGGAAATTTTTGCTTTTGGGAGTGGATTGTAACCGAGGGCGCGAGATAAGGGGAATAGAATGTATGCGGAAGCATTTCAAATCATAGAATGCTCATTTTGTCCTGAACGACTCAATTTGAATGTCCCAGTGAAACAACTACTACATTTTGGCTATTCCCTGACTTTTCTTCGGGTTCGCTGTCTTCAATCTCTCCAACAGGGATGCATAGAATTCTCCAGGAATGCTTTTCTCTTTCTCCAAGTAGGCTAGAATAGAATTTCGTTTGCATTCCAAAAAAAGCCACCATATTTCCAACAGATGGAACTTATTTCGTTTTTTTTCGGAGATGGTTCACCTCGTACGGTTCACTGTTCATTGATGTTTTGTTTACGTGTATAGTAATGAATTCACGTTTCGTCCATAGTTGCAGCACCGCAATATTGGTTGGATTTTTCTTAAGAGTTTCCAAACATCTGCTGAGTTTGCATGTATTTCGCTTTCTCCGGATTGAGCAGATAACAGCACTCATCTTGTACAAAGTTTTTTCATGTGCAATCCATTACGCAAAATAAAATATACCCACTTAGTTGAGATGCCCTTGACTTTTGCTAACTCGCACTCTCCTCTGTCATCCAAAACGATACCATGGACTTTATCGATGATTCCCGGCCTCATATCTGATTTTGGAGCTGCAGGACATGGTGCGTGTTGGATGCTTGTTCCGCCACGATTTAATTCATTTACCCAAAGTCTAAAGGTTTCATAGTAAGGGCTAGAATACAGATATATTCTTTTTCCTACCAGAAAAAGAATTGAACCATACTACAAATTCCAATCGTATCAATTTTCCTCTGCTACTCGAAATGCTTGACAACTACTAAACAATGCATTAATATGTGAACATGTAAGCAACTTACTTATCAAACCACGCATGTATTTACCCATTTTACAACAAATACAGCATAAAAAGCTAGTTGATCCTAAACGGCTGTTATAACTTAAAATTGCCTATTTAATGCTTTTGGCTCACTTTCAATTAATTTGTTTGATTTTAAGCATTTGACTTCCAAAATAGTTTAAAATTTACACATTCTTTAAAAGATTTGATCCCTTTTAAACTTATAATTTTATTGTTACGCTCAATCTGTGCTCAGCAAATAATTCTTCAAAGTATGAGATAGAAACTCGCTCCACACTGCCAAAGAATAATGAAGTTTTAAATCATGTCATATAAAAATGAATAAACCGCAATGAAAAATTTGTTTGGGTAGTAAAGTATTCTTGAACAAGCTAATGAATACTAAGTAAATACTGCAGACTTTATGAAATATTAATGTTTGCATTTGATTTGTCAAATGATAAAGCCCTCTATGCAATTTGTTAATCAATAATTTGCTTTTTATTTGCCTTGCTTTAGTGTTTATAGATATTTAAGATTACACACATGTAATACTAAATTAGTATAACTGCAACTAAAATGTTTAATCTGTATCTGTATATTTTACTTTAATTATTGCGGTGGATTAATACAAAACACGTTTTGTTCATGAATGATGAAACAGGACCATCATTAGGGCCTAATAAAATATGGAAATATATAGCCATTTGCCTTCATTTGTTTGTTTATATTTTGTGAGTAAACATTTTTTCTTGTGAGAGAGGCATCCATTTTGCCCCAAATTATTGTGTGTGACCGGTGTATCCATTTTTGTATGTGTTTGGCTTTTGCGTACATGCAAATTCAGAATCGTTTTAATCTTTGTACATTTTGTAAATATGAATTAAAATAAGCTGGTGCGAAAACGCTAAATGTCCATGTTTTGAGAGAGTTTTTTTTTAAAATTTATGTTCATCATCTAGATAGTTTCCGCCAATTTTCTTTTTCACTGAAATTTGTTCAATGTTGAAATTAAATTTGCTCTTTTAGTGTGACAGCATTCTTGAAATACTTTTCAAATGAATATTATATTTTTTTCTGTAAAATATATTTTAGGTCGAGCAAAACTGACGAAATTATGGATTTAAAAAGTATACCAAGTTACATAAGGTCAAAATGTTTATAAAAAAAAGCCGGAATTAAAACATTGACTTTTCTTTAGAGAAATATTTATTGACAGTGAAGGAATACAGATACTAATTTACGGAAAGTACTGAATCAAAAATAATGAATAGATGTTATTAGTAGTATTCTTAGATAACTAGTCACTTATCATGTCGGGGTTCATACATTCAATCATGACGTTTCTCAAGGTCTCCGCAGGAAGATATTTGAAGTCCTTCACGACGATGGTAACGTTACCATGGATATGACTGTATGAGTAACTTTTCAGCACTTTTATCAGACCTCTCTTTGAAGACACCAAATTTTCTGACAAAAGGAGGTGATCATAAATTGCCTCTGAACACCTACAATGTTGTTCATCCTCTCAATATATGAATACCACGTTCTTCTAGTCACACAAACAGTACAGTTGTATACCTATGTTATGTCATCCAACCTTCAGATTCATGAAATAGCCACTGCACTTGTATGCTCTGAACTAAACACTCAATAAATGAGAAACTTCTAACACTTTTATCAACGTTTGAAGCACGTTTCATATACTCTGTGACCATCTTTAGTTCAATGCCCTATGCATATTTATTTGTAGAGTGAACAAGTTTCTTTGAGGAAACACAATTATTTTGGGATAGGAATAGTGCATAATAGATAGAGTATTATATAATCGGTAAGTGTAAGTGCATTAAATTACTGAGCATTTAAGCATTTCCAAAAAAAGTGTAGATTATATTTTATATGAAGAATAGCATAAGAAAAAATCTTTGCGCAAGATGGGTGTTGTACTTCCTAACAGCAGATCAATAAACATTGGTATGATTCGCAATGCTGGTGTTGGTTGTGGTGTGTATTTATTACAGTGCACTATGAATAAAATTTAAACAGACGCATAGGTTCACAGAACCGTACATGCTTTTAGAGTACACTAAACCTGTTAGATATGAGAACACATTAAATTATATATTTTATTTTCCATAATTATAAAATATTATTAAATAAAAATGTGCAACAACATTTGGAAAGTGACACATACAGCAGTATTCATTAACGTTTTCCCCCCATCCCCTCTTTTGTTATCAGCCTTTCCAGACATAAAATGTTTTACTTTCTATAGGAATGTATCTATTCCCTTCTTCTGTTCCTTCCAGAAAATTCCATTATGTCCATTTTCCGCTGTTTGGTCCGATAAGGGGCCCTGGGAAATAATTTTCCCTTCATGTTATGTACTCGGCCAGTAGAGTTATTCAGCGAATTCTTTACCTATTTCCGTCGGTAACCTTACTAACTCCTATGCCCCTAGGCTGAGCTAGTGATTCAGGCTCCTGTTTTGATGCACTGCTTCATTTCCCATTTAGATATTCTCCCGTATATTATATCCAGCGAAACCATCTCCCTGTATTGCTCAACTTTCCGCCGTCTATCCATGTCTACCAAGCGGTTCTTAACCTTCCTCTATACATTCTTTCTATTCTCTTGGCATAAGCTCTGATTTAAGTTAGTTTTCTATAAATGATTCGTAGCCAATACGTCACTACTCTATGGTCTCACTGTAGGCCGCCAAATTTCACAATTCACTGTGCCTCTACCCAATTCCAAAATCCTTTACAAAACTTTGTTCTTATTGAATCTAGGTCTAATATTTGTTCTCCTTAAAAGTATTGCAACAGTGTTTGGAGTGTTTTGACAGAACATAACCGATTTTGTGCGTCGATTTAAACTGTATCCATTATCAAACACGCTAGAAATCAAACAGCACTGAATACAATGCACAAAAGCGATTGTTTAGCGCCAAAGAAAACATGGTTGGTTCCAACTGCAGGAAAGATTATGGCATCAGTCTTTTGGGACACTATAGAAATTGTACTAATTGATTATTCTCAAAAGGGTAAAATTATAACCGGAGAGTGCTGTTCTAATATTTTAATCCAACTATATGAAAACTGTGATTTGCAGAAGAAAAATATACTGTTTTGGAAGACAATGCACCAGCTCACAGGTATGTTTTAGCGGTGGAAAAATTGAGAAATATGCCACATCAAAAGCACGTACTAAACCCTGGAACGGCTTATATAGGTATGAAACACCATTTGAATTACTCTTCGCTCAGTGTTTACCGACTGTAAGAGGCGTTTCTTAGAACGCAGAACTCGAGTTATGTGACGGTGTATGCTTTCTGAAGCATCATTGTGAAATTTTTTGAATTAAAATAATATTTTAATTCTGTGAAAGAGAAATTATTAAATGAAATATTCGCTTCTTACCAGAAGTGTTAAATTACACTTAAAGCGTTATTGTATGGCATAATTTATTTACAGAAATGTATGTTTGGATAAAAGGAGCAATTATTTTTAAATGCAAAATAATAACGTTATCTTACAGTGAACAAATTCATCCAGTTCCTTGAACACATTCATGAAAGTATCACAACAAGGTTTTCTGTATAATTGGAAAGCCTTTTAAGAACGGCCCAAGTTTTAGATAAGGGGTCTCTCTTTTTCTTTATAAAAGAATTGCGATTTATTCAACGAACTTTCGCAGGGTGGGCAAGCAATTGGCTGCATTATATAAGCTGTAGGTAGCAGCATTGCCTTACATTCTTTGCATATTTTGAAGTGATCAGGGGGAGGGGTGATTTTCTGCATAGAGTATGATGCTTTTTCAATAGATCTGCAATGAAGAAACATTTAGTACGTTATTATATGAGAGAACATGACACCTACTAATATAAACCATAATATTAAAATATTTTATATCACACCACATGGGTTGGACCTGGTAGTGTAGTGGTAACCATACTTGCCTTCTAAACCCAAGATTGAGTGTTCGATTCCGGCCGGGATCGATGGATTTTTTTCGGGAGTAAAAATCCTAAGTATAGCTTCCTTCGAAAGAGAAGTAAAGCCGTGGGTCCCGTGTCGTACATTTACGGCACGAAAATGAACCTCAAGCCTGAAAGAAGAGGCTCTGAGCAAAATACGTCCTGACGCTGATGACCTATGATGTTAAAGAGCGTCCATAAATAAAACATATCAACAACAAGCACTACATGGAATTCTTTGAAAATTTAACACATCTTATTTCGGAGTTGATGCCCCTATTGTTAGAACCATTAACTGCAAAATAGCCACTCTTATATTAAAATAGCATGTAATGCAGAATTAAACGAACATAATGCTATCGTTCCGTCTACCTTCTTCATGCTCCTGCATTGTAGTCAACTGTCACTAAGTATGCTACAGATATAAATGTACCTGCTGGTAAGAAATACACCAAAGTGTTCCTACTGCAGTAATATGTATACTGTGCTTTTTATTTTAGATACAAAGAAACAAGACAATTAGAGTCGTAAAATGACGAAAATACAGTGAAAATATCTCTTTTCAATTATATTTTTCTTCCATGGAGATTCTGAATACAGTGGCTGATTGTTTATTAAAAACGTCTGAATTTTATAACAACAACAATTAGTAATTCATTCGGTAGGCAAATCAACCA
This sequence comes from Metallyticus violacea, assembly GCA_030762175.1. Classification (NCBI taxonomy): domain Eukaryota; kingdom Metazoa; phylum Arthropoda; class Insecta; order Mantodea; family Metallyticidae; genus Metallyticus; species Metallyticus violacea. Next base: position 45,969,648 of record CM060844.1, on the reverse strand, counting down.
ACAAAAATAAGACCTATGCCATAATGATGAGATCTTTCAATTCCTAAACTATCAATACTTCTAGATGCTGAAAATTAATCTTGAGCATAGAACATGCCGGTATATTTCATCAGACTAACTCTGTGCCGTTTTTGTTTGTATTTCGTTCTTGACTGATAACTGTCCCTCTCTCCTTCCTTCAGGAGAGGAATTCACCTGGCCACGTTAGGATGGTTCGCCAGCTATTTGTTGGCGAAATTCTACCACGGAAAGTCGTTTCCGGTACAGCGTGAGTTTCACTCCTCTTCAAAAGTGTTAGGCCTGGAGTCTTCTCCAAAAGGTAAGCCCTGGTCACCCAGATATTTTAAAGTTATATTATACTGTATTAAAATGTATGTGACTATATTACATGGTGTTGCTTTTGTAATGATCTTAATGATAGGGAACTTGGATTTAATTGTCATTTCGAGCGTATTCACATTGTTTTAAAAGGGGGTGTATTAGACGCTTTTACATTAAATCAAATCTTTTATTCAATATACTGCATTTTATTGGGGTAATATTTTGAGAACCTGTACGTTTTGGCAATAGATATTGCTGATGTGTTAATTTGATATTTTCAAGACCACATATATTCTATGTGAGTATTAAAATTACAATTATTATCGTTTAATAATTCATGTTAGAATTACACTCTAACTTCCGAGTTGTAAAATTACCTTTCTATGGTCATTTCAAGGGGGTTATAGTTCCAGTACACTTCCAAAACTAAAACTTGAACTGCATTATGGGAGGACGTTGAATGTTGATTATTGGGTTACAAAACCGTCACACGTAGCAAGTGACAATTAGTGATGCCGTACTGAAGAAAATCCTGGGCTTTAGGGTAAAAACTCATTTTAAAACGTCTTTAGTTCCTTGAAGAGCTTTTTAATTGTACAGAACTTGATGAAGGGTTCAACTATGTTTGTTAAAGGATTAAAACTTGTGATGTGAGAGTCTCTGATTTGACTAATCATCTGGAATTGCTCATTAATCAAAACACTTATAACTATTTATTGATAGCTAAAGTCATCATTCATAGTGTGAGAAACCTTGTTTCAGTACCAATCGCTCAGACGTATTAATACTAGTGTATGCACTTTCTGTGCTGTGATCTGAATTTTATTTATAGGTGGAGGATGTGGGACAAAAAATAGGAAAACAAACTAGGCAGTTACAAATTAGCCCAAACAAACTTAATACCAGAAAAAGGAATGAAGCAAATCCTTCGTTAATTAGCTCACAAAAAGAGTGTTGCCCCTTCCGTACACAAAACAAGGGATAATAAAGCAGTTTGTCAAGACTTTGGATATATATGACCCTTGCTGCCAGTACCGCGTTTATATGTTTTCTTTGTTAACGCTGCTATATAAACAATGACTTATTCTGGCATAGGAATCATTCACGAGATCATTAATAAGGCTCTACTTATTGCTATATCATTAACACTATGGTTAGATTGTAAAAGCTAGGTTCCAAAAATAATAGGTCTCCGGTATCACGAGACTAAAGCACACATTCTGCGCTCTCACCTTGAAATGAAATGAGATAGCAACCAATAGGGCCAACTGCTGTTGATATCATAGAGGATAATCTTCTTCACGACTATAAACATAAGCTTATATTTAATAATTCTTCAACGGTGTCTTTAAAACTGTATTCCATACGATTTATTTGTAAATTTATATCATATGCATGGAAAGTTTGACCTGTTTGTACCAGTTCTTTTATGGTATACTAAATTGGATATTACAAACACTTAAAACATTTCATTTTCAAACTGGAAAATTCCCTTAAAACATATTTAAATTCTGATGTCAAAATTAGGTTTAACGGGTCATATATTATTAGACAAATAAATACATTAATGCCGTAATACCGCGATGTTAATATTATATTTTATCGTTTGTTATGTAGAAGAGGCGATTACTGCAGTATATGTATTCAAACTTTCACCTAAAGCCTGGTTATCAGAAGAAGAGTTGAAGTGCTGGGGGGTGGGGGGCCTTGAACCGTTTATCTGCACACGAAGAGCGTATGTGGAATACCCACGTTGTCACACGTTAAGCGATCAGACTCGGACCTTGCACGCCCGCTGGACCTCTAACCTTGGATAAGTATCTGGCAACACTGTTAATGTTTTCGTAACACATTCCTTTCGCTTGCCTTCTTCTCATAGCCAAACTATACACTGATGTAATTTGCATCATCGCGCGTTTATTTTGCAATACTGGTTGAAAAACATACACAAAATTACAGAGCTAAGGCTATGAAAGATATTTTCTGTATCTGATTTGAAATATGTAAAACAATGGGAGTGTCAATGGGGCACATTGTTCTGCAATAGACTGTAGCACAATTACTCAAAAATGGACTATTTTTTTTTTATTTAGACCTTTTCTTTAGAGAGGGACAAGGCAAACTTTTGAAATCGTGGCATAATATTATGGTACATAATACTTTTTTTTTTCGTTTTCATAAATATTTCCCTCACACGGTTTTAAGGCATTTCTGTCAGTTCTAATAGATTTAAAAACGAATTAATTATCGGGGAGAGAATTTATTACAAAAAATAACAATTACCTAAAAAGGAATTGCTGAATTATACAAGCCGTTCTGAGCACAGCGATTGAAAAAAAAATTAAATATAGGATATATAGCTTACGTGCTATTTGCTATAAATATTTGAAGGCTCAGTATTTGGAGTATACAAGTACAAAGAAGAAATAGGAAACAATTAAAATCCAGATATGTTGAATTTTAAAGCCATAACAATGTCATTGTTTTAATATTTCCAATACGCTCCTTTTTATTTTTTACTTTTACCTGTTCATTAATTATAAATTTCCTCTGCCTTGCTAATTCTTAAGCATACATTTCATTAAAATTTCCCTTCTGCGCACGTGTATATTTTTATATTTTGAAGCTTAGGAATTCGAGTAACTTTCAAGATATTTGTCCGGCCAAAATCTTCCAGTATTTCTCTATAACCTCCACTACATACACAATCCGCTTATTATGCTGGGTGGAACGGATATAATGAAATTATTCAAATATATAGACAAAGGAAAAAATGTAAGGCCATTTTAGAACTCTAAAACATATTTCAATACAAATAAAAGAGTTTTATGCAATTTTCTTGGCCGTATAATTCAAATACGGAATGATTGTGACAAGACAAAGTGAAAGATTGGTAGAAAACAGTTGGTCAAACTTTTTTGTTCTCTTCACTTTCTTCATTAATCGTGTGTTACGTCACACTTTTTAACTTCAACATTAGCTGAGGGAGTGTGGGGCACTTACTACATACATCAAACCAGTTTAGTATAAGGGGGTACCATGCTGTGGAGACTGGGCACTTTCTTGTGTATGTTTACATTTTAAACTGGAATTTGACACACAGTGGATTATTGTTCAATTACAACTTACACATAATGTAAGTCGCTCCTGGTGGTGTAGTGGTAACCATACTTGCCGTCTAAACCCAAGATCACGGGTTCAAACCTGGCCACGATCGATGGATTTTTTCGGGCGTAATTATTCTAAGTATGGCTTCCTTCGGAAGGGAAGTAAAGCCGTGGGTTCCGTGTCGTACATTTACGGCACTAAAAAGAACCTGAAGCTTGAAAGATGAGGCGCGAATGACCTGAGATGTTAAAGACCGTCTTTAAATAAAAAGTATTCGGTTTTATTATGTTCAGCAGTTATGTAAAACATTAATGCTTTATTTTCCTTTATTGGTAGTTCAACAAGTTGTTGTTTACTCTAAATGCCTATAAGTAAATTTTTAAGTACAAAACATTTTTATTTTATTTTTTTATTAAAAGTTCAAATAAATTTATATTTTATTTTTATACGCTGAAAAGTTTGCTGCAAACACACGAAATAGCTCAATCATCGACAATCAGTGCGCAACAAAACGGTACTTCGGGGCAAAGCTCACGCTTCTCTTCCTCCATAAACCTCTAATGCTAAACACTCATCTGTACAGTACAGTCTTTCCGGTAGACCTACTAGTCGCCGCTTCAACCAACGCGGGTGAAGTTTCTTCCAAGTTTTATCACTTTTGTCAAATTCCATCATCAAGGCAATAAATATTTCAATAAAATCAACAATAACTAATGGGTAACTATACAAACATATGCACAAATACAAACTGGTGCGACCTTTCTAGTTCTCGTTATTTTTAAAATTTCACATTAAAATTAAACATAATAAATTAAAATAAGTTATATTACATATGGTAGTATAAAAATAGTATGCAACATTCATTGCGTAAAATGCAGCCCAAAATGATCACACTGAAATGAGCAATAGTACCTTTCAGTACTTATAGTACAATGCACTATTGTGGAAAATCGCTAGAGGGATAAAGATATCTGCTTTCACAGTCGTAATACTTTTTGTTCATAGGCAACCACATATCGAGTGGATATTACAGAATTTAAATGCACATTTATAAGATCATTTCTGCAGTTTTTGGCTTTTGCTTATTTCCATTCTCATTTGTTTTATATTCAGCATCGGTGTCAAAGGCTTAAGAAGAAAATCACGAAAGTTAATGTTCCAATTATTGCATAGAAGATGCCAACGCGAAAAGAAAATCTTCCATTTCGCGCTTATGGGAAAGGAAGGAAACCTTTAATTAATTTCCTTTCATCGGTCTATTTAATAACTTCAGGGGCAGCTTAAAGATCCTAACCGATTCTTTTCTTTAACCTATTTGTCTTGATGACGTAAAAAAACACCGAAATCCCTTGCAGATATTTTAATTAACGACGTCGTTCTCTGTCGTTTCTGTAATAGTACTCCCTTTACCGAGTTTTCCATTAGAAGAGAGTTTTGTGATGACGAAATGTGCGCAGAGGATCGCGCGGGGACAACTTACGCACAGGAATGCTCCCGCAAAGAAGAACGCAAAAGCCTGAAGGTTTCTCTCCGTCCTGTCTCTTCCATCCTCTCCCATTCCTCTTTGTCCCTTAGGAGTTTTTCTGGCGCCATTCAATTCTGCCTCTCCCTCCCCCTAGCTTTTTTTTTTATAAGGAAAGAGGGGGCCATAGGGGTAGAGGTGGTAGTGGGTTTTCTTTTGAAATGCTGATTTTTAGCCGCTTTTGTTGTGAAAAGTGGAGAGCGAGGAAGGAGTTGAAGAGAGCACGAAAATACTGGAAGGGAAGAATAGGCGATAGGTACGCTCCAGGCATGATAAACTTTGGAAGGTGATGCAGGGATCGGTGCTGATGTTCGTGCTTATAGACTTAGGCGCGTGGAATGAAAGAAAAGTAAACTCCAAATCGAAGTTGTGAAAACGACTTTGAAATTGCTGAAGTATTTTAAATGGGAGAATTAAAAGTAATTTTACTAAAAAATTCTCGATAAAAAGAAATTACAAGTAATTTAAGAGTAATCGGCATATATCCGCGTTGCGCAAATGTCCTACTGCTACAGCTGAATGTACATCACATGCTTCTAGAATCATAATAAATATATTTAACACTCATACAGGCGTAACAGAACGTATACCACAGAGGGAAAGAGACAGAGAGACAGGATTTAAATAAAATCGTAGTAACGGATCTTTTGTGTAAAATCATTCTCCTGGTTTTCATGCAACAAACTTATCCACGACTCTGTAATTAAAGTCTGGACTCTGCAGGAGGAAGTCTGTCCCTACAGAAAGCATTGTATACTTAAGTTTTGAAATCATAGCATGATTTAAAGTAATACTTGGAGTTTGTCTACCCAGGTTTTAATTCTCTTCCAGTGATCATAAAGAAAAGGGCTTGGAATGTGAGATTTGAATAGTGTGCATTTTCGTTACATGCAATTAATACCAAATAAGCAGGTACGAGGGCAAGTCCATAAGTTTCCGGCCTTCCCGATAAGGATTATCGTCTTCACAAAATCCTTATCCGGTGTCATACCTTATGTGTTAAGTAAATAAAAGCAGCTGTAACTGCTGTGTTTAGTTGCACAGATATAGTTGCATATAGTTGACTATGTGTAGAAGATTGTGACATGCTCAAAATGGAGTTTCCAGCTGTTATTAAGTTCTTCACAAAAGAAGGACTTCATCCAAACGAAATAAAACAGCAATTGAGCGATGTATATGGGGAAGCATCCCCCTCATATTCTACCTTAAAAGATTGGGCTAAACTTTTTCGAGTGGGTCGAGAAAGCATTGAAGACGAAGAGCTTTCAGGTAGGCCCTTGGAGGTGCTCACTCCTGAAAACATCGCTCTTGTGCAAGGAGAAATAGCAGCCAGGTTGGACCTTTCTAAAACAAAAATTCTTGGAATATCATGAATATTTAAACATGAATAAGGTTAGTGCCTAGACTTCTTTCTTCAGTACGAAAGCAGCAAAGAGTCATGTGTTGTCAAGACATTTTTGGAGCTCTGCCGTGGCAACAAGGGAAAATTATGCAAACCATTGTTACCGGAGATGAAACTGTGGTCCTCTACTATGATCCCTTGACTAAAGAGAATCAATGGATTGGTGTAAACCTGGCGAAACACAGCCCCTAAAGGCCAAGGTCACTCAGTCAACCAAGAGAAGAATTATGCTACCAGAAATTAAAATGAAAAAAAAAAAAAGCATACAAATAATGTCACATATCAACAGTTAATAAAAGAACAATGACAACAGTATCCAAATATCCAAATTAACATATACATCGATGGATTACAAAACGTCTGTAGATGTGCTGTGTTTTATCCCGATCGTACATGCTGCACGCATTAGCATCTCAATACTCTGTATTTATTATATGTGAGCTGTAGGCTACTTTATATATGATAATATATTTCAACAACAGGTAAAATCTTATCTAGTTCACTCTTATTCTAAACCCAGCATAAAAGTCATTCAAGACATCTCTATACACGAATTAATAAAGTTTACAATTCTGGTGAAACAAGGGAGGAAAATAGCTGTAATATGGTTACCATCACATCAGGGCTTTTCAGGAAACGAACATGCAAATTCAGCAATAAAGCAGGCTACAAAGCTACCACTACACAAAGGAATAACAATACCACACCAAGATACCACAAAATACGTAACCAGAAGCATTTATAATTTCCGACAAACAACTGGACACAAAACTTGATCACTACACGAAATAAAACAGAACTCAAGAACATCACATCCACTACAGAAATTGAATCGTAAGGACCAAGTCATCATTGATAGACTTCAGATTGGGCACACTAAACTAACACACTCGCATCTAATGAATAAAAAAAAAATAGGTCATATCTGTCACATAGCCATCTCTATACGACATTTACTTTCCGTAAGTCCACAATATCATCAACCTCAGAGAGCACAATGTAATCTGTCAGACTTTCAAGGAGTCCTCAACAATCCATCTCACAGTATAACTCTGTTTATTCTCTTAATATCAATACACTTACATCATGAAATATAATGTAACATATGATGAAATTCCTGTAATAATACTATATTAATGTTAAGAATCTATCATATAACCTTGTAAATTCTGTAATTAGCATATTGTCGCGATATAACTACTAATGAAAGATAAAGTGGTATAAAATAAATAAAATCAGCTATTTCACGAATTTACACGAAACTTCACTAGCCTACTATAGCTACTATTACTTCTAATCTAACCGCAGTTTAAGGTAATGTTTTATACTGTAACCATACGATTGATTATTTCTGCTGGAGTGTGTGGTTATTTCAAATTTAATATTATTTATACTGAAATAATTGAAAGCTTTCATATGTTCTTTCAATATAACTATCTAACAACATTTTAAAACATTCCATTCAACTTTTAACGCAATAATAATCGATCATAAATTCGATGCCTTCCTGGGAACGGAAATGGCGAGGGATGACGTTCCTGGTGGTGCATGCACACAATGACTGTTATGAGCGAGAGATTCTCCCTAACGCTTCATCCATGAACTCACCGAGACATTGGATTGCAAAGCGTTTGTGTCCTACAGGTTCAAGATAGAAGTCCCCTACTAACATTGCTATTGGCATCAAACGTAATAAGCAATTATTATAGGAAATTAAACGTTTAACGTTTTGGAGGCAGTGCAAGTGGGTAGGCCAACTATAAGTATTAAATTGAGTCAAACTGTGATATCATAACATAGGAAGCATACGACAATGCTTTCTGTAGAAAATACTTCATCTTGTACATTAATAAGGCCATCGATAAGTTTATTGCAACAAATAATTATTAACAAAATGATTATTATAGGCTCGTTAATACGATATTTTTAATAAAACTCTCTATCTCTCTCTCTGTTGTGTCATTTCATACATGCATGTATGAGTGATAATTCTAGTAATTGCATAATCATATTACTTTCCAGTCATAGCGTCCTAGACATTTTAAGCCTCTCTTTCGTTATACCATGTGAAGAGCAATATATTTTCTGACATACATATATTTCTTTTACAATATTATTTTCGTGTACAACCCTTAACTCAAAACTCTTCTCTCGAACGATAGCTTCATTTTTATTCTTGACCTTTTTAATTGGATATCATGGGAAGTAAGTTGGTCAGATAAATAAAAACTTTGTTTCCCGCTACGCTCTAAACTATTTAAAGTCTTTGGTTAATTTATTTCTCTCCTTTTCAGCATAGTATTAAAGCACTTCAACTTCAAACTATAAGAGCTCCCTGGGACTGAGTTCTTAGGTTTTTTTTTTTTTTAAGCATACTTGGTACGACGAAAAATACTTTTCATCTTTTTACCGTTTTAACAAGAGCCACACGTTCATCATATTCAAGTTACTCCAGAATTAGAAAATATCATTGTCAAGAAACTGTAATCCAAAAATTACTGTTGCAAACATAAACAAGAATGCACTTTATAAAATGATTTTAAATGTTACTATATTATAATATAAAGATGTAATATTTTAATTTTATTACTTCCCACCACGGATGGCCGAGGTCGTTAAGGCGCCGACTCGTGAGCGGGAGGTCTGAAATCCCACCAGGACCATTCTCCTTGACTAAGGTTTTTTCCAAGTTTTCCTCAGTCCTCATAAATGGCAAATGCCGGGGAGGTATCCTAAACTTAGACCTGGAACGTTTCTTTTCTTAAAAAAAATCCCGATATGTTTCATCTTATATATCATTGCCGGTGGTGCCTCAGTAGTAAAAACGAGCGTTAAACATAATTAAAAAAATCTTATTAATTAATTATTTGACTTACTTACCTCCCTTTTTCCTTATTTGCTTCCCTCCTCTATGGGTAAAATCTCTCGTATGAAATTTCTCAGTGACTAGCCTTCCTTTTTCTCTTAATTTATACCTGCACAAGCGAAATACGTCGCTCAGGACATTACGTAAGTGTACCGAGCTGGCTGGATCAGGTGGTAACGCTTAAGTTTTTCGTGGTTTTTCCTGTTCACTTAGAAGGCTTCTGTCCGGGCGTCTTGTTTGGCAACGGCCCTATTGCGGTGCTCAAACTTCTTGAAGAAGATATTCTATCTTAGTGACCCCTCTACATCTGTGCTGCACTACCCGTTGGTACTGGCCGCAGGGCGTCTCCCTCACATTATCCCTTCTTCCGGGAGGTGACCCCATCGGGGGCCACGGCACAAATGGCTAGCTAGAGTTGAGCAAGGCTAAAGTACCAATATATCCTTCTTCGACTCTAACAACCCAATCCAAACCAATGTGTAAGTGTTTTTAACTCATTTTAACATATATATGGGTGCGAGGTAAACTTTAATAACCTCGCCCCATCCCACTGAGCTCCAAGTATATACTGCTATTGTCTAAACTTAAACACACTGCCACGAAATAACCTAATAATTCTTTTGCGTTGTCACAGTTGCTTTCATTCATAAAAATTTGAGCAGGAAATATTAATATCTCCGGTTTCTCATGTTAACAAGAATAGCCTTAGTATTTAATAAAAAATAAATAGTAAATGATTCCTCTGAATAGTAATAGAGGTTACATTAAAAGTCTCCTGGTTTTCTACTTATGAACATGTTGCCATTATTTTCTTTCCTATCCTCATGTTTCATTCAATTTAATCCTCGCTTACAATCTGCAGCATGCAATGAAATTCTCGCAGCATAATGTACAACGGCATCACAACAATTTCTTCATAATTAAATAGTTCACATACATTCCTGATATATTCATCTTTCGTTTTTAAATTATACTTAGAAATATTATACTATTTTTTTCTTCTCAAGTTCAACGTGCTTGTCACATTTTTGCATATTTACATTGGAAGTGTTTCGTATTTTCAGAAGTCTAGTAGCAAAATGCGATATATATCTAACAAGTGTTGGATGTATTCAGTAGTGTAACGTACTGCAAAGCTTGCTCTTACCGAATGACAGCGAAGAGACCTGAGAGAGCCGATGATAGTGACTTGCACGCTATAGCTAGATAACAAGGCTTTCAAGCTCAATAGCACGATAGCTGGAACGGTTAGAGCGTCATGCTATAGTTGGAAGATAGGGGTTTCAAATCATCACGTCCACATGCCTTTTTATTTTTGTTTATATATTTTTTATTCTTCTGGAGTTAATTACAATAATTTACTCAGTAATAAATAAATAAAATACGCTTTAATTTGATGTTGAATTTTTTTCTGCTGCAATCGAATGGGATTTACCACCATTTTAGTGATTTACCCCCCTCCCCATCAATTTATATTTACGAAAAGGAGGCGAGCGTTGGCCGTCAGGCCGTAGCAAACCACTGGGTCAACCTGTTTCTAGGGTTTACCCGAGGTTAGCGTTAGAGTTAGTGTTATGTATTAATTAATTGCGAATTTGAATAACAGAGATTTCTCACCTTTATAATATTTCACCCACATAACAATGCCCTATTAAATTATATTTAGCAAATAACATTTGCACTATTACAAGCAAGACAGGACGGAAATTAATTGTGTAAATCTTGCTGCTAGTGATTTCCGTTCAGCGTGCTAGGAAACATTTTGAAGTAATTCGCCTAAGACAGTGTAAGAATTTGGGAATAGCTGAAACGAGTGGCATACCCGGATGATTCAAAACCTGTCTTTGAGTTTAGCACATTTATTTATTCATATCAGCTGCACAGTTTTTAACCATTTCTGATGAAATGGGGAAAACAATGCAGGAACTAACGACCGCTAAAAAGTAAGCGCGGATGGATACTTTCCTTCAGCCATAAAAGACGTTAAGCAGAAGTTTGAGTGATCAGGAAGCTGCTTTAGTTGGTTCTGCTAGATGTGAACCTTAGCAGCTTTTCCGAGCTTGAACTTAATCCTCTTATTTGTAGTGCTCCTGCCAGCCAATTAACACCCGGTCTCTTTCTCGCTATGTGTGTACTTTTAGATCACTATGGCTAATCATTTGTTAAGAACTGAGGCATCGTCAATAAACCCAGAGGAGCAATGTGCACATGTATGCACCTTATTTCATGTCATTGAAGTAAACCCTGTTTAGGTTTTACCTTTAAGCTATTGACTTTTAAATTTAAAAAATGAAAGTTGTTTGATTATTAAGAAGGTGGAAATTTATATCAAAAATGAATCTGCAAGAAACATTATATATGTACATGAAAATCAATAAAATTTTATATTATATTAAATATAAAATTTATATTATATTAAATCTGATAAGTTTTGTACAAAATTCCTAGCAATTTATGGACGTTTATTAATGGCTGCACACTTAAGATTAATTTATTTAAACATTTAACTATTTAGTTTTGGAGAATTGATATTAAGCTGTTTAATAATCGAAAAATATCATGTTATCATTTATCTGCGCAACTTTCAGTGGCCGCGCAACTCCCGGTTAGTTTTAGAGTTTTAGAGCTCAAGATAAAGTTCCGCTAATGCAGGCAACTGAGCTTGCCTAGTCGTGCTTATCACGCCAATCGTTTCAGCTGCATTTTTGTAAGGAGTGCGTGTTATACTTTCTATTGTGTATTAGTGTATTGGGGAGTATGCTGAGAATTTGATGTACGATAAAAGAAAAAGAAAAAAGCATTACTAATAGATGCAAAATACAACTACTGTAGAAGAGAATTTGGTACTGAAAGTATATAAGGGGACCAACATTAGTAAACAAAATTTTTGCAGTTCATTGTTTTATATATATTAACGACATTAATAAAAAATAAGGCATGCAATTCCAGACAAATTCATGGCATATTTCCTGGTAAAAATATTTCTTTGTGGTTTTTATGCGCCCTGTAATAAATACTTCTGACGGTGTAGTTTTCAAAATTTTGGAAAAAATGCAGTTTTTTAACCCAAATAAATAATAGACACAAACTATGTGCAAGCTTTTTATTTGAATAAGGTATTACTTTAGAAAATTTTTCTCACGCTTACTTTTTTGCAGTTTATTGTGATTTTAAATATAATGGATATTACACCAACAAATATGTTTTCTATGTCTATTTAATTGTAGTTGTAGTGGTAGTGGTAGTGTTTATTATTTCAGTTAAACAAAGTACATATATACTACATATTACAGTCGCGTGGGTCGTAAAACTGTTCATGCTCTTGTAATATACTTCATTCCTGAAATTCATTAAAAAAAAACACATTAACAAGAACAAACTCACACAAATACACGAAACAGACATACAAACAATATTTCAGACATTCATTTCAATTTTCGTAATATTTATGTACAATGTTCATAGACATTTCTTGCCCCTAAAATTACGTTTTTCGTTTAAGAAAAGTCCCAGCTTTAGCCAGTTTTGTCTATTTACAGCCAAGTTCCAACATGCCGGCCTCCTCCTATTGAAAATAAAATATGAATTTGGGAAATTTTATCGTAGCATCTTCTGTCTTGCGTACTTAGTAAAATGTGCACCCAGTCTTCCGATTCCGAACATAATGGGCTAACCCCTCTGCCTTCCTCGGCGTCTCAGCTTATTGTTGTTAATTTGGTTTATTTAGGGACGCTCTTTAACATCTCAGGTCATCAGCGTCCCATTATATTCAGGGCGTGAAACGGCCGAAAATTTTGCTCTGAGGCCTCTTCATTCAGGCTTGAGGTTCTTTTCGTGTCGTAATGTACGACATGGGGCCCAGGCTTTACTTCCCTTAAAAAGGAAGCAATACTTATGATTTTTACGCCAGAAAAAATCCATCGATCCTGGCTGGGCTTGAACCTGCGATCTTGGTTTAGAAGGCAGGTATGTTTATCACTATACCACCAGGATCGACCTCTCAGTTTAAGCTAAGTTATTCTGTTTCATGCCATTACTTATCCATTTTCAAGAGCCTCTGTTTGAATATTTATTGTTGATTAGTAAAATTTACCACAGCAAGGAGCAATTTGAATTTCCATATTTGCTAGAAGATGCAGCTTAGAATAAAAAGAACTTTTATATTTTAGAGATAATTTTTATTTGTGCACTTGTTCATAAAAACAATCACTTATTCGAGAGGTGATTGTAATCTTTTCAAAAGATCTCAGGGATATTTCAGAACGTATGACAGGCACTCCGAACATTTAGGATGTAAGCAAATGTTAATTGCTAAGTATTAATAATAAATAACAGAAGAAACAAAATTCGTACAGAGTCCCGACTAAGCTACAAGATTTCCCTTTGCGAGACCGTTACGAGACCGAAATGCATTTCTTAGTATGTTCACTTCTCGGTGTTTTAGACTCTTAGTCATGTTCATTGGTTAAAGCATGTAGCTGTAGTATTTATTTATCGTTTTGGGATAGTGACGTGATTATACCAGTATAGGCAAGGTTCTGATACACACGAGCGACCTCGCGAAAGACTGTTTTCTTTTTTCGTGCCAAGGACGATGTAGAGGCGAGTATTTTGAGCAAGGGTTGAACAATTGTGGCGGTTCATAATGCATGTCAAAGTTAAGCATTCATTTTATGTTTTAATAAATACAATATTTCCTTTGTTTCAGTATTTTAGTAATGGAAATGAACCAGTCCGTGCATTGTTATTAATTTATTTCTAAAATTTTTGTATTTAACAAATGTATTCCTAGATAATATCTATTGAATCTTTCTTATAAATGAAGATAACAAAGTAAATTACTAATTGCTGTTTACCAAAAGAAAATAGTAGGTATATATCGTTGTTCTTGAAAATACTTTAATGACTAAAATCATTTTTTTTTTTGCATACACATTATGTATAATGCCATTAATTAATTTTAAGTGGATTGGCATTACATTATACAATTACTAATGTTGTTATTAAATTAATATTTGTAGTTTTTAATTATATAAGTAGTGACAATATAATATAAATAACCAAATACATAATGAACACTGTATACTCTCGAAAAGTTCCGTGAAAGTTTCGTCACTAATAATGCCTTTATATTTATCTGCATGGAACAGTTCTTAATGACGTTTTAAATTAAAATTTCTGTGCATCAAGTGCTTTGGTGCTTACTGTATACTGTGAACCTCCCCAATTTTCATACCTTAAATCCCCCAATCGGGACTTAAACGGTTTGAAGATTTGCGTTTTTCTTTTCCCGCAGCGGTGAGCTTGCTGTCAATAGAGCGCATAGACGTTACTACTAGCTCTCATGTGCAACTTGCATGCACGGGGACCTTTAGCGCTACCGGCCTACTAAAGATATTGCGGGAATTGTTTGAGGGGATAGCTCCGTTTTGGAGAACGATCAGTGTCGCCATCCCATGGTCGTGTTTAAGCAAGTGAGTCGTTCACGTCGTTGTATTATAAGTAACCGGGTAATGTCATTAATTGTTGCAATTAATCGAGCAAAATATTTTCATGTGCTTTTGAGTCATGGGTATCTGCGTTAATGTTTAAGTAGTGTATATTTATATGTTTTACTTGTTGCATTGCTACAATAAATTTATAGCATCCTTTACGATGCTCTCATATGGGGGTAAAATGCGCTATCCTCGGCCCTATACTGGGAGGTTCCTTAATGTAGTATATTTTAAAGTTTAGATTTTAACATTTCGTACACAATAACAACATATTGATGTTGTTTAATATTTTCCTTCCGCTAATTCACAATAGTTAGCAAAGTTAATGATTAAATTTTTATTCTTATAACACATTCAGGCTTTTAGGTTTGAAATAAAAGGTATTGGTCTGGATTATTGAGTGTAAAATTACTGTAGTAATTTTTTGTTGAAATAATGTATTTATTTATCAAAAAGACAAATCTTTGATTATGTTCATTTTAAAGAAATATGATACAAACTTTTGCATTCGTCGTTTCCTTTATAAAAACAATGTAATAATATTCATAATATTTTTTTAAACATTGTTTTATCAAGGTTTGAACAAAAAAGTTCAAAGAAAGATAAGCAGAGTCAATCATTAATGAACAACAACGTTGTAAGTTCTTAGAGTTCTTAACATGTATGAAATCTTTTATTTTCTTTTGTTAAATTCCTCACTGGTAACTTTTTACTGTAGGCTGATTTCTTTTCCTGAAATTTTAGTTCTTAGGATATATTTCCTCTTGAGCTAGTACTGTGGCATCTGTTAATGTTTAGAATTCTTAAGTCACAAAACTAGCTTATGTGGAAGCGAGTCTCCTACACTAATATAACAGTGTTTAACATGTGATCCGTCATACGCTAAGTACTTGTGTATGTCACTGCAGCATAGTTTTGAAATACCGTTCAAATAACTCTTAGTACACAAAAGGACTGGGTAGGCTCAGCAACTCATTTGGTCTACAGGGTAAATATCTGGAGTTGGTTATTTCAGCAAACCGCCGCTCAAGACTAATATTTGAGTAGCTTTTCAGGCAGACATTATTCTAACTTATGCTTACAGAGCCAAAGAGAAAAATCACTGAGGCAAGCATATCCCTATCCTCTCAGAGAGTCAAAGTGCAGCGAAAGCACGTGCGTCAAATCAGGTAAGTGAGAAAGGCTTCAAACCCTGAAAGCGTTTGGCCTACAAGTTCTGTAACTGTGCTGGGTGCCAGAATGTAACGATATTAATGAAAATTAAATGTACAATGAACTTGCATAGAGGTAGATTTCCATCTCTGATCGTGTTCAACAGCAAAATACCAAAAATTTAGAAGGAAGTCGGTTAAAGTCAGAAGTTCCTAAAAATATGAGCTATAGACCCAAACAATAACTTACAAAATACCTCTCGATTTTGGGTAGGAGCAAGTTCATTCGATTACAGCACACTCTCTTTAGAATTTGAATTTATCTTTCTATGAACATACCATTTAAATGTTACAATAAGGTATATGTCTTCGTCAATTCCATATTACTGACTAACGTATAAAATTAATACATATCATTATGACTTTATTAAAAATTTTAATTCTAAACACTTCATCAAACTATTACCCTATACTTGTGAGTTATTTATTTCCTTAAGACTATATACACACACTAATACCCAGGTTATTGGTGTATAATAATCCTGTTTCTAATGCCAATTTACTCCCATACCCTCCCCTATTCAATTTATTGATCATTGACCATCAGACTATTTTTTCATTTCTCCCTTACCTTCCCTAAATACACTGTAATATCCATAAATTATTATACTTCTAAGGTTATACTTCTTTCTACGTCGGTCCTGGTGGTGTAGTGGTAACCATACTTGTCTCCTAAACCCAAGATCGCGGGTTCAAACCCAGCCACGACCGATGGATTTTTTCGTATGGCTTCCTTCGGAAGGGAAGTAAAGTCGTGGGTCCCGTGTCGTACATTTACGGCACGATAAAGAACTTCAGTCCTGAAAGAAGAGGTGTCAGCAAAATTTATACGTTGTTTTACGCACTGATTTGAATGGGACGCTGATGACCTGAGATATTAAAAGCGTCCGCTTAAAAAAACAAAAAAAAAAAAAAACAAAAACAAACTTTCTGCATTTCCTTCCATCATCCTCTTCGCCAATATTATCCATTTCCCTCTGATTTTACCTAATGGTTATATGTCATTTTTGTATCCTTTTCTGCTTTTACAGTTAAAAATCTTCCTAATTAAAATGTCCCCATTTTTTTATTCCAAACTTTCTCCATAACTTTGTTTCGTTACAATATAACAAACAATGAAAAATCTATATTGGTTTTACCGCACATTAAATCATTTCCTATTCTCTTTAGAAAGTATAGGAATTATTTAATAAACAATTTAGGTTGGTTCCACAGCTCTTGTTTTATCTAACCTAACCTAAGCACTAGCAATGCAAATCATAGGAAAAAGTAGTATTTTGAAATAAATACTTTTTATCAATCGGTTTAAAGATCACCGTTTCCCAGTCAGCTAATGACGGTACATAGGATCTATAAATAAACCTTTAAAGTATTCTCTTATATATTTGGCTGATGTGTGAGGAGCTTACAATAAGCAGTGTAGTTTCCCCTTCGACTACCACACACTGGTACATTCCGCCTCCAGCGGATTGATCTCTTTAGAACAGAGGCATGTGTCTTAGTTCTCCAACCAACCAATTACCGCATCCTTCATGGCATGAGAAATCTCCGTCCAAGAGAGAATTTCTTCGGGTTTAGAAAAAGAAAATAATCATGAAGGGGAGAGATTCAAGGCCTGGAGTATAGAGCCCATAGTTAAAGCTCCAAGTACGCTCAATCCTTGAAATATACTGTCGTCATTTTTCCAAGTCCTTTCTCTTTGATGACCTTGTGTAATGACTTCATTGTAGAAGCGCAGGCTTTTCCATTAATGCTGTACTTGTGTAACAAACGATTGCCAAGAATTTTTGTTGAGTCATAGTGATGAGCTCGACTCCAGTCACAGTTTTTAGAAGTGGTGATTTAGACGTTTCTTGCAGCAGTTCCAAGTTCTCCTGACTATATTCCTGGATTTATGCTTCCTACTCTGCATTCATGCTACTGACCCCTACTTTTGACATGATGAGATAGGTATGAGGAACATTGACATGGAGATATTTCATGTTATAGCTCACTTTTGGACGTTTCTCATGAAGATGCTTTCACAAAGTGCCTATGTGGAGGTCACTTTCAATGCACTCAATACACTCCTAAATTGCTTGGCTCAAATTTTATTTGGTAGTGGGTAAGTACATTATTTCCAAATGCAGCATTCTTCCTCTCATTGATTTCTTTATACCTCTTCCTTTCCTCTTTGAGGAATTAAATCACAGAATGAAGCGTCCATATCACTCATTTTTACTGTAGAACCGCACGATACTGCATCTGCCATTGTCTCAATGTAACCTTTACTGCAGACTGACTTGCAAATAGAATGTCATAATGCCACTCCTTTCTTCAGAATGTTAGCAATCTCTTTTTTATTAATAGGGTTTTATTTAGGACTGCTAAATATTTATAATTACTAAAAACTAGTATACTTATTAATTAAAGCGCACACGTGTACCGCTTGTAGAGTAACGTTCTGTATGAAAGCGTTGTTTCTTCACTTCTTTATTTAAAAATTATAGTAACGCAGTCTAATCCTTGTATTCGCTAGAAGAAGAAGGTGTAATGCTTTTATACCTGCCATACATATCGAAATACTCAAACAATTTTTGGTACCCCATCAATCGCGAGAAATTGATAAGAATATATCTTTTATTTCAGCTAGCTTTAAGTGAACGGTTCTGTTTGTAAGAATGCCATGAAAAGCAGGAATTTTGCTCGGACAGCAGAGAGACCGTTTGGGCAGACAATGGAGCTTTTGTTCATTAGGATGACGGGTGTTCGCCCCGGCCAGGTATACTGTGAAAGAACCACGCTATAACACCGTTGATCTGTAACGTTCAGTAAAACTTGAAATTAGACGCTAGATGAATCACCGATGGTTAAGCTCAAATAATCAAACGAGCCAATAATATGAGAGTGGCATGAAGTCACAGCTAACCTATGAGGAAGTCTAAATTTATAGTGGCGGGAAAATAGAGCGTCCCTGCATCACGTGGTAAAGCGTGCTATATTGGGTATTTAAGGACGTGAAATCGCTCTTTTCGAGGTCTTTTTGGTTCGTCTACTGCTTTACTCTCCGAGCAGTTCTCGTCAGCATTCAGATGTCATAGGAACGCCAATGTTCGAGCGTCATTTCAGCTTGACACGTCTTCCGAGCGGTCTGCAAACACACTGCTAGTCAAACATTACAGCTCCGCGTGTCTGCCCGACGTCTCATTACTGTGGTCTGAATAGAATCGCCATGAGATGCACTCTTTGTTAAATAAATGACGTCACCCTGCATATAATGTGTTTTTCTCTAGCCGATATAATACGTTAATTCCCTTCACTCAACCCGGCACTACCACGTCCCGAAAACCAGCTACATCCCTGAGATCGATGAGAAGAGTTATTGAGTGGTGAGCTGGATCATAAACAATCAAACTCCTATCACCATTCTCCCCGCCACCTATAACCCCTTCAAACCTTTACCCTCCAAGGCGGGGTAATTATCAAAATTACCCCCCGCATCTTCCCACCAATAACTACTTCAATACTTAACAAATTTATGAACGGACAGTCTGTTTCTATAACGAGTTTTTTTTCCATTATATATATTGCTTAATTTTGTTCAAACGAAAGAGTAAGGATACAAGTTGTATTAGTCAAGCTTTCATTAATAATGTTGAAGCGTGGCAGTGTAAAATGTAATGGCATTAGACATCAAGCTGTTAGCCTTGCAGTGCCATTAACGCAGAAGTGTTTACAGGAATGGATTGTTGCACAGCATTAGCATATTTAGTTACACAACATTCAAATAGTAAGGTCTTTGTTGTTAATCTCTCTCCCTCTCTCTGTAGTATTCTGTATGATAAATTCTCCGATCCATTTACTTTCTCCATAACAAAAAAAAAAAAAGGAACTGAAAAAATATCTAAGCAGTACTTTTCAATTTAATCCCCGGGAACCTTGGTGTATTTTTTACAACACTGGTCTACCTTTCATACGCATCATAAAATTCGCAATTTTTTCATCCACATTAAAAATGCTTCTGGCATGTTGTTTTATCTTTAAAATGTCCAGGATTAGGATTAACAGGCTCATGTTGTATGTTTCCTGTGAGATCAGCATTCTAAGCTCAGATTTCTGAGTGTGACACAACGCACTTAGATCTCTAAATTTTTCCTGTTATGTGCAATCAGTGGCTCCCAGGTAGAAGCATGGTTTTATTTCACCACCGTTCAAAAATTGAGAACAGCAGATCTTCTCTAAATATTCCGTTCAATCCATGGTATACAGATGCTAGATATTAAAGCAGCAAAACTGGAGCAGAAATTAGAAAGTAATCAATACATGTAACGGTTCATCCGTTACATCCCTACTGAAATATAATTATAATGTATATCTATGTAAACCTAATCATCATATTTTGACATTTTAATTAGTAATATAAACAATATGTATCTATGTGTATCATAAGCTTTAACTCCAAGGAAGAACTGTACAAAAAAGAAAGCTCCTTAATGTTTTATTTCTTTTGGTTTGTTTTTTTACGGAAACTTGGAAGGCCAAAACGTTCATAAAACTACACATTAGAAAGGAAAAGGGATAAGTTTGCAATCCCCTTAAAAAATAAAAAAATAAAGGATTGCCATTGCAAGGTTAATAAATGGAAGAACTTTTAAACTCATTATGATTTCTGAACTCGACAAGCGTTGTACTATTAGCCCTTTAAACCAGCAAATGCTAACAAAATGTTTTAAACTTTCAAAAATAGCGAATGGCACGCGTGGCAGGTGTACTATTAGCCCTTTAAACCAGCCAATGGAAAATATACATTTGAAAGTTTAAAGATAGACGCGAAGATTGCGCGTGCCTATGTGACCCCGTATTATCGTTAAAACCAAAGATTATTTGATTTGAATGTAATATGTAAGGAAGCACTTACTCGGCTTGGGCAGTTCAGTTCAGTTCAGTTCGGTTCGACTCAGGCAGGCAGTTAGTTGTACGCTCACGTTGCTGAGGCACGCATTTGTAATATCTACACTTGATTAGAGATAAGCAATACTTCAGTTCTCAGTACGCATTACTTGATTTAAATTTCTACATGCATCAAGATAAACGCAGTTTTTACTAGTTTGAAGTTTTACACGCAGCGAGATACAGGCAGTATAAGTTCCAGGCGCGGCGAGACGCAACTATTTAGCACTTCACAGCTCTCAGACGCAGTCATAAGATCTAAACGCAGTTTCGATACATCATTAATCAGTTTTCAGTTTTACGCGCCGCGGCATTCATCTATTATGTCGCATCGAGTGTTTATTTACATTAATGGAATCCTCTCCCAGTCCTGTTAAATGCGAGTCAACAAAATAGCAAAAAACACCCTGAGACATTGTTATCATTGAAGCGTGGGCAAAACACCGAAGCGACCGATAGTCAATCTACCAAACCCCTTCAAAATTGGCTGAAGCCACTCGACGTCGACAACAGATCGCTGCAAAATTGGTGTCCAACCTGGGGCACATAGCCAAAGCCTACTAAACAGTTTCATAATTTGCTACCCACGAGGAGCCACAAACTAACACTCTCATAATTACGCTCTAATTGCTGGGGCCAACAACAACACCCACCGATAAATCCACTCCACAAAGGAATAAATGGTTTCATATTCCGGATAGCACACAACGATTAAAAACACAACAGATTTACATACATAAAGGAGATTTAGCCAAAAATTTAAAAAGCACTAAACCTGTCGTTGTATCCACTGACCCTTTACTATATATATATATATCAAAGTGAAACTAAATCTGGATATAATGATCTCCAAGAAGAATAACCTACTTGGTGTAGAATATATATAGATCTCTTAAAAACAGAAAAGTAGGCCTTAGAGTATACTGTGAAGAATTATCTCAAAATACACAGTATGGTAACGATTTTGATGGTGAAAGAATGACCATTAGAGCAACATTATAAATTCTACTGCATAGACCTAACATAAATAAAAGAATTGTTTTCTTAGGTGACTCTAAAGTGGCACTATAAAGTATAATGCATTCAGTTACACTATAAACGAAATAAGAAAACTATATCATACAGTCCAGATCATATATACATAAATAGTTTTACAAAGAATCTCGAGCCATGTGAAATTAAAGGAAAATGAGATTGCTGATACTTGAGCCATCATACAATTAAAGCATTTTTTAACTAGATCTTCATTTTAAACTGAAACTCGTACAAAGATTAATTAATAACTGAATAAGAACACTAAAGTATCCAACAAAAACTTAAAAGGAAAATTTAAAGACTTTCAAACATATTTTATTGAGACTAAGAAAAAAAATTGGAGTTGCCAATTGTGATTAATTGTTGGGCAACTTTATTAGGGCCTTAACGAAAATGAATATATTCGAATACCCTGCTTTATAATAAACTAAAAATAAAAAAAACACCCAAAAGATAAGTAATCATAACCAAATATATATCTGAGATTAAATCATCAAAACAGAAATCACTAATAAAAATTGTAATAAATAATCAGAAAAAGACCTGCCAAAACGAATCAATAAATACTCACCTGCCATTGTTTGTCAGAACAGCTCTTCAGGATAAAATTAGTCAAGGACAGCCACTGCCCATTGTAAAAGGACATGAATACTATCCTATACAAAGAACATCTACTGAAATGCAGCCAACTGGATAGCAAGAAGCAAATGAAAAATAATTTGGAAGCTCTTTATTGGGAAGCTAGGGAAAAAAATCATAAATATCAGCATCCTCAATACTTAGCAAACAAACACCTATGGTTGTGTTTGTATGCCTTCCATGACTAGATATTTGACAATTAAATATTTTCTGTTTCACATTAAACCCATATTAGAACGCCTTTTGATAGTGTATTTCATTTTTGAGGAAACAGTTACGATTTTGAATGTAATTGATATTATTTAACATATTGGAAACATGTAGGAAAATTATAAAAAACATAAAAACAAACAAAAAAGTTAAAATTAAAATATGGAGGACTAGAGGTTCCCGGGAATCAGTGCTGGCCACACTACCTCTAACACTTCACTACATCTAATGCCTCTAATATTTTTCCTTTCGGACTTTCTAGAGACCGTCCACAGTTAGCAATCTTCTGTTTCCTAGAGCCCTTTTTAATAACCCATATATACTTAACTTCATTGATGATTACATCAGATAAATGAACAAGTATTTCGTTATAAGGGATGGAATGCAATCCCTTTTCTCTCTCTCCATATCCTCCAAAAATGTCGTGTTAAAACAACCACATAGCTTGAAGCTTTATCCTGATGTGGCTAAACCGTTTTTTAGGTATTGAGACCTCCAATTTCAGTAAAATGGCTCTCTGTGTTAATATATTTGAGTCGGAGACAAGGATCTTAATCTTCCGAATTATCTCGGGGGTACTGCTGGTGGCTGGTCATGGATTTGCTTGTTTCTTGCCCTCTGGAATAAGCCCTGTTCTGGCCTTACTTTTCTGTAAAGCACACATAAAATTCGTTTCTTGAAGACGGTGAAAATTGGAATAAGAACACTTTTCATCGTAAAGGGAACAAATGCCTTCAGAAATCTCATACAGCCGAAGCCGTGGATTTAATTGTGGCGCTACTGTGAACTTATAAACTGTTACCAAAGATTGCAAACGACATAGTGAAATTCATGCTGTGAATGAACTGAATAAACTATGAACTGTTGTAGGTACAGAAACTGGGGCAAATTTGTTTAAGCAGAACATTTCGACTAAAACAGTTTTCAAAAGTAATGTAAAGAATGAATTCTTCACGATTATGTCACTTTAACTATCAACCAAATAGGGTGTCACCGGCAAATGGAACCCCCATGTCTTGCCTCTGCTCTAGTTTCATTTTTTTAACGTTATCACAGTGCACGCCTTCTCTCAGCGCCGTCGTCAAGTGGGAAACTGACAAGGTTCGGCGCGTCTGCATGATTTTCAGCTTCACTTGCAGTAATCGCGTTACAGAACGAAGGTTCCGCAGCTACTGTTTGTTCCAGTCTGCTACATCGCTGCGCACACACAGTATTGCCCTCCTTGTCTCTAATCCCATCTACTTTACCAATGATGCAAAATCAATGTAACAAAAAGCTGTGGAAGTATCTAACCAGCTCTGTACAACTTAAGCTTTGGCAGAGGTCTCGCGAATATGGAACATTTTAAAAATAGTTTTAAATATAATTTATTTATTTAATTACGGCCTTATCACTAGATTTCAGGTTACACTATGCTATCTCCTTAGTAAATAAATACTAAATAATCCATAACTTAGTTAAGTCTGGGATTATCTTATAAAACGTTACACGCTGCTGAAACTAGCTTCTGCGCATGTATACACTTGTGCTATTCTTTTATTTATTTGTGTATTTTTATTACAAACATGGCAGGCGATAATAAGAAAAGTTCTTGTTACTGGATGAAAGCATTGCTTTCGATAATACGAAAGAGTATGATTAGTAATAGAGAATAAAAATATTTAAAATCTAAAATATGAAGAAGAAAGAAGCATGGAAGAATATTTTCTCCCATAGAATTTGCTATGGGTGCTATAGCTATGTAGGCAATAAACTGTAAGATAAATAAATGAAATGGATTTATTATTTTGCAATACATAAATAATGTATAATATTTATAAGACATTTTAGAAATGGTATAAATAATTTTATTTATATTATATAATATTTACATATATTCTCCCAGTATTAAAACAGGCTTCTTATGACAATATAAATCTGGGACTGGTGTCAGAGAAGGTTACCTAGCAACTAGAATTCATGAAGTCATCACTGCCTTCACAACACAATTTCAAATAACGTACCTGTAAGAAAAAGCTAAAATCGTCGCCCTAACAAGCATACCAACATTCAAACACGAGAGTCATTTTATTATACAAATGTTTTGAAACTACAACAGTGTAAATGATTAATAATCATAAATTACTTTCTTTTATCGTTTTCATTTATAAACGCTAATCTTTAACCATTAGTAATTTATATTATATTAACATAAATCTTCTACTTTGATTTTACTTTCGAATACACACACTTGCGCGTCGGAGGCATACAAATCTTCTTCTGGAAAAAATAAAAAAAATCTAAGAATCTTAATTTTAAATTACTTACCGTAATTTTCAATAAACGTTATATTACCTATTTACGAACTCTAAAAAATATGCCAAAAAAAGTTATTAGTTGAACTAACATATGTATATCCACGTTCAGACGTCGGTCCTGGTGGTGTAGTGGTAACCATACTTGCCTTCTAAACCCAAGGTCGCGGGTTCTAATCCGACTAGGATCGATGGATTTTTTCGGGCGTAAAAATCATAAGTGTGGCTTCCTTCGGGAAGTAAAGCCGTGGGTCCCGTGTCGTACATTTACGGCACGAAAAAGAACCTCAAACCTGAAAGAAAAGCCCTCTGAGTAAAATTTGTAGGCCGTTTCACGCCCGGAATTCAATGGGACGCTGATGACCTGAGATGTTAAAGAGCGTCCATACATATCCACGTGCAGAACTTGTGATATCTCTTTTCACATACATTTTTTCCATTTATGAGGAATTAACATACCCTCAGCTTGCTTTATAATTTCTTCTGGAATGATATCCATATTTTCAACATCAAACATCGCGTAATTAGCATTCATTTCCTTTTGCATTTCATAAACTTGGTAAGTAAAATCTTTTAAAATAGTTAAGGAATTTTTTGTATGGTTGTGTTAGCCCGCTGTACGATACCTCTCACCGCCACGGGTGGCCGAGGTCGTTAAGGCACGACTCGTGAGCGGGAGGTCTGGGGTTCGAATCCCGCCAGGACCGTCCTCCCTGACTGAGATTTTTCTCAGGTTTTCCTCAGTCCTCATAACTGGAAAATGCCGGGGAGGTACCCTAAACTTAGGCTGGAACGTTTCCTTCCTTAAAAATCCTTTCTCAACATATCATTCCATTTCATGTATCATCAGTGTTCACCGCCTGTGGTGTGCCACAGTAGTAAAATCGGGCGTTAAACGCCATTAATAAAATTATGCCTCTCGCTTAAAAGCAAAACGCCGCAGTTCATTGAGTCTCTGTATTTATTTGCGTGGTCTATATAGTCAGTATATTGTTTAGCAAAAATAAATCAATAGCTTCTTATGCAATGCTTCAAAACTGCTTAGCAGCGTCTTTTGCGTTTATTAAACCACTGCTTGTATCTTATTTCCCATGAGATATAATTACATCTGTGACACCTGCGATATTATTTTGTATGATTTGAGCAACGCTGATAAGAGCATCTGGTTCTCATTTAACTCAAACAGCCCTCTAGGCTCAGGTTTGACAAAATAAACTTTCACATATCGCATTTTCAACCTTCACATGTGGGACATAAATCTCGTAATATGGATATTATTTTTACACCAGCATTAATAATTGAAACACTACTACGACATGGACCAAAACAGACAGTTATATTTTTCATCCTGCAGGGGAATCAATTTCCCACCCCATCGCGTTTTCCTACCCACATGGCCACCACTGTCCCCTTTCCTCACCCCCAAATAACGGCGTTTACGTATTAATTAGACTAATCAAATTATAGCTCACTGTACCCTCCGTCTATAAATTTCCCCGAAACAAATACGAACACTGGCAAAACCAAAAGCGATGGGCTGCGGTGGGCATTGCAGAAATGTTATTCAGGTAATGCTACTTTATAGGCAAAAAAACTGATGGACTTGCCTCTGTTGTAAATTTGATATCATATCACACAGCTTATGGAGCTGGTGTGTTTTACTTCTCTGCTTTGCAGGAATATTTATAACAGAAGCCAGTGATTAAGCATGTTTATAACTGAGAACATCTATGTGGCGTTACTTCGTGTGTAATGCAGTTACTTGTAGTATTTACGGTAAAACTGCTTTAAATTGATTAACATTAACATAAATTCTACCTGAACACGAAATCCATGGTATTTTTTTTTTTCAATTTATTTATTCTTACAAAGCTACTAAGGAAGAGTTGGTAGCAAAGAGAAAACTTGAAAAGGGTATTGAAATGTTGGTTTAGAATTAAATTTTTGGATGAGCAGAACAGCTTACGTCAGCGACTGAAAGTCTAGGAAAGGTTAAATTAAGGGGAAACCCGGCTCAATAGAATTAGAAAAATTTTGGAAAAAAAAATATTGTGGAGAAATTTGGAGACCTAGAGAATCATTAGAAAGTGGTTTCTGGAAAGCAATTAAGTTTAGA
>CM060844.1:45885000-45940000 GCA_030762175.1 Metallyticus violacea | reverse complement strand
CTACTATTACTACTACTACCATTACTATTACTACTACTACTGCTGCTACCATCACTACTACTACAAAAGGAGGAGGGGTTGAAATATGGTCGGCTTCGGTACGTTTAATAGCCAAGGCGTAAAGCACCGCATGAGTGGACAAGTGTTATAACTAAAACCCTATAGCAATTAAATACCTCCGTTCTATGTAAAGGTCAATATCAATGGAAACTCAAATCGCAGTTATTCTATAGGTTTCATATTGTCACTTTTACCTTGAAAGTTTGTTTTATACAATCGCGGTACAGAGTTGAAGACTCGTATTCCCGCAAACTACCTGCATGCTTGTTTGCTGTGTTTTATTCTTATCCCAAAATTGGATCAAAGCTCGCTCTTATTGCTTAGAGCTATCCATGAGAAGGCCATTTATATTCCTTTGATATTATTCAACTTCAGCACGTCGCACCAACTAAAGCTAGGCTGTTTAGAAAATGCAGTTGTCGTCTCTTGTTCCCTCAGGCTTCTCCTCTGTACCTGGCATCACATTGCGCATTAGCTTAACAAATGAACTTTATTCTTTTCATAAAAGAGGAGATTCAGTTGCATTAGATAGGCGTTATGTAACTATTTTTAAAATAATACTATAAATAGCACTCCAGAAATATTACTTGCACCTAAAGCCTATGCTGTAGCGAAATCCAAAATTCGTGTGTGATTTTTGCATTCTTAGGCAAGAAACAGCTGCTAAAAAATTATGCTGAAATACAGGGTGTTTCAAATGCTCGTTGACAGTGTTTTAGAGATGAAATAGAGGTGACATTATTAACAATTTCTTGCGTTTAAAAAAGCATGAGTTTTAATGTTTTTATCAAGAAGAATGTACTCAAACGCGACCTCTAGTCACTAAGCATTCTTTCATTTCCGTGTTATCTTCCATTGAACTGATTACAGAGAAGTTCGCACGGACAATGTCTCAGGAAGTTGCTGGAAGTATACAA
Organism: Metallyticus violacea; assembly: GCA_030762175.1. NCBI lineage: Eukaryota > Metazoa > Arthropoda > Insecta > Mantodea > Metallyticidae > Metallyticus > Metallyticus violacea. Next base: position 45,939,023 of record CM060844.1, on the reverse strand, counting down.
AGTGTGAATAGTTATACCGTTAAGTATGATCATTGTACGTGATATAATGTACGAGGGGCATCCAGAAAGTAAGTCCCAATCGCGCCTAGAGATGGCACCGCTAGTCGGATAGGAATGCGCATGCGCAAGAATAGAGAGGAAGTATGTGGTAATAATGCAGTAAAATTTCAGCCTTGTGACGGCCGTGGTTACCGCGTTGTGCTAGGAGAAAATGGGTGCTCTGATATTGTCTCCCGTCAACTGCGAAGTTCGTGCAGTCATCCGAGGTTTGCACGCTCAGAAGCAAAGTCCAGCAGAGATCCATCGCCAATTGTGTCCAGCTTCCGGGAGACAATTTCGTGCACAAGGGAGCGAGACATCTGGAGAATTGACAAGAGAGTTCTGAAATTGTGAAGCGCCGGTTCTGCTCAATTGCTTGCCGCACACTTTCCAACACTTCTGCCGTCACCAGGGATGGTCGGCCACTACGGTCGTCGTCGTGAATATTGGTTCGTCCTTCAGTGAACTGCCTGCACCATCATCTTACCATAATGTCGTGTCCATACACTTGATTTTGGGACATTTCAGGAGCATTTGGCTACCTTTAGTTTCCTACTTTATTCCAAATTTTGAGAAGAAACTGTTACTCTAGAAGCAGAGAAGAACTGTTAGAGAAACTACAAAAGAGTGTGTTCATCGGCCTGTATCTGGAACGATAATTTGGTACATTGTGACGGAATCGATACTGAAAGAATTATGCAATACGATGAATACAACGTAAATGATAGAACATGTTGACGATTTGATTTCTGAATGAAGACGAAAGAAGGAGGGAATAAGAAGAGAAATCCCACGTTGTGATTCAGAATTTGGAGGTTTGGGGTATAGAAGAAACATCATGATTTTTCAAGTAAATTTTTAAAAGATATCCGGTAAATGAAAATAAACGACGAAGTGTAAAAATACTAAAATAAATAAATAATTGGCATACACAATTAGACGAGAGACTAAATTAAGCAGGACACATAGAGAGAGTTAGGAATAAGGCTAAAAATTAATGATGGCATCAACCTTTATTGGACAGAGATAATTTACAGTAGATTTAAATGCTATGAAAATATACCAGGTCAGTTTCATGAAAGGAATTATAGGATCTAGCACAGTTATATGGACATATAAGAGAAGGCAGATTCAAGAAAAACGATTGCTTACCTTAGGTCACAGAGGAAGGTACCGCTACGTGTTGCCGAGGTCGTTAAAACGCGGACTCGTGAGCGGGACTTCTGAGGTTCGATTTCCGCCAAGACCATTCTCCCTGACTGAGTTTTTTCCAGGTTTTCCTCAGCCCTCATAAATGGCAAATGCCGAGAAGGTGCCCCAACTTAAGCCTGGAACGCTTCCTTCCTTAAAAAAAAAATCCTTTCCCAATTTATCATTTCATCTCATGTATCATCATTTTCTACCGCCTGTGGTGCCTCAGTAGCAAAAGCGGGGGTTAAAAAGAAATTTGGCCAATGGATGTAATATTAAAGATGATTGGTGCTTTGTACTGACCGAAAAAGAAATAAGTAAAGGGAAAGAAATAAATCAAAACAAAACAATGCAAAATTGCATAAATAAAAATTAAATCCGTTAATTTACGTTAATTTACGTTAATTTATAAGCAGGGAAATAAATGACGAAAGTACACAAAATATATTAGTAATTAGATTCAAGCAAATACTCCTATGTGCCTTAAAGTGTCTTTAGGCACTTCATTATCCAGAACGAGCCAACTGAACAGAAACAGATGCGTGGCCAACGGCCAGTCACGTGAAATAATGCATAAAGACAAAATTATAATAATTTCTAATGCTCCCAACCGAAAAGACATCACGTTTCATATGAAAATAACAGACTTGGAAAACGGAATAGGTCAATAGAAGAGCATTATTACGTTGTTTTCCAAAAAAGAGTGCAAATAAAAAGGTTTAAGCAATTAGTGATATTATACACATCCTTACACTGTTTATTATTCTATTTTCCAACAGCAGCTTCATATCGTACTGACCGTTAGTAAAACAAAAGAGAGAAAAGAATATGAAACACAGGATGCGTGCAGAGTATTTTGTGCGATAATACGAAAATACAATGTCAAAGCTTCTGGAAATTAATTTATTATTCTGTGTGTACTTCTTGTTTACACAGGGCAACATGGAAATACAGCAGCTACTATTATTTTTCCAGTGAAATGTTTGTTTCAGGGAGCCGAGTATTAGTGAAACGCGCCCAGAGATAGGCGCGCGATCATTAATAACCGAACAAAACGGAAGCGGGTAATGTAATGGAAAATCGTGTCAAAAATATTCGTATGGAATTTATTTGTCGCTTTTATCTCGAACTACGGTGGCAGCCTATACAGTAGCGATCCTTTTTATTAAAATCGTTACGCTTATGCATCCCTCAGAATTGCAAAAGAGCGAAATAGTGAATTTTACACTGTAAATAAAGCACTTGCGTTCAAAACTGAAATCTATAATCAATACTTATGGCATAGTGCACTAATTAAAGTATTCAATCCTAAGGGATCTGCCTTTCATTTTCATTTTCATTTTTGATTTTTTTTTCAAATAGGGGTGTTCTCATTAATCCCATACAAACACCAGCAGACATCCAATGCAGATATCCATATTACATAAGATTTCTAAAGTAAACTTACATAATTATATTAATACATAACGATAAAATAAATTGTAGAAAAAAATTTTCCTATACTTAGTGAACAATTAAGTTTGAACCGAAGTGCAAAAAGTTCAACTATCAGAGGACACGCTGTCAAACACCGGTACAAAAATATAGCTGGGTCAGCGATTTGGCTAAATGCATACTATAAATTTAAATTTTATTAAATGTAATGTTTAAAAATGTAAGGTGCTTGCTTATAAATGAGATAATTCATTGGTATACATGGATGTGCCTATTTTGTCTTAACCTTTATTGCAAAGGAGTCAAAACATAACATCCTGCTCATACCATTCATTAAAACTCTCATCTCGCTCTAAAACCGGCTTTATACGACTTCCGGATCTTTCCTTTCATTTTAACTCTATTTCATATGATTGTAGATTAGGGAAAACTACACGAGAAAAATGTCCTCAATAGCCACAAATTTTGGTACTAAATGTGTAATACACACTATAGTTTCATCATTAACTTCAAATTTTGCATGGTGCATACTGTTTAACCACTCCTCCTTTAATTGCTGCTATTTAGGAAAAGTAAATGTAGTGTTTTGATCACAAAAGCCGCATGATAGGCCACCAGGATGCCATCATGCTGATCACATGCCCCCCCCCCTGAAAAATTGCTCTGTCAATAAGACAGAGTAGAGGATGCAAAGGTCGCCGCGGCAGGCTCACCCAGGCTGTAGCGCCAAATGACAATAAGAAGAAACTTGGTATTATGCGGCGCAATGCCATAATTAAGATATACAAGAGCAAACCATGTTGTACTGAACAATTTATTACACAAGTTCCTAGTGTGATTCACTAAATCAATATTCACATATTAAAAAACTGAAGACCTAGCGCACTACTGCTTTTTTATTTGCAACTATAAACTACTGCAATAAATAAAACATGTGTTAATCGCAGCAATATGACCGACTCACTGCGGGTGCTGTCTTTGTTTAACATCAATTGCAAACGAGTCGAAAATGTTATAGCATCAGGCTCACACCATTAATTAAAACTCTATATCACCTTAATCCAAACTCTGCTCCATACATTCTTTCGGATCTTTTCTTTCTTTGCTAACTACACCGTCACATACATTGGTAGATTAGAGAAATTTGCACAACAGCGGGCTACATGGGCCGCGTAGCCTGTACTCACAGCCCTACAGCAATACGAGTCCGCGCTTTACAACTATAACTTCAATACTTCGCTAATAATATTAGAAAAGAATTATATTAAAATTAATTATATTAAAAAGGAATAATTACTAACACACACACTCAGGAGATGTTGGAACTGCTTCCTTCTTTTTCCAAACATTTCCAGCATGGACTAATGAAATTATCCATCATTCTTCAGAATTCCCTTAGAGAAATTGAGTGTATTTCTAGACGAATGTTCGTCTTAATTTCCTCTCAAGATTGGTGGGTTTTTCCTATACACTTTATATTTTTTAGTCTCTTCGAGTCGGTCCTGGTGGTGTAGTGGTTACCATGCTTGGCTTCTAAACCCAAGCTTGCCTTCTAAACCCAAGATCGCCGGTTCGAACCCGGCCAGGAGCGATGGATTTTTCGGGCGTAAAAATCCTAAGTATGGCTTCCTTCGGAAGGGAAGTAAAGCCGTGGGTCCCGTGTCGTACATTTACGGCATGAAAAAGAACCTCAAGCCTGAAAGAGAGGCCTCTGAGCAAAATTTGTCGGCCGTTTCACGCCCTGAGTTGAATGGGACGCTGATGACCTGAGATGTTAAAGAGCGTCCATAAATAAATCAATAAAAAAAATCGTCTCTTCGGTTCTTATTTCGAACACTCCCTGTTTTCCGAAGTGTATTAACTCCTGACAGAACGAGCTGATTCTGTACTCACACACAATCGTAAATAAATATTCGTTGTATAACAGAATACTTTGGCCTATTATTAGCAATAGCTTTCTTAACACCCCACTACCATACAATTGCAGTTTGAACAGTCGTTTAGCTCAGACAGGTAATGCGTTTCCACGAAGCTCGCGATTCCCAGCCTGACCTTTCAGCTGGTCTAACAGAACTGGCCAATCCGCGCGCGGGAATTTCATAATATACTCGTTCAGTATAATTAGCTTTTATAACAGCAAACTGGGATTGACTCTACGTGCAGTGATCAGATAGAGAATTATCTGTAATTGTGACAGGCGCCGCGCTAATCGCGAACTCTTTTCCAAAATAACAAGTTAAATAAAATTAATTTGTAAAAAATCAATATAAACTAAACATTTTGCTTTCATGTTTCCTGCTCTCACCACACCATTTTACATTTGCTTTGTTGAAAACAATACTGCACATCTGGCATTTGCCTTTTTATCGTGAATGCAAATCACGTTAAACTACGTGAGTTATGTTTACCAAAATGCATGACGAAGAACAGATTAATCGTTAAACTGTCAGTAGAAACCTATCTGCCTCAGTATATTTTGTGAGCATGGCTTCTATAGAAACGCTACACCGCTTCAGGAGAGTGAACGCACTTTGAAGCCGAAGTTATGTACGCAGTCCACGCAGATTAAAGTGCGTTTTGAAGAAGCAACTTTTATGTAACGTATCTGAAGCTTGTTAATGAAATCCTTACGTAGCGTGGGCATAATTCGACAGAGAAAGGCAGAGTATTGCATTGAGTTTGGTTGAAACTCCTTTCAAATAGCCCGCAATGCAGAGAGCATTCGTTACCGTAATTTGCTCAGGTCAGGTAGACAGATTCACCTTTGAAACGTTATGCTCCAGAGCAGACCTTTGAATGCGTACTGCAATGCTACAAAATTTCCTTTTCGTATGACTTGCTAAATCCACACTTATCTACGATATTCAGAACAGTTCCTTTAGAACGAAAAAGCGTAACTCCGCCGTTTGCTAATGTATTTTTGCCAATTACATAAATTCCGAGTATTATTTTTTATAATTTAAACCGTTTTCTCGTTTAAGGTTTATTTTAGATTAGTATTTATGTTGCAGGACAGACGTTTGCAGGCTTTAGTACACAGAAAAGAAGTTGTAATGAAAGTATAATATAGGTAGAGCTATACAAGTATTGACCAAATGATCGACCTTTTGATATTGGCATCGTTTATGGTCTATACAATAGGGAATTAGTACTTTCATTTACAATTGAAAATCTAGGAAATAAAATAACTGCAAATATCATTTTCTGATATTACGCTATGTTAAATGTGTCACATTTTTGGAACATTTGTAAAAAACAATACTAAACCTCACCTGCTGTACTTTTAGTGCAGATTGGAAGGAAAAAATTAAGTAGATTTACGAGGAATATTCTATAATTTATCTCCCTGAGTATGAAAGGGAGATGAGCATGTTGAAACAAGTCTGGGCATGATGTGTCACAGTGCATATTTGGAGAATAAGAAACTGCGTGATTTGGAGCATGGTTAGGTGATAAAGTTTCTCACGAAGTCAACTGAAGCAAGTACTTTAAGTTGTTTAAGATTCCTTCAAAGATGACAGCCACAATGTGCAAGAAACTTTCAGAGAAATGTGCAAGAAGTTGGTACTACTTTAAATTTGACAGAGCATTTCGGCAGGTAGGGCAAGATGGGCTCCATTTTGCAGCTTCTCCAGAACAATGCACCAATAAGGCAAAGTGCAGGCTGCCGTCTAAGAATCTGAGTTTCAACAACTCAACCATGCACCTTACTGTCCTGATTTGGTTTCTCGGATTATTTCCTCTATTGAGTTTTGAAGAAATTTCTTGACGGGCAGCGGTTTGCAAGCGATGAAAATGCGCAGATTATTGTAAACTCCTAGTTTTCAATTCTTGGAACTTAAAAGTAATTGCAGGAAAGATGATGAAATGTACGGAGTTGTCACGTACTGAGTGAAAAATAATACTACTCGGGGATTAATTAGTACTCACATAGTCACAACGACTTTAAAATACATACATTATGAAGCTTATACAAAATATGCTACATAATATGTTTCAGTATTGAGTTAAGTTTCACATAAATATTTTACATATAAACCTTAGTACATTAAGATTTATTACAATTAATACACACCACATAACATAACAGAAAGAGCCACCAGATTGAAGTAGGATTGGGGAGGCCACATAGCAAGGATGTAGGACGATAGATGGACATATAAGACCACCATGTGTGACACGCACTTGGGCAAGCATGGAAGACTTCTACGCGGCAAAGACAGGTCGACATTGGTCCAGAATTACAAGAGGCAAGAATACATGGAAAACCATCGAAGGTCAACTTCGAAATGAAGAAAATCTGATGAACAATAGTGTAAGTGCGTACAGGGTAGTACTACTGTACGCAACCTTAATCAGCAGTTCTACGTACTCAGAAGTTTATCGACGCGGATGGTGGGCATTTTGAGCAACTGTTGTAAATGTAAAAGTCTAAGATGATTAGAGCTAATCATTTTCTGTTTGTGTGCATTTAGTTTTGTTATGTTAACACGGTTTTTTATTTGCTTGAAGTTTGTATACATTTTGGCACCCTCTGTATGTGTGTGTGTATGTCTAAATTACAAGAGCTTTGCTATGTATAACATTTAAGAATTGGTATTGTAATTTATTATTAGTCATGGTAGTAATTTCTTTACTGTTCAACTTTAAAGCTCATTGTAATTTGAAGTGCTATTTTATATTCCAGTGCATTCATAAATAACTTTGGCTTACATTTGTGTTCATTTATAGGAATTTTCATCCATTTATATTCAAATATACTTTTAACAGATATACATATTTAAAATTCGTGTTAAAATGTGGCAAAGAGTTGTTATAGTCTCCAAAGGGATTTTCGAGGAGAAGGCAGTTAAGATCTTGAGCTAAAATACGATTAAGTCTCAAATGAAAGCCTTGTAATTCTCTTGATGCTGATACTGCCATTTTCCGTTTATACCCATTACCCAGCAAAACGAGGAAAAAGTGAAAAGCAGACAAAAATATAACGTTACCCGTCAAAAAGCACTCAGCATTAGAACACTAACTTTCCCTCTGGTGGACCCGAGGGAAATCACAATGATAGGGAACAACTGCCGATCGCCTGTGCGCACGCGTGCTAATGGTAACGAGGTGCTTTTCGGATGGGTAAATGCTGTCTGTATGCGCTATCGGCGCGTATATGTTTTTTTATTTGGTGAGCAACGTTGAAAGCGTTACTTTAAATTAGTGCATCCGTTTGATGTTCAATCGAATGGCGAAGCCTGGTTTGAGCAAGACAATACTTGCAGTAATGGAAACAGCCATGGTTAGTTGCCGTTAACTTGACGGCTATATCAGCATCAGCTAGGGTAGGATGTGTAATTGGAGTTAATTTCTTTTTCTTTTTGAAACAAGGGGATGTCAACAACATTAAACGTGGGAAATATATATATATATATATATTTTTTTTTCTTTGCCTTTGCTTCCATGACGCGTCGAAGCGCGTACCGTGTTCATTCATCATGAAATTTCACTAGCTCACATACGAACACATTTAGCCAAAGAGGGTGCGTTGAGTTTTAAATCCATTCTGAGATAAATGGGCACTGGCGCATTAATCCTTTACTGGCGTTGCGAATTATAGATGCGTTGGTGTTCGAGCGATAAAGTTGGTCCTGGTGGTCTAGTGGTAACTATACTTGGCTTCTAAACCCAAGATCGCTGGTTCGATCCCGGTTAGAACTGGTCGATGTTTTCGGGCGTAAATATTAAGTATGGCTTCCTTCGGAAGGGAAGTAAAGCCGTGGGTCCCATGTTGTACATTTACGGCACGATAAAGAACCTCAAACCTAAAAGAAGAGGCCTCTGAGCAAAATTTATCAGCCGTTTCACGTCCTAAATTGCATGGAACGCTAATGACCTGAGATGTTAAAGAGCGTCCGTAAATAAACCAAATCAAAACCATCGAGCGATAAAGTAATTTTTTTTTGTGGCTTCACTTCGAATTAAAAGAAATTTACCATCGTTTACTTTCATTTAAACATGAGAAGGTAGTTATGTGTGGATTGATGTGTTTATCGGAATGGACAAGAGGCTTCTTGTACACACCAGAGTTTTTATCGTTCACTACATCGTCAGAACTGTGGCACCAGATAGCTGCCGGTGTTGACTCACTCAGAAAATATCTAACATCGGAGTATTAAGCTTTGTGATATTGAGCAACGAACATTAAAACACATATCTGCAACACGCAGTGCAATCAATTCATTAGATCTATGGTGTAGACTACAACAGCTGATTGTTTGTTCATACGCAAAACTGTCTACTCAATAATACATGTGGCATCAGAAGTGTTGGGTCATCTAATAATCTGATGCCTGGCGCGACGGTTGAACACTTGCTCAAGGCCAGCACGGTTACAGCTGACGGATTTACCGAACTGTTAAACCATTAACCGGTTTCATTTGTCCTTTGCTACGTAATTGTGTTCTGTTTGTAGTTATTTTGTTATTATGCAATTTTTAGGTTAATGCTTCACTGGCGGGAATAAGAAGTAAGTATTTGTTCCAAGCAGCTGTTGTAAAGAATTTTCGCTACTAATTTTATTTTTAAAGAAAGTGCTCTAAGACCAACAATATATTCTTTTCTGATAAGTACTTATTCTTTTGTTCGCTGCCGATATGTTTGCATTATTGATTTGTGATAATCATGACTGTAACAATGTGGCATTCTTCCGTACAAAGACAAACAGTAACATTGACGGGATAAGGAAACTCTATTCGCGTTTTTAAATGTCTCTGAAATTGCCATGGAATTTACGGTGGCGTCCTGTGTTAAGCTTATCAAGGGATAGGCTTCTTTCGCGTCTGCACTTTGATAATACAAAACTATTAAGGAGAAACTCAACAGAATGCTTATAGAAGAATCGAGTTGAATGAGCAACGAGTAGGAATCAAATATGACTAAATATTCATAATGTAGCGCATGGTTAACTGATAGGAGGAATCAATTCAAACACTTGGTGCAAAAAAATTAACACGACCACGAAAATTTCAGTACGTTACACTGTGCCATCCTCGTGCTTTAAAAACATCCATAAGTACTAGGCTAATATCTCTTCTTCTTCTTCTTCTTCTTCTTCTTCTTCTTCTTCTTCTTCTTCTTCTTCTTCTTTCTCTTCTTCTTCTTCTTCTTCAATCCTCTGTAAAATGAGTTCTTTCTGATCAAGTGCACGAGCGGCATCTTGTGGTTTATGGATACTGTCTGAACAACTTAAGACTGATGCCTGCAGTCTGGGAACGCCATCTGATGCAGCCGTCCAGCCTCGCGTACATTACCATTTGCACCACCGAAGATCTGAAACATTAACTGCTAAAATGCATTGCAACACTCTGAGATCCCAACTCACTCTTTTGTTGGCTATAGGATTAGATAATGCAATTTTTATTCAGCTTTGTTTTTTAACCTTAAGGTCATTTAATAGTTTTATTTGTGGGTGTGTGTGTGTGCTTTTAATTACAGGTCTGTTAAGGGTATTCTGAGGAAATTAAGAGTTTTAAAGGAACAAGGAAAAGAAATACAGTCTATAAAGAGAAGCTGCTGATAATTATAAGAATGGCTAAGTTAAAACATAGATTCAAAACTTGGATCATGCAGATAAAATGTCAAGTGCCAAATTTTGAAAAGTAATTTAAATCGCTATAAGGTGTTGTCTACAGCAAATTAAGGATGATGAAATACTGGCTTAGACTAATGCAGGGAAACCAGTCCACGCTCGCGCTAAATGCTATAGACACCAGATACAAAATATAACATATAACATTTTGTGTTTACAGAGGTGCAAAAAGGACTCGCAGGAAGTGGCCTGACTTCAATATGACAAGGCAATGAAAATAACAAAAACGTATGGAAGAAGGTTAGAACAAGGCTAGTGGTTATCAGCAGGCAGGAAATCGAGGCAGAATGTAACACAAAAGTCTCCATAAGCTTAACGAATGAAATTAAATTAATGCGTAGTAAAGAGGTGCATATGTTTATTCTAGGGAGAAAGGTGAGGTCAGGAATAGCCTGGTTTAGACTGGGAAGTTGGAAGGCTAAAAAAATAACGAATAGTTCTGGTAGGAGAATCTGTCCATTATGTGAAGGAAATGGGAATGGATATATATTCTTGCAGAATGTACCCATTGGAACATCTGAGGAACAACAAAGCGCTATTCCTAGAAAACTTTATAAGGCAAGTAGAGGTCGATTGGCATGCTGGGATCTGTTTTCGAACCACACTAATTGGTTGAATATAGAAAATTTCCTAGGCAAAGTGCGCGAAACTAAAAGGTATTTTTCTGGTTAGAGCGCAAAAACTAATGCAATTATAAATAATATGTAATATGTTTCCATTCATAAATCGGTAAATACCATTCATATTAAAAAAAAATATATTTATTATTATTAATATTGTCTTATTTATTATTATTTGTTTCTCTTTCAAATTGTGTTTCATACTTAAGCATGTACGGTCTCCAACCCATGCATAAAGTATATTTGTAGAGTGTATATAGAATTTTATAGCAACAAAGGTACACCGACTACTATTAGAGGCTCAGAGCACAAGGAGTAACCGTTCAGGTTCGAGATGTAACAGATGTGTAAACAGGGCTAGTTACCCAAATTGAAGAGTCCTGTTATGGTATAGTGAAAGATAATACATGCAGAGTACATCTGTGAAAAACTTGAATAATGGAGAATTTGGCCTTGGTTTACCATAATAGTAAGAATTCATGATGAAGAGATAGCATGTATTAAAACGTCAGCATCTCCCGTTCTTCAAGACTGTATTTATGTAGTGAAATAATTGTGAAGAACAATTAGCACATCCTGTACATACAACGAAAGCAATGAGTAACAAAAAGTGTACAATCTATCGGACATAGCCTCTCTCCAAAAACTACAAGCTACTATCTGCACATGCGACGTTGACCATTGGTTTCTCCCAGGACGCAACCGGCACGTAACTCTAATAACTTCACTATAAAACGATACAACAGTTCATTATATATGAGACAAAAGCCTTAAGTATCTGGTTATTTAGAATTTCTTTTTCTAACAAATCAAAGGAGTTCTTGTCTGAAAAGAAAACATTACAACAAAGCAGAGCATGGGATTATTTGCCATATATACTAGTCTGGAGTAACTGTTGGCTGACAATTGCCACAGACGTGCAATGCCGAGATTAGCTCTTTTGGCAAACGCAGTAAAAAATAAAAAAGGCACACTACCGGTGTAACAAATAGAGCAACGCAATCGGAACATAAAATTCCCATATTTCTTCCTTGACCGCTGATAGCAGTGCACAAAATTGAATCGCTCTTAACCACAACTCTGATTCTGCAAGCAGGTTGCTACTGAAATATAACTCAATTCACATACTCACATGATTTACAGCGATGTAGGTGGCATTAATGCAGGGCATTCTCTGTTTAGCCATGTTGTGGATGTTCCAACTTGATCATCAGCCCAGCCCTGGCCCCAAACGAACTGTTCACCACCACAATTCACAGTTAACAAAGGCGAAACGAAAAGCCGCATACTAAATTACAAAACGTTTGTGGTGGTGTATGCCGCGGAAGATTTATTTATTGGCCTTTTTTTGTTTTTTCTTTTTTATGTGTGCATTATTAACGAGGATCTTTTGCATCTCTTCCCTTACATAATATTTATTCGTTAACGAGAGTGGCGGAAATGAAGTATCACCAGGGATTAGCTTCCATTGCTCATTTCAACAAAAGACAATCGTTTTTGACAAAACAAATCTACAAAATTGCGTTGTCAGCGTGTATGAGATATAATTATTTAAGAGAGATCGTATTGAACACTTTGACTTTAAAGAGAGCATTCATTTTACTTCAAATTGCTGAAAAAACCCATGAAGTAAGGTTAGTAAATTTTAGACTAAGAAAAGCGAGTTTATGTAAAACTAAGATATTCTTTATGTGCCCATTTCAAGCATAAATAAAGATCGTATTATAAGAAAACAAAAAAATACTTGTAAAACTCTATTACATTTATAAATGCATTACGACTCCATTTTAGGCCATAAAAACAGAGTTGGATTTAATTTTTAATTGTATTGTTGTATGATCAGACCTGTCAATCTTCCTAATGAGTATCAGTAGAGCCCGGAAGCTCAGACATTTATTTTGGTTAAAACAGGCAATTAAACTACTGAAAATATGCAGTAATATAATTAAAATAAGCATTTATTAGAAGTGAAAACAGAGTAATATCACTCATTAATGAAAATAATGAGTGATATAAAGAAAATACTTATCATGGGAAAAAATGTACCAATTACAATTGAACATACCTTTCAGAACATCATGGAAATGTTGATCAAGGCTAAATAAAGCAGTTTTGAATAGTCCTGGCGAACGAGCAAAACATTCACAGTGATTTCTGATCGAGTTCTTTTTCTATTTTTGCGTTTATAGGGGAATCAGGATGGTATCTCTCTTACTTCCGTACTGACCATTGTAGGGACGATTTATTGTATATCGTACGCGTACCCTTCCTATTTTTATCGCTTGTAATTATTTCTTATGTTTATACAGCTGATAAGTTACACCCACCACAAATTACCTAGAATTGTCTAGTCTATAAGGTCATTCGCCAGGACTATTCAAAACTTCCCTCATCCTCTCTATTCCGTAATATTCGTATGTCCAGTGTAACAGTGCGTTCTTTTCCCTAATGAAGGTTCAGCTATTAAAGAGGTTAAGTGGATGAGGTGAGGAAAATTTTTTAACTACTTGAAAAGAAATTTATGTGTAATAAGATCCTCAATAAATGCTTTTGTACGGAGGGGAGATCATTTCAGTAAAAAAATGTCATGCTTAAGGTCTGGTTATGTGTGTCAACACCTTGGATTAGGCGAGGAAGACACCGGGTTGTCAGGATCTATGGTCATAGAAGCACGAACTAGACAGGATCCTTAACAATGTTTCCAATTAGACACACCTATGCTGTGGCAGAAACCTAACCAAAGCGCAAGCAATCGTCACACCGCACACAACGACCCATTTCTTCTAGTACTCCTGATTCTTAATAGAACAAATGGAATGAAATGAAAGACATTAACGAAAAGGTCGCTAATCTAAATATAATTTATTGCTCAATATAATATTTAGTTATTACTCACTGCATAATCTATTAGGGTGTTTTAAGTTTGTCATAATCATTATATACTTATTATATTTCGTTATAATGATAGTTCAAATATATTATATACCAACATTGTTACATTACTCCTAGGTTGGTAATAGCTAAACTTATTTACTTCGGAAGCTGGTTTTAGTATGCTGTTTCCATGTGGCACAAATTCTGTTGTAATGAGCTTCCAAAAGGGGGAAGTCTATGACGCACGTACTTGTAGCCATTTGAGAAAATGTTTTCTAGAGTTAATAGTTTCTAACACGTAAACTGGCCATCAAGACTGAAGCCAAGGGAACCAGAAAGGGGTAGAGAGGGATTGTGTATGTGATTACCCTGTTCTATCAAGCCCATCTTGACTGCATTATAAAGCCAACACCGAAAGCCACGACGTCCAGTTAACGAAAATGTTAAGATCCCAGAGTTGTTAGATGAAAGGTGAATGACTCAATAACACGTTTAAGACGCTACGGCAAGAAAATAAAAAAAGATGAAAGGAAAAAACTTAACGTGTGAAAGAAAAAACGGATTTTCTTCTTTCGTTCCGAACTTTGTGTAAATGATTAGAGCTCTAGACAGCTCTGGTAAAGCAACGTGCACATTTTGCAAAATATTAAATAAATGGTTGTTAAAACAATTTAATTTAACGTACTAAAATTTAAAAAAGCTCATGCAACCGCCGAACTGGAAAAAGGGAGATTGTTTTATTGAAGCACAAAACAGATATTTTAAAATAGATAATTTGCACGAATCTGTGCTATAAGATATGTTGAAAACGATGCCCTGCAGCTTCAATACATTGCCAGCATCTACGTAGGAAATTCTTATGTTTCATCTAATTTTCCTCCTGTAAGAAACAAAGTGGTGTGGAATTCGTTTCTTTTCTACTGTGTTTTTTTCTAACTTTCTAACAAGTATGTTTACAGTTGTCTGTAACATGGTTATGGGAATATTTTCTTGAGAATTAACTTACCACTACTATGTAACAATCCTTTTCACTATAAAAAATATCCTTTCTTCAAGAGTATATTTATATAGTGGCATAAATAACGAACATCAATTAACTCAAGGGTTACATACAATTAAAGCGCCGTATAACATACGATCGCACAATCCCATGCTGACAAAGCACTCCTCCAACTAACTACAAGCTACTACCTGCACATGTTATACGGCCTTGACGACTGAGTACTCTGCACCGCTCTGACGTCTCATAACTCAAATAGTCTCACAATATTTGTTGTGTATAAATTTTATGTGTTTGGAAAAACCCGGAAGATGGATGAACCGATATGTAGCTCAGATTTTGAACCTTTATAACGTAAAACGAGTATATTTCCATTAATGACGATCTCCCTTACATAGATACATTTTAAAACTGTTGAAATGAATATTAGCACAAGTTTTCCATCAACAGCATTAAAACTGGCATGATCTAGTAAAACTTCCTTAATTATAATCGAATGACGTTTACTTTGAAGATAAAATACATACTTTTAATAAAACTTTGTTTCAGAACTAAAACTAAAATATTTAAGGTATAGTATCGGATGTTTTTATGCTTTGTTCGGCCATAACCAAGAATATCCCCATCTGAGTATATACATTTGATACCTCTAAGGTACCGCCACAGGTGGCCGAGGTCGTTAAGGCGCGAACTCGTTAGCGGGAGGTCTGGCGTTGGAATGCCGCCGGAATCGTCCTTCCTAACTGAGGTTTTTTCCAGGTTTTCCTCAGTCCTCATAACTGCCAAATGCCGGGGAGGTACCCTAAACTTAGGCCTGGAACGTTTCCTTCCTTAAAAAATATCATTTCATCTCATGTATTATCAGTGTTCACCGTCTGTGGTGCCTCGGTAGTAAAAACGGGCGTTAAACACTATTTAAAAAAAAAAACCTAAGGTCATCCATTACAGAGATTTTATTTTTGGGCCACAAGTACTCGAATTTTTTTAAGTAGTGTTTAATGCCCGTTTTTACTACTGAAGCACCACAGGCGGTGAACACTGATGATACACGAGATGAAATGACAAATTGGGAAAAGATATTTTTAGGAAGAAAGCCTTCCAGGCCTAAGTTTAGGGTACCTTCCCGGCATTTGCCAGTTATGAGGACTGAGGAAAACCTGGAAAAAACCTCAGTCAGAGAGGATGGTCCTGGTGGGATTCGAACCCCAGACCTCCCGCTAACGACCTCGGCCACACGTCGCGGTACTACAAGTACTCGAAGATTTCAAGCCGCTTCTTAAGATTAAGATAATTATATGTTTTTAGCGTGAGCTCGAAGATACATTTTACCCGTAGACATCATTTTTCTGAAGATCAGCTATGCTACAATAACCTAACCCAGTGAGGTATGCAGGCCCTTTGGAGAGTGAACACTAAACACACGTACTTTTGATGATTTGTATACGTCTTTCTGCAAACGTTAAATGGAAAATAAGAAGTCTTTTCATTATACTATTCAATGACTAATAATTTATTATTCACATAGATTCCGCTTCTGCTGTCATGGATTATTTCAAGAAATATAAGTTTTACTCGACGGAGAACGGTGACATATTTTGGCTATTCATGTCATAGCTTTAGGGTGGAAAAATTAACTGGCATAACTTCAAAGTGTTTAGAAGTTTTGTCTGCTTCCTCTCTAAATGGCGGTCTGGTAAACCAATGGGTTATAATACCAGCATAGCTCGAGACCTAATACAGCGAGCATTTATCTCCCTTTTGAGTTCACTGCTTTTGTATCTTGTAATGTGGTGCAATTTTATAACATTCGAATTCACTTTTAAATACTTTTGTCTTAATAATTGTTTATTTATTCTTGGTCCTAAAATAATTGATTATAGAGGTGTACTAGAGATAAATGATATTAGAACCGTATCATATGGTACAGTAAATTACTGCTTTTAATTAAGGAACATGAAGACCAATATCATTTATGGTTAGGCATGTCTCCCTCAGTTTCACTCTCCTTCGAAGTTTCTAGTTGGTAAAGCAGAAGGGGTCTTTAGCGACAGAAGTTGGCCAGTACTGTAATCTTCTTAGCAGAGGAACAAGGAGGAAGACGACTAAGCGTGTTTCTTGTAATTGAAAGGCACAGTACACCCGTGACAATGCACGGCAAGAAGCAGTTCCTTGTTTGTGCAACGCCAGTTAACTGCTTTGAGTGTACCGGCTTCAACTTTCCAAGACCTCCTTCTTGCCTTGCTCCATCCAAGAGAAGATAAATTGTACTACATGTAAGTCCATTGCTGTCTGGGCTTAATTTATGAGTTATTCTTCTTTCCCCCTTGAATTGTTGCGGTTGTAAATCAAGAAAATGAGATTATGAACTGAAGGAAAGTTCCTTGCATTTAATTAACGGGCAGAAACAAAAGATTTGCTCAAGAAAATTCGCGGAGACATTATTTTTGTTTTGTAAAGCTTTTAGGAAGAAATCATAGCACCAAAGGGGAAACTTTTATATGCTTTTATAGTTTTTAAGATATATAAAATATTTAAATCATGCCACATAAATAAGCTTCGAATGCAAACTGCAAATTTTCTTAAAATGTGAATATTTTGTGTAATTAGTTTATTTTACGAGAGAGTATAAAAAAATAACCGAACTAAACTTTATAAGCAACAGACAGTGAATTTATTTCATTCATACTATCCTACAACCTTCAAACTATCCCTCGCCCTAACGAAATACAGCTCTAATTACTTATCCATTGTTCATAACACTTTTTGAATTCCCTGTATGAGGGTCTGTTTAGTCACGTGGGCTCGATGAGCGGCTGTAAGGCCATCTCGTCCTGGAAACATCTAGTCTTTTGTGGTTATTTTTCTTTTCTAAGCCCCTTCAGTACATTTCAATAATAACGCGTGATGTTGGTAGGCTGTGCAATTGTTATAATACTATCTTCTTGCATATTGTAGTCCGTAGGCTTTCACTACTGGAGTTCTGTATGCTAAAATAATCTATATCCGGTCTTTGAGACCATCGTCCTTTGATCACAAAATATTTATCTCGTCACATCAAAGAAGTCAAGTCTAGGTTGAATAATGGGTTACAGTAAAATTTATTTAATGTGGAAAGGTTTATGTAATATTAGTTTTTTAGGTGGGTTTAATTGTAGTTTTCTGAAGATTATTCAAAAGGTTGGAAGCTCTTCAGAGGAATAAAATGAATGCTTTCTGTCTGTTTAATTGTCAAGGCCTCAAGAGCACTTTGGTTTCCTTAAATTTTGTAGCAATTGTTTACGTGTTAGGGACAATTCCTGGGCATCAAGTAAAGGGCCCAAAATAGTAATTTTAGTAATAATGTAATCTGTTTTTCTCCAATTCATAGAATAGGCCTGATCCCTCTTTACAATGTTTGGTTTCATCGTTTCCTCGGATATTTCATATCTCCTTTCGAGTTGAATTTCATTACCATGATCGGTAATATTTTACGATACATTTTATTGATATGTATTATAGATTTTGACTGTATTCTTCTATTATATTATTTCAATTGTAACATTTAATTTCTTTCAAATATTTTCATTTCTTAAATATTCTCTTTTGGAACATTCCTCCTACATACCTGATATTGGCAGTGCTTTGTGGTATATCTGCTATTGCCATAATAATTTAAAACTCCATTTTCACATCTTTTAGACCCTATTGTGTAGTGTTCTGTTTATGGTTCCTCATATCCATTTATATTTAGTGATTTCAAAACTATATTATGTTTATTAAGCATAAAATACACTATATTTCAGTTACTAACCGACTGAGCGCAGCTCAACCGGTAAAAAGGAAATATAGTCGCTGGT
This sequence comes from Metallyticus violacea, assembly GCA_030762175.1. Taxonomy (NCBI): domain Eukaryota; kingdom Metazoa; phylum Arthropoda; class Insecta; order Mantodea; family Metallyticidae; genus Metallyticus; species Metallyticus violacea. The sequence goes on along the minus strand of CM060844.1, from coordinate 45,920,396 downwards.
ACTATATTTATTTAGTATGCATATTTTCACTATATGCCTAAAATTGCGTTGTATTGAATACTAATAATAATCACAAGCTTGTGTTACAAGATGAGTTGAAAACGTGCCCCTCAGCGGCAGTACGTTGCCGGCGTATGCCTAAGAAATGCCTGTATTTCATCTAATTTTCTTCCTAAGAAAACAGCGGTAAGTATCGTGTTTCTTGTCAGTGAGAGATGCTTTATCTCATAACTTTATAACAAGTTGTCGAACAGCTTCTGGGGCTGGAACAAGAAAGCCAGGTTATTTTCTTGAGAATCGTCTTACCGCTTCTCTGCAAGAATCAGTTTTTACATATGTATCTACAATATTCAAGAGTATATTTATGTGGTGGCATAATTAACGTAGTAAACAATCTATATAACGTGAAAGTACCGAGTAAAATACGAACATACATCCTCTTGCTGACAAAACACTTTAATCTACACCCTGTCGCGTTAGGGAAGCAAGTAACGTCTACTTTCACAAACTACAGCGGAGGCCAGCGGAGAAAACCGAGAGGACCTGCAGTCAACTAATGTAGGCGGATAATTATCGTGTTTCTTAAGTAGGCCTGGTGGCTCAGGTGGTTAGAGCGAGCTTCGTGCTACCAGCAGGTTCATCATTTTTTTTTGTCTTCGCTTTTCTTACTATAATAAATGCTACCTTTTATAGGGAGGATAATGTATAGAAAAGTATACAGCCCATAAGTTGCAATTTTGCTTATGTTAGATTATCTTAAGTTAAAAAAATATAATAATTCCTCAACTTATACTATTAAAAGCGTGTCTTGTCCGTGTCAATTATTCCCTTTACGTTTTACATTGCTACATATCGAATGTGAATAACTATTAATATGGTTCCTAAAAAGGTAATTTTTTTGCATTCCATTGCTTGTTTCTGTGTGCTACGACTGTTACAACCGCATGTATTTGTTGAAGTCACACTACAACTCTCAGCAAGTCATTCCTCAAGTCGGTGTTTTCCTCTGCCCTCCGTGAAAGGAGGCGTGACTTGGTTCCACAGCGCAGCAGGGTGCAGACGCAATTAACAAAGCCTTCCTCAGACTAACTACAAGCTGCTACCTTCACGTGCATTATACTGGTTTCTGGATGTACTCAGAGATGCTCTGCTGGCATTTGGCTCAAATAAATTCACTGTATAATTTATGTTAAAGGAAATGAGAGGTTCGAACATTTAGCTATTGCTAATAGTATTGAGTATAGAAATAAGTATACAAATTTCTCTTTCTCGTCTTGAATGCTTCTTTATGTTAGTAGAGCTTTTGTCTGTACATGGAAAAATTACATGGTATTTTCACAGAATTAAAAATCTAATATGACAATGAATATTTGTAACAAAGAGATTAAAATATTTTATTTTAACACCCTTTCAAATTTGTAATAAAGGTTTAGATAAATTAAACTGTGTCAAAATTTATGCATATTTTTATAAAAGGATTGTGTTCATAAAACTTTATTGTTTATTTATATTATTTTAATGTAATATTTTAGCTGTTTTAATCTTGTATACAAAAATATATTTTCTACGGGATACTAAATAGACGAATTTAGGTAAGGGATATTTTGGGAAAGTTTTATAGCTGTGTACGTCTGATATTGATGAGTTTTGCTCCTGCGGCCCTTAAACACCAAAACCAATCAGTTTTATGGTATTCACAGGCTAAGAAATATATATATATATATATATATATATATATATATATATATATATATATATATAAAACATTCTTCAATTGTATTGATTTTCTACTTTCACAGAAAAATGTAACAATAAATGTTGAACAAATTTTAATACTGGGACATCATGAACAAGCACAAGATAGAACACTCCAGTAGAGTTACGGAAGTAGAACTAGAGAGAGAAGTTAATGTAGTGGTTTCCGCTGTGGTTTACAGCGCCTCTGGTGTATCAGAAATGTTCCGCAAGCTCAACATACTCATATCTAACATTTGCATTTGCAATACGCGATTGGTGGTTGGTTAAGTTAAAACTTTATTAAACGTATATTTTAGATATGCTAAGAATTTAATAGTGAAGCATATAATGAATAAACAGATAAACTATTATCGTGTGGCGGATGAACCTATTGCTTGCATTTCTCAAATTTGAGAATCAAACTGGAGGCACAATCTTTCCCATTTCTTGTTTCAGGTTAATTTTCACACGAAAACCCAGCTTAAAGATAGATGAACTTCAACACTTAGCAGTGGATATTCATGTTTTATTGATATCCAGAACCGAATTCCATTACTGGCAAAATTTGCCTTAAGATTTCCTTCTTCTGTAGAAATGAGTTTATAACGAGCTTTAGCCCTGAAATGGTCTTCAGTCCATGAGTACTTGTGAATGGTTATGGAGTATTATTGAGAGTCCAAAGTTCTTGCACATCAGTCTCAAGATTTATTGTCTACCGTTTATCTTTCATAAAAGTTCTAGTTCTGTGTTCTTCATTCTTATGGAAGTCTTCAATACTGCACAGTGATGAAGCTCCAAAGAGCTTGAATGTCCTCTTCTTCAGGATTCACACTCAAGCAACAGGTGTTTAGCAGTTTCATTGTTGAGTCTCTTGAAAGAGTCCAACGTTCGGCAAATGTTTCCTGAACGGTCAATTCGCAGTAATCCTCTCTTTAGATTCTTCCTCTCCAAACGTAGAAGTCTAGCAAGAGTTAAACCTCTACAAGAACTTTGTCAAGAATTTACCGATTATTCAGAAAAATTTTCTGCTGTTCCTACCTTGACCATGCTTTGACTGCGTATTTCGTTTGCTAATTCCACGGGCAGTTTCAGGTCCTTTCTTGGCAAGTTTATCTGCTACTACATTTTCTTCTATGGCCTGAAGACTCAGCGGAATTATTTTGTGACAGTCTCAGCAAAACTTGAAGACATTTCCGTATTAGATTTGTATTGGTAGTGTTTTGGAAGTACCTTAACTTCAAAAAGAATGAGAATACATATGTTGCAAGCCTTCTTCAATTCTTCTTTGGGCACAGGCTGGAATGAGGTCTGGCCCAATAACTTCGACCCTTCTTAAGACTTCTCAAAACATAACGACGCATGGCCCATTATTTTAAGTCCCTTTTGTCCATCAAGCATAACAGCTGTTGTGTATACGCACTCTTGCTAGAAAACATTATGAACACTATAATAAGTTTTCAAATGTACAAGAAGTAAGTGAATTAATGCAAACATACATACAAAGTATACATAATTGATTATTACGACCCATGGGGGGGAGTTGAAGGTTCAAGTTGCATTTCTAGTACAACTACAGGCTGTAACTTCCTGAAAATAGTTTTAGACTTGTTGATAATGTGTGTTTAGTACTTTTCATACTCTATGTTGCTAAAGAAATCAACCTCAACTGCCCCAAGAAGATCCTTTTTCATTGTATTTACATTTATTTTTCTTCCCCATAGTTGAACATGATTAATGTTTTTTTTATTTGGTTTATTTAGGGACGCTCTTTAATATCTCAGGTCATTAGCGTGCCATTCAATTCAGGGCATGAAACGGCCGACAAATTTTGCTCAGATGTCTCTTCTTTCAGGACTGATGTTCTTTATCGTGCCGTAAATGTACTTCCCTTCCGAAGGAAGCCGTACTTAGGATTTTTACGCCCGGAAAAAATACATCGATCCGGGCCGGGTTTGAACCCACGATCTTGGGTTTAGGAGGCAAGTATCGTAACCACTACACCACCAGGACCGACATGATAAATCTAAAACATCTCAGGAGTTTTATAATGTAACTGTCTACATACAAGGAAGCTATTATGACCAAGTAAGCAACAGCAAATACAGAAAGTGCAAATTTGTAAAATGGTAATAAATCGTAACTAATACTGCAATTAATATTTTAATGTAACATCAGTAAACATTGTTGAGCAGTCGATGAAATGTATTTATGTAGTTTAACAATCTCAGAAGCGCAACTTATGGGGATAGGGCAAGAAATATGATGCTCTCAAACTGTAAATTTAACTAAGTGCAAAGGGCAGGTATGCAGACTAGTTTTAATATGATATAATTGAGTAAAAACGCATTTTAAGTGAAATGGGGATAAAAAGAATTAAATTAAAATTGGTTATACTATTTATTTTAGAACAAACATGTCAAAATCTGTGTGGTTCTGTATATTATTACATTTTTGGAAGGGAATAATTTTTTAACCAATGTGATAACTATACTTTAAAAAGTTTTCAATTATTCCCAATAAATCTGTGATCTATTATGAACAAATTAAAAGCTTAAACATGGTTGTTGTATATATCATATGGAAATAACAGACAGAAACTCAGAATTATCCATCAATATGCAAATAGTCCAAATTACCAGAAGAAAATTAAATTAAATATACATTTTAATAAGCAAGGTTTGGTTTATAAATGACGTGCATTTTAATTGAATCTTTATGATTACATAAAAAACAATTATCTTCACCTGTATATACAAATCAAATTAATAAAAGATGTTATTTTTCCTGACAACCGGAAATTTAAAGTTCAAGGTCAACTCTTCTTTCATAGAAAGATTGTGTGGCTAAACTAGTTTCTACAAACTCGTTTGAAACTGACGTACCTGTTCTTTTATATGCAGATGAACGAAACTGCAATTGTCAACGTATTGACTCATACGCATTGTGATATTAAATTTTCATTTTATATAATTTTACATATTTCTGAGTATATTACATATTTCCTACAATTTATATACATATACTTATATTGGTCATTAAAAGTATCATCTATGACGCCCTTGTAACAAGGAGGTTTTTCGTTGTCTCCATTTTTTCCTCATTAATTTTTCAAATACTTCCTATAAAGTTTAGTTTTTCGGTATCATTGACACTAAACATGTTAAGTATTTTTATTGTCTGTTCTTTAAACTCAGATTGCTCTCTTCTTTGATTCTCCCGTCTACCAAAAATACTAACTAACAGTTTTCCTTTCTCAAAACAATTATTTTTCATGACTGAAATTAGAATTGTCATACTTTGGTATTTTGAAAATATTACGTTTGTAGCGTTGCTTTACGGCTTGTCATCTGTCATTCTTATTTGGAGCTTGTGCCTACAAATGCGCCTTGAATTTTGCAAATTTGAAGAAAGTGTGCGCTATTTATGAGCTAAAGATAGTGTGTCAAGCTTTTAAAAAAACCAAACACCTCAAAAAACTCTTCCTTTTGAGTTTAATAGAGGAGCAAAGACGGTGTAGGCAGCTCAAAACAATTTTGCCTTCAACAGGAAGAATGTCATTGGAGAAAGCACGGGTATACATTTACGGCACGATAAAGAACTCAAGCCTGAAAGAAGAGGTCTCTGAGCAAAAGTTGTCGGTCTTTTCACGCCCTCAATCTAATGGGACGACGATGACCTGAGACGTTAAAGAGCGTCCGTAAATAAACCAAATAAAAAATAAAAAAAAAAGAGCTCTGTAATAACATTGGCCGCTACGGGTGGCCGAGATCGTTAAGGCGTGGACTCGTGAGCAGGATGTGGAGTTCGAATCCCACCAGGGTCGTCCTCCGTGAATGAGGAGGTTTTCCTCAGTCCTCATAAATCGCAAATGCCGAGGAGGTATTCTAAACTTAGGTCTGGAACGTTTCCTGCCTTAAAAATAAATTCTTTCCCAATATATAATTTCATCTCATATATCATAAGTGCCCATCGCCTTGGTGCCTCTGTAGCAAAAAACGAACGTTAAACACCATTCATTCATTCCATTTCCACGAAATTTATCTCCCTCCAAAAACTGTCTTTAGGTGCTATAGAGCGGCATGTAGTGTGTTTCATATTGGTGGAAGTAGACATGCCTCATTGTAGCTATGGAAACATAACAACATGTTCGATGCTGTATCTATATTACTATTTTCATCTTGAAAGCAAAGCAGAGACCAATAATCCTGAATACTAAAAATCCGCACCAAAGCTTTACCTTTTGGTTATGGAGATGTTTCTAATGAAGTCCTCCGGGTATCTTAATGACAATAAACCGCCGCGTTCTTACGGAAGAAATTTCCTACGCAGATACCAGTAGTATTGCTCCCGAAAGGTATTTCTGTTCTGTTTGTTTACTTTGTCACACAATGCAAACTCTTTGTCAGACATTTTCACTCGCTCAATGAGATCTTTGTGCTGTGTGTTACCAACCAGTGCTTTTGGTTGGGAAAAATGTTTGGGGGACTCTCATTACTACAGTAGCTTCTACAAAGAAGAGTGCTGCGGAGCGTTATGCGAAGCCTCTTGCTTATGACAAGCTACGAGCTGCTTCCTGTTTGCAGTAGCTGCTCGAGGCTTCTAAAATACCCACGGCACATGAGAAGTTATCATTAATTCTGTGGCACCGTACGTAAACCTCAAATTGTAAGCTCTTGAGATAAGGTTTGTTTTGACTTAAGTCTATAAACTCACAATCATAAGTCACAAGTTCTGTAATCGGTACAGATTTTCAACAGTAAAAAGCGAAAGTGTAATTCTACTTACTTTAAATGTTGTTTTCTCAGAACCTATTTGTGTAGGTTATGGATCGTACAGAATTGAACCTGGTATAAAATATATTGTATCCTTAATTTCCTATAGATATCAGTCTTTCTGGCTTTCACTTGAACGAATTCCAGAGTACAGTGTTTATTTAAGTATTTAAATTGTTTTAAAAATGTTTATTTGGTTTATTTAACAACGTGAATTAATTCAGGGCGTGAAACGGTCGATACTCAGAGGGCTGTTCTTTGTTCTTTGTTGAATGTTGATTTGATTTATGGACATTCCTTAACATCTCAGGTCAAAGCTCCATGGGCGGCAAATGCAGGGGAGGCCTTGGACGCTTCCTACCTTTAAAAAAAATCCTTTCCCATTTACTGTTTCATCTCAGGTATCGTTAGTGTCCACCGCCTGTGCTGCCTCAATAGTAAAAACGGGCTGTAAACACTATTCAATATATAGAACATGGAACATGTGCATGCCTTTCTAAGTTAAAATGTTGTTTAAATTTTCGTTGGGCTACTATTGCAGAATCACATTCATTTTTTAAAAAAGTGTCCTTGCAGCGATTGTAAGATGTTCAGCTTACCAGCGTGCTGTGTTGCTTACAAAATATGTGCCTTGTTTGATGATTATACCTAACAACCATAGATGGTTCGTTTTTAATTGTCTATAAAATTGTGCGCTTGTCAAAATGGTGGATGATCATTACCCCACTCAATATATATCGAATTTTAGAAAAAAATATTGGGTTTTGGATAGTGTCACGTCATGTATTTCAAGTGTGCACACAAATATATATTATATACTATTAATATAATAATAGAAACTTCTAAAAAGCATAAAATTCATAAAAAACACTGAGAATGCAATATAAAAAAGTTGACATAAAATTTCACACTAAAAACCGTAAAATTGAACACTAAAACCACACTATATTTCGAGCTTGGCTCTTGGTCACTTGCTGAGAATGAACATGAATGAATGAATATATAAATATATAAATTAGACAAAATAATTGTCATAGGTCGACTTTGGGATTTATACACTTCATATAAGACATTTTGCCAGCTTTACTTATGGTATAATTAAAAAATAAATTAACGTTTATTTCAAATAATAATTTTTAAACTTAGAAATTGTATATTGCGAAATAAATCATGTTAAGTTCTCTATTAAACTAGTTACCAGCAGCTCATTGCTCTCCCAAGATTTTCCAAAAACGTTTCTGAAATAAATAGATGCAAAATGCCCCAAATGTCGGAATACCGGTTTCAGTTCTCTGCGGTACCTTTATTGAAAACTGCTCTGCCAAAGTGAATGTAAACAGGAGCACTGTGCAATTCTATTCTGAGGGTGTTTAAAAGGTTCCCTCCTGCTCACGCAGGTATTTATATTTTCTTTGATTTAATGAGTTTGGTCATCAAAAGCATTTATTCACTCTATTAATGGAAGCGCTGGCACGAGAAAATGCCTTCTGGCGCATTATAAACCCAATTTATACGTAAATAGCACACGGTTGCGGTATTTTTGTTAATTTTCTGATGTCACAGGAATGCAAATTGCTTTCATTAGGGGAGAAAAATTAACATCACGGATGAATAGTCACCAACGCCGAAGGGGTGAAAGGAAGCTTATAATGGAGATAGGACGAGTCTTTCATAGTCAATGTAATCTCTACAGTGATTTAAATGCACCTTCAGTAGATATGGAGTATTCCTGAGGGTGCATTGGACTTAATCATTGCTTAGTGAATGTATAGAAAGTCTTGCACGAGACTCCGCAAAGAGAGAAACAACAAATATAATACACTTATGCATCACTACTAATATTTGCAGCCATTTCTTAAATTCATAAGCATAGTTCAAATAAAATAGTGTGGGTGGAAGGATGATATTTTAACTTTAAATATCAGTAACATTCTTAGCACTCTCAGTTAGTGTCGCACGTTTTGACTTCCCTTTAATTTAGTAATATATATAAAAAATATATATAAATATATAAAATCTCTATACGCTACCCTGGTACCTGGTTTCCTAAACCAGGGCGTGTATATCAAAATTTCCATTTATTGTTATTATAACTATACAATTCAATAATATTTTAATAAATTATTTTAAAGATTTTCCTAATAACTAGAATAAAATAATATAATAAAACAATAAACGAAAAAAATAATTAATTGAACCAAAATATAAATTTACTTAACTACTTCCCAAATTAATCTTCCAAAATCTACAAAACTACCAAATTAACAATTTAACAATATTACTGGGAGCCAGTAGGAATATAGCTGGTAGCCAGCTATTCTATCCTTTAAATTTCTTCCATAACTATACAACTATGTTATTACTAACCACTGGTTACCAGCGGTATGTACTGGTATCCAGTACTCGGCAGAGATTCTCTTAAATTGGACATTATACTTAATTGTTTCAATTCTCCTTAATTTATTACAATCATAATAATATCCTTCTCTTTGACAACTTATTTCACTTAAAGTTCATTTATCATTATTAATCGGTTCAAAGTTACAAAAATAGCAGCAAGGTTGACAACAGTCCTTCGAATTATTCATGAACATTTAAACATGAATAAAGCTAGTGCAAGATGGGCGTCTAGACTTCTTTCCTCAGTTCAAAAGCAGCAACAAGCCATCTGATGTCAGGCCTTTTTTGGAGCTCTGTCGTGGCAACGAGAGAGAAGTTCTGTAAACCATTGTTACAGGAAATGAAACTATGGTCCTCTACTATGATCCCTTGTCCAAAAGAGAATCAATGTAGTGGCATAAACCTGGCGAAGCACCGCCTCTAAAGGCCAAGGCCACTCATTCAACCAAGAAGATCATGGCCACAATCTTTTGGGACTGTTTTGGGTCTTTGAAGGAATACTCTTCATTGACTTCAAGGAGAGGAACACCACAATAAATGGATACTGAGCTGCACAAACTACGTGCTCTAAAAAAAGAGAAAAGGTGAGGAAAGCTGAGTGGTAGTGTGCGCCTTCTTCACGTTAATGCACCTATGCACGTAGCTCCTGCTTCAAGGAGGTCGCCCATCCACATTACAGCCCAGATATAACTCCCAGTGACTATTTCCTCTTCTCAAAACTGAAGAGGAACCTTCGAGGAAGGAAATTTAAGTGTGACGAAGAAGTGATGAATGATGTTTATGCCCATTTTGCAGAAAACACTTTGGACTATTTGGGGGGGGGGGGAATTTGGAATGTTAATTCAAAAATGTGAGGAGTTTATTAATAATTTTTTTCAATAATTTCACTCCATAATCCTGGTGTGATTGGTCAAAATTTTGTTTTGTTTTGTTTCATTGGTCGATTTTAAGATGATGTCACATGACTGAAATTGTCTTTTTAAAACTTTCACTGATAATTTACTTGGAGATAATTTGGTATCCATCCTTCTGTGTTTGAAAATAATGCACTAATTGCTCTCTCCATATTTTTAATCGCTCCTTTAATTTTAAGAGGTTTATTTATTTATTTATTTTTTTTTTTGAGTCAAGGGTTTGCTTTATGAAAATGTATTGAATTGGGTTCGAGTGAATATTTTGGAGCTCATAATATTTATTTATTTGTTTTAATGAAAATGTTATATCGATTAGAAATAACATTAAAAAGTGACAAACATAAAATAGGAATGTATAAAACTCCCCAACAATTCCCTTGCTTATTTTCGTATTTGGAAGCGACAGTTTCAATTTTACCGTCGTTGCGGAAGAAGCAGTGAATCCAAGTTAAAGGGCGTCACAGGGGGATGCGGGTTGGCTCAAATAATTGTGATAAGCCTCCCCACGACACAAACAACCCCCTATTGGGTCCCCTTTTATCACAAGCAGAAGTTTACGATAGCAGGGTCTTCTCGTTGTTTTCGCTAGTTAGTATTTGTGGAGCATTAATCACAAAGTAAATTTCTGCTGGCATTTTCCCCGCTTTACTGGCGATGTTTAGATTACTTCTTAGCCCTCCTCTTCGCCTTCCTTCCTACGTTTGTTCTGGTTGTCAGTAATTATTGCAGGAAATATTAAGTGTCGAGTCGGAGCTCTCCTCGACTGAATTATCAACGTTGTGGGAAGGATGAGGGATGAAAAGGGGTGAAGTTTAGTGAGATGTTGGCGGCATTATGTGGGAAGAAAGGCACCGCAACAGAACTTGGGGCTGCGGTCTCAAACCATTGCGTCTCATCTAAATGGTCACATTGCTTAGAGAATAGGCTGAAGCTATCTCAGCTAACAATATGATACAGTGTGGTTCAGTAGCTCGACAATAGTTCAGGCCTCACCGATAGCGACATTTTTAGTGTATATTTCGATAAACTGATACGTGGTTTTTCCAAAAATAATAAACAAATAAATAAGGAATGTATACGAGTTACTAGATCACAAAACTAACTATGATATTAGTTTTAATCAAACGTTATAGTTAACTCATACACGGGACAGGTTGTCGTTTTGTCATGGTCAGTACTAACCTGAAACTTTCAAAGTGGCGTCTGTCTGAATTCAGGTACCACTGAAATTAGTATCTATACATATACAAAATTATTCTATTTCCTGTATTTTGATTCCCGACAAATAATATTCGCATGCAGTGAGGTCTGGGAAAGTGATGGTCATGGTGATTCTGCTGTTAAAATGTCTTTTAGAGCCTCCAAAACCAAGAGTAATATTAACTCTCATTGTAGAATAACTTAAAAAAAACTGGAGTATTTACATGCGACTCCTTTCTAACTGTATAAAAATCATGAACTGTATTACTAGCCTTACAGTTACAGCAAACCACGCACAATTTTTTTTTAATCTATTAAGGGAAAATGGTGAATTAATCTTAGATATTTTGTTCGTGAGCCTACAGATTTGTGAACAAATATTACCATGTATATGAAATCAATACTAATTTAAGATAATTAATTGTTAACTCGTAAATTTGATCAAGTAAATCTTTTACTCAATCAACTGTCATGGCTACCTCTAAAAGACTCTGCATTCCCTTATGCTCCTGTTCAAAATTCTCCGTACCTCCAACCTTCAATATATTGCCTCTCGCTTGGTATATCTGTCCCTAGCTCTAACCCAGTATACGACTTTGCGGTCTATCCCTCGTCACGGAACATATTTTTACTCGTCCTCATTCAGCGTGTCAGTTCCATGAATTTGGAACTCTCTTCCTCCAGAAGTCAGAGATTGTGAGACGATAAAGGAATTTAAACATAGATAAAATGATCAACTCAAATCTAGGAATCACAATATTAGTCTCTCGCTTCTTATTCTGCTTTTCCTCCTCCTTTCTCCCCTTTGTATTAGAGAAAAATTATGGAAGAAAAAGTGGAATTCTACAGTATTATTATAAACTGTATAACTGTATTAAACATTTAGTATTTACATGCATTATGTTTTTAATTTGACTTTTTATGTATTTTATGCAACTTGAACTCTATATATTTGCTGGTTTTCCGCCTGGTAGAGTGGAAGAGAGTGTCACGTGGTCTTAACTCTTGTCAGGGTAAATAAATATATATTTTTAAAAATTTACGATAGATACAATTAAACCGCGAGCAATCTCTAAAATATAATATTTCGTTTATATGATTTGTAAAACTATTACATTAAGTAGAACTATTGAAGATATTTTAAAATGTTTTATTCTGGCATTTAATCAAATATTTTGCGGGAGATTATAATTGCAATGTTCTGCTCTTTATACATATATACAGATATTTTATTTTTTTTAAAAAAAATTTACGGTTGTTACAATTAAATTTAAAGAATTATCTGATCCTAAAGACCCCCTTTATGCATATATACGAATAATTTATGTACGATATCAAAACATTTTCGCTACAATTGAGAGAGTTTAAACAAGTAATCTAGGGTCAAAGACGTATAATGTAAAAGTTAAAAACTGTGAAAAATTGAAATGTTGTGTTTAGAAAGTAATATTAAAGCTAACTGGCGGTAAATGTTGTGTTATAATGTTTTTGAGACTCCTTCACAAGAGTCAAAATAATCTGAAAAATGTCAGGTTAATTACATAATTGTACCCCGCGGCATTGGTGTGGTTAAAGGAATTCATTTGTTAGAAATAAAGTTGTGATTCTAATTTATTCCTTAATGTTGTGAGTATCTGTGTTAAGTTTTTTTTTTGTAACCAAAAGATATAATAAAATACCTCATCAAATATTTACAAATTAAAGAAAAGTAGAATGGTTACGGCGTTTCTGAACTTGCCTACATGAATCTGATATATGAAGAAGCAAGAGGCTGTGCTTTAAAAGATGCTGGAATCTGCATAGAAAGATTCCCTAATAAAAGTCATGCATTTCAAATTGTTGATAGACGTTTGCATAAACTCGGATGCATTAAAGTAAACAAAGATATGCCGTTTTGAAACATTAAGCCGTAACATGTAACTAAGCAATCTTTGACCTTGGGTTCGCTATCTAATTACTTGTCAATATCCTTCTACAAAGGCTTGTTCATTAATATTCTCATTAATATGCTTCTCATTCCGCTAGCTATCCCAAATTGATTTTGCACAACGGCCTCACCACTTGCCGAGGAAAATCATGTTGCACGGTCGGAACTTACAGGAAGTACTTTTAAGCTTATTCCGTTATTTAATAGCAGTAAACAGTAATTAAAATTGTATTCACCATCATAATCGATGCTCAAAGTCCCTGTCCACCGCTGTGAGACATGTCTGAATCCTTATGAAAAATGTTTGACACAATGGTCGTAATTCATCCTCCCAAATATTGTAAGCTGCATCCGGGATATTTTTTTTCACCGCCTCCACAGGTTTCATTTCAGATACAATAGTAATTTTGTATCAATGAAAATTAAGTAACTGAATGGCTTTATACGCACTGTCGACAAATGCACCAATTTGCTGTGCTATTCATGTTAGAGACTTTCGAGGAGATTTTCTAATCGATAGCTTATTTCATCAAACTTCTCCTTTGTTAAATCGTGGCTTTTTGGTCTTGGCTTCTTGTCAGCGAACTTTGTTCATCAATTTGTAAATTGCATTTTTTATGGGGATGTTGCTTCTGGAAGTATAGCACGAAATTCTTTCCTAGTATTGGAACAATTTATTTTGCTCATAAGGATCATGAATATTTTTTGTTCGAGGTATATCTCGTTCCAGGCATACTTCACCATACACAAATAATAGTAGAATTTCTAACACTCACTTTCAAAAGAAATGTAAATGAAATAGTTGACATGATAAATACGACTAAGCTCAGTGACCTGCTCAGCGGATTATCAGTCTTATTGAGTATCGCTCGTCTACTAAACATCAATCGCCTTCCACTAGTTTATACAAACTCCGATTGCATAGCGAATTGAGGATACTTCAGCTAGCAGTGCTGAACATGACGACTTGCTCTTTCGATTCTATATGCATATTAGCATTTTAGTCAAAGATAGTACACCTGTCAGACTGCCATATAAATTTAGTCGTAGATATTTTATTACTTGCATTTGCTCTTTCTAGGAGTTATTAGATTCCCCTACTCTCTCTTCTTACATTTACCACCCTCGACATTTTAACGTTGCGTTATTTCTAACGCCTCTTTAAATAAGACAATTTTCTGTTACAAATTAAAAGATTTACACCTATATTACCGTACAATATATTAACATTATTCGAAGCAAAGGGAATTATTACAGAAACATTTTTACGTTTACAATTTTTTTAATATATTTAGCTTATTTCGTCATGGAGATTGTCTTCAATATAATATTCTTCAAAATCCGCTATTTTGCCAAGGTTTTCGCTGCAACTTATCGAACTTCTGAATCTAAAATATTATTGTAAAATGTCTCACGAATGCAGGTGTAATAGTAAACAGTTTTCAGTATAAGCTTAGCAGCCATTCACTTACAGATTGATTTCTGAAAATTAATGTAACATATATTGGCTAAAATTTCTCCCTCCCAACACCAAAATCTAAAAGTTGAATACTAGCATTTATCTGAATGTACTATATACTAAACCACAAGGCATTGTTTGTTTGACATCTGAGACTGGAGCAGGGCAGGAAAATTAACGCACGGGTTAAGTCTTCTTTACTTATCCCTTGCGTTTATCACTCCAAAAGCATTCCACAGCTATGCTGTTTTCAGAAAATTGGAATTGGTAAAGTTGATCTCTTATGTGGTAAACTGAGTCCGGATCAAAAGATATATATAGGTGAACTCACTGGAAATGGCAAGCATCTAGTAAAAGTAGTTGATTGATGCGATTAAAAATGTTATATGGTGTTTTGTGGTTAAAACACTATGTTGTAAAAAGCATTTAGTCACTTGATTGAAAATTTATCTAGAAAACTGGAAAAATCTCAACATTATTTTAAGGTTTAGGAAGGAACTTGAAAGGAAAAATCAATAAAAACGGATTTGAAAATTTGAAACCTTGTATCTTGATACACAATGTCACTTTTCCTTTTAAAATTCTTCCTTTTTTGATAGCTTTTCTCATTTTATCCTTTCTTCTCAATGGAACATAGTTTGACTAGGTGTCCATCAATGCATTGATACAATTATGGTTACTATAGAATAATGCATTCAATGAGAGTTTATTTGTTTATTTATTTTATTTACGGGCGTGCTTTAACAGCCCAGGTCATGTGTCCCATTCAATTCAGGGCGTGAAACGGTTCATAGGCTCAGAGTCCTCTTCTTTCGGACTTGAGATTATTTTGAGTGATAGCTTTATGTGGTCAGTATGGTTACTCAAGGAGAGTGGAAAGACTTGCAACTATGTATATTTCTGTTGGTTGTAGCTGCCAAATAGCCTGTCAGTGACTTAACCAGTGAACATTTGAATTTTATTATTTTCGGGTTGAATATACTGGTATAGTGGGGACTCAATTTACATATACGAGTACAAATCATAACCCCAGGGACTCAATTTACCTACACGAGTACTGGAACGGAACTCGCCTAACCCCCCAAAAACAGCTGGCGAGATCGCCGACTTAGTTTAAAGCGCTCTTTTTTTTTTTTTTTTTTTTTTTTTACCGAATTTATAAGCCAATTTCTGCAATTGAAAAGGATTGCGAATAGAGATGTGCTTAAATATGCTGAATTCAGTGCTGCTTTGCAAAGACAGTCGAGCTTCCCACAAATGAAACCGATGATTCAATTCAAAGAAAGAGAAAAAAAGTCGTATTTCATTTTCATTCCAGAAAAACACGTAAAACCCAACGTTATCTTTACTTAAAAGGTAACAATCAAACCGGAACATTAATGGATGGTATATCAAAGTAACTGATATTAAAGCTACGTAAACAGTTGTGAACATAAAACAAAAAAGAAGCGGTTCAACAAAGTATTATCTTTGTTATCTGCCTTTTCACTTTTGTTGAGGCTTGTTCTCCATTATGAGCATTACAAGTATTGAAGTTGCTTCCGATTTCCTGCCATAACATCAGAATAAATGTCAGATGCTATGTATACCCTACAGCCCTGGTAACTGTTACATACTCATTACGATAGATGCAGAATGGAGCAGGTGTACCATCGGGCAAATCCGAAATATCCCATCACATAATGGACGGTGCATCCTTTCACCATTATAGCAAAGAGCGCTCTTTGGCTCTTAGAGTGAGCTTATTGTATGGCGAACACATTTAAAAGCCTCTTTTGAACTTTCCTTCTGGTGAAGTTTCCCCTCTCTCTGAAGAAAAGAAGAGCTCTGGTAGTTAGTGCTGTAAATGTGCTGCATAGGATTTTAAGCCTACTCTTGCTCGTGAAGGGAATTGTTTTTGTGCATTTCGTAGCTATTGCGTATATGACTGGCGCAGTAATGGTAATTTTAGGGTCTAATGCAGAAACAGTGACAAAAGGAAAAAACGCTTGAGCTCCCAAAAAATAATAAGAGATGTGAAGACATTGGCCATTACCTAAGATATAGTTCCAGCAAGCGTGCCTTTATTTTTTTTTTAAACGCGTCTTTTCAATTTCTATTATTTCTGGCTCTTTACAGTTAAACAGCGTTCTAACTTTTACATTTAAGTACAAGGGACGAAATGTATAAGCATACAGGATAGGAAAAAACAATTTTCGAGTAGAGGTAGCCGAAAAGTATTTATAAATCTCAAGTATAGGATCAAATGGTCTCGGACACTTCGTTGCGGTGTCACTCTAAAACTAAACATGTATTTGTTTATAATCAATAGGACTGAAAATGCAATAACTTACCTTTAACAAATTATATATTTATCAAATAGAGAATACCTAATATGTTATTTGATTTTTTAAGCTTAAGTTTAGTTAGTTCATAGCAAGTTCATAAAACCTGACTGCTGTACTTCTCAAAACACTTTCCCCATTTCCACGAAGAAGTGAACACCGAGGACTTCATTAGATTGAAGAACAGCCTACTTATGACTACGCCTCCTTCAATGAACGATATTAGTGTACACACGTTATATTGCAACACAATTATGGCGCTGGTCCATCGATGCCTTTAGATCCATATTGGAGCGTGTGAAACTATTAGTTCGCATTCTCAAAACATTTAGTGTCAAACACCTTTATCATCATACGCATTAATACGGTTTAGACCATAAGGGCATTTTCTGTCTCCGCATGCTCAATTAATGCCTATAAGAAATCTACAAAATCCAGACAATAATTTTGATTGCATATTTTTAGAATTTAATTGGGCCGAATCTCTGAGGGGAGCTCATATCCTTTTTGTTGAACAATTTCTTAGCTATCCTCCTTGTATTCTTGCTCAAGCGCCAAAAATGAAATACTATGTTCCTATATGTTTATGATTAGTTGAGAATAAAATGTGTACTTATATTTTCACTGTAGAGCAACCCGCATAAATATCATTCTGTACTCATTATATCACCCTTAGGCGGAACAATGAACGTAGCTGCATCGCTTATCTAGAGAAATCCTACTCGCCGCTAATTAAAAGGAAATGAAAATAAGATATTAATGCACCGAAGTATTATAATTTTATTACCAATCGTAAAGTTTGCTCTGAACTAGATTTGTTCTTAGTAAAGGTACCCATCTCGGAGCAGAAGGTGTAACGTCCACTCTCAACTACGGGTTGCTTCCCCCATGTTCATTTCCCCAACCGTCACCATGCTACAACACAATCACTAGTTCCCCACATGGTCAACATACATGTGCTAATGAGTAATATTGAAATATTTTTACACTCTTATCATATGGAGAGGTCTCAGGCAAATAACTGGAGATCATAAAAACAGGTCTATGGTTTCAAACGTCCATATTTAAAACAACTACAGAGTATGCACGCCATTGACATACTAAAGTTGAAGTAACATTTAAATCGATACTAAACAATACTTTATAGTCAGAAAATTTTAAGTTATTACGCAAAATAATTCACGATAGATATTTCGCAATTCTGGAGGGGTAGGATCATACATTTATGGAAAACAATTGATTCATATTACTGCACTAATAGTGTGATTAGCGTGTAAAATTTGTAGACTGTCCTAACGCTAAATTATAATATAACCTTTTGATGTGTTATTAATATTCAATTTATTTCGACCACAAGTAAGTTGTGAAGTCATTCTAATACAAAGTTAAGTCCTATTCCATTTATTTTTGAGCATCTAAAGACAATTATTTCAATGTTTCGTATATCCTACATATGTCGATTTTCTCCCTGAAATTACTTGTCTAAGCCACATTTGTACAAAATTAAAATCTTTCGCTGTTGTTAATTAACATATAACTTAATGGTAACGAACAGCAGCATTGTATTTATATATACATGTGCATTTTCCCTATGCAAGCATAAACCATTCGACAGATATGATTGACATTTTATAGGGATGTACGTACAGGTGAAAAATTCCGATTATTGTAAAAATGATATTCTAAAGTTGAGGTAACAAAACATAAGAAATGGAACCAAAATGTGGAATTTACCAATTAACCACTGTAATTACCAACTTTTTATGTATACACGTAGTATGCTTTCAATCATTGGCAAACAGCAATGTTTTATTTTATAGCTGCAATAGTTTGTTAGAGGACATTCCATATCCTATTCGCTAGTATATGTGATGGCAGCTGACAATACACTAGATCTCTTCTCCCAATATTTAATATCTCCTCGATTATTATCGTTTTCAGAAGGTAAATAACGGGTAATATAGTCAATGGTGTGACACTGTCACCTTGTAATGAAGCTGCAAAACACTTTTTGTACACTTGCTGCAATGAGTATTGATTAGACTTAAGGAAAATACATTAAATAAAACTTTGCATTCCAATTCATTGGTGTAACTTACCGATAGCACACATATCAAGACTAGTAAGGAACAAAACATGTTTCTGGATATGATTTTCTGCAATGAAAATATTTCTTATTTATCACCTATACAATCTCTAAACGTTAAAGAAATAACCCTGTATAACGCACACCTCACATTGACAGTTAATTACCATGTACAGGGCTTCTGAACATGTTCTTACCGCTTGCACTAGTTTTTTTTTTTTTTTTTTTTTTTTTTTTTTTTTTTTTCCTCCCCATCTCGACAACTGAACATGCCACAGCCGGCTACACTGTACTCCTACCCGATCGTTTTGGCGAGACCACGAGGACACAAAGTACTTGTCGATTATGAAAGAAACCACTCACAATAATGCACACATACTACGGAAGCACACTGTTGTAGACAATGAACGTGTGTACCTTGTAAAGTTTGACTTTTATACATTTTGTTGCGGTATATTCAGAAGGCCTTTGTAGTAATTTTGTTGGCGAACGTTCAAGGTTTATCTAATTTTCCTTCTGCTATAACACATCGTCACATTTTTTTTTTTTTTTTTTTTTTTTTGGCACCGAAACAGAAATATCAAATTTATTCACGTAATCATGCACTGCAATTCTGGAAGGAGACAATTGTCCATGAAACTTCCGAATAAATACCTCATGAATACGACGAGCTTATTCTTACTTATCATAATATTTACACACAAATAATAGGTTGTTCTAAAGTGTTAGCGAACGAATGTAGACTGGTGACTGCTCGCAAGTTCAGGGACAGGCACGTGACCATGAGTTGGCCTTGGCCGAGATGTAAAACAGCGTGCGAGCGGAGAGGAAATGTTCTGTTAGGTAACTAGCGTATTTCTTAGATGTGAAATGTCCTTTCACTTACGCCCCGTAAATATTGACATAGGGCCCAGGGCTTGAATACCATTCGGAGGATTTGCGCGCAAGATTTTTACGACCTAAGAAATCTGTCTACTTCGGTCAGATATTTAATAGACATAAGAAGCTTTATAACCGCATTCGTTTCAGTTTGTCGGTTGGTATACGCAAATCTTTTCTCTATTTGTGTGGCACTTGAGCTAAACTCGACGTCAGGTAGAATGTGTTGAGTATTTAGCTTTAACAAATGTATATTCTTGGAAGTTCACTTATAGGCGTATTCCCCTCTGTAAATAAACATTCCAGTTTGTATATCGCTGTTTTTCTCAGTTCCTATTCAGTTGTGTAAAATAGGCTGAAGTAAGCTAAGTGTGTTTTGTTGTTATTGTTTTATTCAAAGTGCCTAAGGCGAATGGACCTATTGCTGTAGTATTAAATGCAAATGTGTGTGATTTTAAGACATTTTCAACACTGGAAAACATTTAATTCTGCAACTATTAGCATACAGCTGTAAAAAACACACACACAAAAATTGAATACCGCAGCATCTGTAAGCAACAAAACCTCAGAAAAGTAGGGGAAAATATTGGGTGTTACCAATTTTTATCTGTAAATTCATTCGTCACGCTCTGTGAAAATATTTAAACTATGAGAATATCTTTTACACACATAAATAAGATTGTTTATGGTTATATTTGAATTTTCAGAATGATAATTATTTACACTTTAAATCTTTTATTTTTTTTTCTGTTCTGTTTTGTATTGTTTTAGGATGTATATATGAAAAATCTGAACTTTATTTAGATAAATGACCTAATTTCTGGAACTTTCATCACATTTTCTGCTTAATTTTAGGGATAAAAGAGTTTTATGTGCAGAAAAAAAAAACTTTTTGAGAAATCTAATTTAGACTTCAACATTAACTTAAGAACTTTGCAGGCCTTAATTTTCTTAAGTCATTTTTAAGAAATCCTTTGGTTATCCCGACTTCTCTGCTCTTGATTTCAACATCCAATTCTATCTTGTGCGCTGTAATATGGTCAATCTATTTTAATTGTACCACTGAAATATTTATCTTGTCGACAATATCTCTTAGCACTTAATAAAAGTGTTTTTCATTTTGGCAGTAACTTTCATAAAATGCTGTTAAATGTGTAATATGATTTTTAGTTTTTATAGGCATAAATTTACAAAATGAATCTGGGTGAAATTAGTTCTGTACGTTAGTATAATAATTAATAACTTACAACACAGATTTAAGTAGAAGATGGTGTAGGTATATAACTTATTAACGCTATTTCAGTCGTTTTATTTCTATTCAAGAATCTATATTCTTGGTGTGTTTACAGTGTATACAGCCATGATGAGAGGCCCGTTACTTGAGCAACATCTGGGGTAAAGATGTAGTAATGGATGAGGAAGTTAATATACTATTTCTTGAGTAATAATCAGTACCGGAATATTTAAGTAGTTTAGGAAATGAACAAAACATGATCAATTTACGTTAACTATTTACTTTCTGAAAATCTCTCCTATCTTTCAAGGTTTCCCAGCTTGTTCTTATAATCTCTTCGTTACCTTTTATGCATATACATTCTAATTCCTTAATGTCCATATCAGCCTAGGATTTGATGTCCTTTATCGGCTTTGCGGGATTCTTTTGAAAATTGCGGCAACTTTCGAGGAAACGGCACAAATATTCTTTAAGCGATATCATTGTCGGTAAGCATCTTTCTTGTAACGGTATATTTTAGAAGTTTCAGTCAGAGATGACCTGAAGTTAACGCTTGATAGTAATCTAAATCTACCACTACCAAACAGCCATAAAATCGAGGGTTAAATGAAATTCTGCGCAGTAAATAAAACATTTAGAGGACGGTTGCGCAGTTACGAGCGTTCAAGGTAATTTATTTCTGTATATATACGTTTAAACGTGATCGTACATGCACGAATAACGAAGCACGCTATGGACTCCCAATTGAGCTCACCGCAAAGGAATTGGAACAGCACCGAGATTATAGGCTTCCCCATTGAATGGGTATACAATATCCTAAATGAAAATCTGTTCCTTATAAGTAGTTTTTCCGTTCATCATTAAAACTAAGAAACTGTTCGCTTGTCGCATATTTTTCTTACCAATTTTTTAATTAAGTTTGCTCATCTTAATTTAACCTAAAGAGGAATTTCAGCATTTCCTTTGCGCAGTCAATAATGAGATTAAAATTTGCAGACTGGCAAGATGCTGGCTGCAAGTACAAATCTGATATATAGATTTTGTAAATGTCTGCAGGTAATTTAATATTAACGTTATGGATATGAACTTAATACTCGTCTTTAAAGTTCTAAGCCACATCAACGTGGCGTATAATTTCATTTTCTTCAAAGACCCTCTTAAAGCCACTTATATTTACGTTTCACCGTGCTTTAACCGTGTTTCTTTGAAATTTAGAGCATTTTTGACAAGGTCAATAAGCCTCAGGCTAATGCGGTTTTTCTTCTAAGTTAATTAATGGACGAAACCACTTTCTTTTGACGAGCTGTAAACTCCACTGCCTAGGACACCTTGTTTGTTTTGCTGTCCTTCCACTATACTCCACTAATGTCGCTGAATCTGCGATTTCACTTAGAGATACTAAATAGACTTTGGTTTATGTGCAAACTCTTGATACCACAGTTAGGATCGAATAACGGTAACAATCCAAATTCCTTAGATAATATAACAAGTTCCCGTTTTATCACAAGAGGGTCGGAGATTGCCGATAAATTCAGGAACTGGGTGAATTTATCTGGAAAGCTCAGACTTTCGAGTGATATTTATTAGGAGTAGTTCATGAATAAAATAAAATTTTAAATTAATTAAATTAATTTCCCTAAACTAGACTTACAATATTGTAATATTTGTATATTTGTATTATGGATACTTAACCTTTTCAAGGGATCTTGCAACAGACGAATGTCAAATGTTAGTAATGCCAATAGAAAAGAACCAAATATGGTATAAGACTATTTCATGAATAGAATAAGAATAATATATATATATATATATATATATATATATATATATATATAATAATTTCATAAAGTTTTAAGGTAATTTATTGCAATATCCGGGCTGTGATTGGTCAAAATTCAAAATTTTTATTTCATTGGTAGACTTTATGATGTCACATAAGTGAAACAGTCAATAGAGTAAGTAATAATTAAAAACTTCTTTTTGGCTAATAAATACAATATTAATAATACAGGTCTACAATATTGAGGTTAATTTTTTTTTACAAATGTGAACTGAATTTATACTTTTGGAGAGCTGAATTACGAACAGTTCAGTTTTGTCCTATGTGCAATCACATATCATTTTATCACAATGGATTGGCACTTCTACCGCGTGAGTATACCGTTTTTGAATTATTATTATTATTATTATTATTATTATTATTATTATTATTATTATTATTATTATAAAGCGAAATGTAATGAATTATAAAAATTGTCAAAAATTGGGAATTTTATAGAAAACAAACTATCATAAAATTTAATGCTAAAGTCTTGCAAAGTCTTCTGTTTAGTTATCTTCTTACCAATGAAGCTCTTATATCGTAGCATCCTTCAGAATTCTCCATTCAAGTTGATGTTTGATCGAACTTTATATCTGATTTACATTTCCTTAATGACCTGATGTCCTGCACCAAAAATATCCGGCCTCAACTCCAAGGGTGCATTTAGGAAATGCATTGAACATGCCAACGATTTGAATTTCTCTATCTGTTCACTCGTTATTGTTTTAGAAATAAAATTTAATTTCGCTTCCGATAGTTGAAGGAACTTTTTGCAGAGATACTTGAAGCAATGTTTAATTTTTGGCAAAGCTTTAACAAATTGTTTCATGATTGTTTGATATGAAGAAGTGGCGGCAGTCAACGAAACTTCGGTGCACAGTATTGCTACTCCCTGGTGACCAGCGTTTTCTTTCCTTCTTGCTATGCTGACCCATTTAATGTACCAGCCTGTATAGTAGTATATGTAAATACATTTTGTGTGTAATCTCTGCGTGATAGGGTATTTTCAGCTCCATTTTCGATTTCTGCGTACAAAAATTTATCAATTTTGTGGAAAAACGTTTTAATCATAGGGCTGTCAATTTAACTTATTTTAATAACTAAGAAGAATTAAAACATAGATTGGAAATCAAATAGCACGGACTTAACTGCACGAATCTTCGGCTATCCGTGCCAAAACTGGTAAGATCTGAATTAAATCGGCTGTGTACCTAATACAAGGAAACTTCCACACCAGAGGATATTTGTGCAACATTTCTAATACCTGCGGCTAATGAATGTTCAGAGACTCCTCTTTTTCTCTGTAGGCCACTTAGGATCATTCTTCACTATGGCTTCTACATGAGCAATATTTTCATGATACTACTATTGTTGAGCGCTCCTTGTGCTCCTCATCTTTCAAGTGTCTAAACTTTACAAAAATATAGATTGGTAATCAAGGAGCAGAGTGTAAAACCTTTCTCTACTTTTCCAAACATTCTTTTTGGCTCAGAACGTACTTATAATTGTAAATAATGATTGCATGAAATGTATTTCTAGTCACCTGTAGCTGCATCATTAGGTTGCTATAATCAAAGCACGTTCTTTCCAGTGCTGCCAATAGGAAAGTTATATCTCTAGATTTATTTTCAAATCCCGAAAATTAAATAAAATTAAACGCGAGTTTCTTATATCCTAAAAACTGTAATATTTTATTAAAAAAACGTATATATTGCTTTTGAAAACGCTTAATTTTGAACACTCCCTGCTTCACAATCTTTCAAGTTCACCTCGTCGCCGTGCGGAACTTAGTGCCCCTAGTGCCTCTTTGAATGAAGGTGCCAGGTCCGGTGAATAAGCAGGACGTGGTATACATTCAACATTAATATCTGCATGAGCTGTATGAGGTCTTGCGTTGTCATGATTTAAATGTTCGCCTTGTTGTGAGCAAACCTCGACCTATTACAGGTTTCAAGTAGTTCTCAAGTAGACCACAATATCACTCGCTATTAACATTGCGTCCTCTGGGTATGTAATAGGCCATGATTGGCCTTTAGAGTCTCAGAAAAACTTGAGCTTCACTTTACCGGCTAACACAGCTGTACGTATTTTTTGTTTTGTTTTGTTTTTTTTTTTGTTTTTTTTCGTTTTGGCCATAATGAATGTCGCAATCTTTGCTAGTTCTGTTTGTCTCTGACTGGAAATAGTGGCGCAACATTCATCACCAGTGACTATGACATCATAGCATTCTTTCACAAAGCCACTCGGCGCAGCAGAATGTCCTGAATAATGTGGTGCGCACAGCCATGAGTGATCTTTATTTAATTCCACAGCCACCTACCTCATGGATTGTTACCTTTGTTTCGTATCACTTATTCTACTGCAGCGATAGTGTCTGGGGTTATCGCAGTATGCATCGCTCAAGTTGGCACTCATATATCTGCTGAAGTGACACACAGGAATCTCAATATTGCCTCTTCATTCTTCGATGAATGAAGAATTAGTTTCTAGCCCTCACCACCCAAAAAAATCGCACAACCGCACGCTGTTCCTCGCTTCTGCATATCTACCATCTCGTTATGGTAGAAGTTTTAGAATTCACAATGGTTGTTTGTGGAAGAATATTAAATAAATATCATTTATAATTTTTACATTGTGGCTAAACTAACATTAGAAAGTATGGCACTATTTATGTAGACCTATTAATACACATTGCTGCATAATTATTTTTCTCTTTTGAATAATTTAAAGTATACCAGTTTAAAACACTAATTTTTCATAATTGTATGATTAGATATAAAATTTATGCAAATATACTGGGACAACTTATGTATAGTATTAACTAAATAGCATAAACCTGTGTTTTATATTGGTTTCATTATTAAACATATTATAAAAATATCCTATTAACTCTTAGTGTTTCTAAAACAGACACGAAGTTGTTAACACGTATAATGCCAGCATTTATTTTTTTTATTCACATTTTTGACTATTATTATTTTTTTTTACTTGGTTTATTTACGGACGCTCTTTAACATCTCAGGTCGTGAGCGTCTCATTCAAATCATGGCGTGAAATGGCCAATAAATTTTGCTCAGTAGCCCCCCTCTCTCTCTCTCTTTTTCAGGCTTGAGGTTCTTGCAACTAAGCAAAGAGCTTTTAGAGAGTAGCACTCGAAGCGAAATTCTCCATTTACCAATCTAGTTGGAGCATCTATAAAGAATTTCAGCTTTCATAATAACATTTATTTCGCATAGAGAGCTGTACGCTGAAATTTCTGCACACATGGTATTTGGTCCACGTAAGAAACGTGCTCTGATACCACGTAATTAGCGGTGCCCCGTTAGGTACTTTTGGGCAGAGGACTAATTAGCTGCTCTCGTTAGCGTTCCTCTGATGTGTGGCCTTTGCTCTTTGTTGAGCAAATCGTGGTCAACGCAAACGAGCCACACCACTAGCGACATCTCTCTGGGACCGGAAACTTTTCATGATTTCAAAGATACGGTCTTCTAAATTGCAGCGCTTTTTAAATCACAGACTGGAGCTCATGTAAATTGTGTGTACATTTAGACCAATATGTCAGTCATTTTTATAATAGGAAAGTTGATCACTTATCCAGTAACACAAAAAATACCCATGCAGTTTTCACTTTAAAGGGAGTGCTGTTTATTTGTACCTTTTACAGTATATAAAAACCGTGCTCTTAGGTATAGAAAAAATTGCACTGAATAGAAGAGATTTTATTCTTCTGATTCACTTTTAGAATTTAGAACAAAGAATTTAATATGCTTTATATGTTAAGGTTACCATAGCGCAATATACCGCTAAGGGTGAGAGGTCAAGGCGCGCACTCGTGAGCGGGAGGTCTGGGTTTCGAATCCCAACAGGACCGTCCTCCCTGATTGAGGTATTTTCCAGGTTTTCCTCAGTACAAAAAAAATTTCGCAATTTACCATTTCATTTCATGCATCATCAGTGTCCACAGTCTATGGCGCCTCTATAGTAAAAACAGGCTTTAAACACTAATAAAAAAACGCCCATTATCGTCCCAAAATACCGAACTAGTTTCCACATAATCTTCAAAAATAGTTTTTTTTATCAAAATAAAATAATAGTAATCAACACATAGAAATGTTATCCAGATAATTATTGCTGATTAAGGTACAAAGCAACATTCAACCGTTCAACAATTCTTGTTAACCAATATATCGACTATCTTCTTAAGCATTGAAAAAAATGAAATTATGATTATTAATATGATAAAGGATCATTCATTTCTTCTATATGGGGATTATATAGTGAGTATCTACAAAACGTACCAGCAGAAAGAAATAATAACAATACCCAACGTTTTGACAATCAATGAAAAATACCTGAAAAATAAATTTGAAATACAAAATATATGTCTCATTTACATTACTTGGTTGCTTAATTTTTGCTTTAAAGAAGAAATAAAATTTAAACTTATACTAAATGAAAAATGTGAAGAATGCAAAAAGGAAAATCAAGAATTTAAACAATAGAATTTCATGAACTTTATGTCATTAAAATAGTTACAAAGAGAAAAAGGCACTAGGTTACCAGCTGTTTAAATGATATGTTATTATACATACTAGGAAGATTCAAAAAGTAAGACGCACTTGTTACCCTAATGCGCAGAAAGATCTACACAACAGAATTCATGTGTAGATCTTCCTATAGAAGCACTTTCGTTGTAGGAGCAATAAGAGGTGGAACCTAGCACGAGTACAAAATGACGTACTAGGAACATGGACCTAGAGATTTATCGTGAAATTTCGTTGTCCGTGTGTTGGTCAAATGCCATGTAATCAACATTTAAAGTTGTGGTAGCAGTTTGAACAAGGCTGTACAGATGTAATCGATGTTGATTTTTAGTAAGAGGCTAATAACATCAAGCACAGAAAGCACTGTGATGCAGATTAATGAAATGGTTCTCATCAACCTGACTTTTTTTTTTATTTGGTTTATTTACGGATACTCTTTAACATTTCAGGTCTTCAACGTCCCATTCAATTCAGCGCGTGAAACGGCCGATAAATTTTGTTCAGAGGCGTGTTCTTTCAGGCTTGAGGTTCTTTTATCCGTGAATCTACGACATGGGACACACGGCTTTACTTTCTTCCAGAAGTAAGCCATACTTAGGAAATTTGCGCCTGAAAAAATCCGTCGGTCCTGGCCGGGATTGAACCCGAGCTTTTGGGTTTAGGAGGCTTGTATGCTTATCTCTACATCACCAGGAACGACGCGAATGAATAGTGTTTAACGCTCGTTTTTGCTACAGAGGCATCACAGGCGATGGACACTGATGACACATGAGATGAAATTATATATTGGGAAAGGAATTATTTTTAAGGAAGGAATCGTTCCAGGCCTAGGTTTAGGGTACCTCCCTGGTATTTGCCATTTATGAGGACTAAGGAAAACCTGGAAAAAACCTCATCCAGGGAGGACGGTCCTGGCGGCATTGAAACAGACCTCCCGTTCACGAGTCCGCGCCTTAACGACCTCGGCCACCCGTGGTGGTAGGACCGCGAACACAGGTATGGTTACCATTAGACTATCAGGGACCACTTCTGATACTGTCGTGAAAATAGCACAGGCAGTCAGTGTTCATTTCATCGTCCGAGATCTTCTGCAGCGTATTTCATCAGGGAATCGAAAAATTACTGAAACCTTTTTACAGAGACTGTAAAATTATGTGGTGCATTTGTGTCATCATATTGTACTGTAAGACCTTGATCAATAAAAGATTCTTTCCCCATAATATTCAAGTATAACTCACTTCATGAATCTCTCTCGTATAATAAATCAGCAAATGTGGATTTGAATCACCCATAATACTTGAAAAAAATAAAATTCGCGCATAAAACTAGAAAAGCCATTACAGAGAATGACGACTAATAAAATCCTAAACGAAACAAATTTACACAAAATACATTAATATACTTCAGAATAAATGACAGGGATATTATTGGACAAGCCAAGCTTTATAAAAAGAATGAAATATATATTATATAATATATATAATACAGCAAATTTATTATTTTGCAATACTGCAAATATTAAGATCTGTATGAAATTAAAGCAGATGACAAACAAATAAAACACCCTTTAAACATGTTATTTATATTATTAATTTTTAACTTAAACATCTATTTATTATTTCACGACTTTTTGGGTCAAAATTGTTAATATATTTTATTCTTCTTCTTCTTCTTCTTCTTCTTCTTCTTCTTCTTTTAAATAGTGTTTAACGCGAGATTCTCTCAGCTACAGCATCGCACATAAAATATTTTGAGAAGTACAGTAGTTAGATTTTATAAACTGTACTTAACTTCAAAAGTTTCAGCTCTCGACTCGACTAGAAACCATCGGGAAATACCAAGCGTTACCCTACTGCGCATGCGCAGATTTACTAACGATTCCAATCGTCACTTCTCCAATGTTTAAGCGATTCAATACACCAAAGCATATGCTAGTTTCCCCACATTATCACCCCCTCCATATGCCATATATTTGTCCCCTCCAACTTTACCGAAATTTTGTAACAAGGTCACAGATACATCCTTCATAAATTTTATGATTTGATATGATTTAGTGTCTATTTAATGCACCTCTAAATGCCTAAACTCTAATCAGATAAACTCGTAATGCTAATACTAAAGTCACATCGGATTCTATTCTAACAGGGGACGAACAATGGACCCAACATTAAAAATAAAAATAATGGAAGCACTCTGTTCATGCAATAAATATTTCATGCTACACCTCTGCAAAAAAGAAAGAAAATTTAAAACAAAACCCAATCATTACGAAGGAGTATTTAGAACAAGACTAACACTTATGAATTATGATTTTTAAGTGTACTTCAACTATAGGGCACGGTTGCTGGAACCATATCGTGAAGAAGAAGAAGAAGAAATAAACAAACTGTGTCTTTTTGTTTTCTATAATATTTTTGCTTTATGCAGTAAAATAGTGTTCTAACTTGTAAATATAAAGGAAAAAAGGTGTAGGCATATAGTAAAAAAAAAAAAAAAAAAAAAAAAAAAAAAAAGAGTAGAAGAGTAATCGAAAAATGTGTATCTCAAGTTATACGAAGCGTTAATTCTGAAGCTGAAAAGGGATGTATGTATAATAAATAGAATTTAAAATGCAATTTTTTTCCTTTAACAAATTGTATATCTGTCATATACATAACACGTAATGAGTAATTTGATTTTTTGAAGTGTACCTCTTCCACAGGAAAATAAGGAACCGAGGTGTACAATAAAAACGCAATTGCAATCAAATTCACCCAAGGCATTTTATTAACACTTAGTTTCATGACGGACATCGATCAAGATGGCCGTACTGAAGCAGTTGGTGAAACGCCCCGGGAGTAGCGTGCAATGTCCACTTCCCAATGTCGGGAAATTCACTGTTGATAACTTTTCGACAACTTTCACGAAAACTTGAACACTGAATGATTTTATTAGACTGAAATGCACCGTACTTATTACAACCTCTCCTTCAGTTATGTTGGTTTACATTTCCCTGCGTTTTTATTTAATTTTGTTTAAGGATTAATAGAGTGTTATTAGATAAATGTTGTGTGCTATATCTCATGTCCGGCCCTATGATGATGAATGTACAAATTGATAATTATATGGGTGGCTCTAACGGGGGTTGTGACAGTTTTTTTCTCTATAATTTCACTCCATAAACTGGCTGTGATTGGTCAAAATTCAAAATTTTGATTCGTTTCATTTGTCGATTTTAAGATGATGTTTCGTGGGTGAAGGCTTCCATTTCTCTTTACATGTATGACCGTGGTTGCATATGTAATAGGGATATATTTAGATGTGTAATTCATAAATATTCAACTATTCATGAATGAATGTAATTCTTATATGCTATAATTTTAAATTTCATAATCACTTATATGAGATCTGCTCATATTGCTTAACCATTTTTGTCTCTCATCTCTTAAATAGATAGTTCATCAAAATGTTGATGGGTTGGATATCTGTTAATTTTTTTTTAACTAGAGAACCTGCCTGACATATTCAGTTAGATCGACGTGTGCGGAAACCCATTGAAAATGGATTGTTTTATTTAAGTGTTGCAGCGGTATTAAATAAAAAGAATTAGTTGTTAATTAAATATGTAATGAATTGAGGGAAAGATTTTGGAAAAGAAATTTGATTTGATAAGTTTTGGATGTAATCTCAGGGGTAAATAATTCCTTCCTCTCCGACGATGGTTAACGCTGTCTTACAGTTTTGCCACGACTGTTAAGACTCTGCTGCTGGATTTTTTTATGGTCCTATGACCGTAGGGGAAGCAGTCTTGTAGATAAATAATATTTTTTTCGTTATAAAGGATGTCACAATTTATTGTTCATACGCTATTGTACATAACTATTGCACTTAACTAATAAAGTTCGTCCATTTAATTCTCTTTCAAAACTGACTACAGCTTTCCACTATTGAACGGAATTGAGGAAGGCCTTCCACTGATATTGCCCCGCTGAATACTCTTGCAAAACTGACTGCGAAACACAATATTGCAAACTAAATAAACAAGGCCTACGTGACATTTTACATGTAGAATCAACTCAAGCGGTTGACTTCTTCCCTTCAAGAGGCTATCGGTCTGTCTTTTCATCCCTGTAGTTGCCTGCCATATGCGGTTTATTATGCCTACCCTGTTTTACAATCTCTAGCAGAATACAAATAAACATCTTTTCCACGGACCCTGCTTAAGAATTTCCTCCAGAAAATATTGATTTGCCATGTTCTTACGCCTTCTATACAAACATTGTTACAATAGGCTACAGAAATTCCCAAGTCAGATTTTATGGCTGGGAGTAGCTTTCCGCGCCCTGGTTAGAAAATAACATTTTACACACAACAACTGAACACTTGTACAGGAAAATGACATTACACTCATGGTTATAACGAAGTTACATAAAATTACTTGCTATAATTACTCTAATTAAATATGAGGATGGCAGCTCAGGAATACTGTCTCAGTATGTGTTTGATAATTTGTCGAATTTCGGCGATTTCTGATGAGAAGGGGCATTAATTGATTCTATTACCTCTAATGATGATTTACAATATGAAAGAACACTACCTTGTTAAATGCTTGTGACCTATAAATCATTTATTGTAATGCTAGTAGATGACTCTGATTTCTCATCGAAGTTTGTCTTTTTTTCTGCGACTTCTATATAGTGAGAAAGTACTGTTGAATACTTTAACATGCCTGTGTTTTTGAAAGAAGTATCAAGAAATTAGACCGACTTTTAGAAAAAAAAGTAGAAGGTAAATATATTTTGTGATATATTTTACTATAGTTTCTTGTAGTTGATTATTCTGGATTTTAGATACCAATATCTTATTTAAAAGTTCATACGACTAGAATAATGTTTTCCTACACACAAACAAGAAAAAGCACGAGCCACAGATAAAGCGCAGTGATAAAAAAAAACTACCTTCTCTGGGCAACCCCTGGCTCTGCAGTGAGAATATATGAATGCTGATACAATGCCTCTCTCTAGTCTCTAGGGAGAAATGAGTCAACATTACCTGTCATATCTAGCTAGGTATGTTGAACTGGGAATTACGTTTTGCGCCCACCACCTCCCATCTGTTTCTGCTTTACGAATGATCGCTCAACTTTACTTGTTGTCGAGCTGCACTGCATTGGAAAATGACCCAAATTTAGCATTATGCTCTTCCACACTCCAGCAACTTCCGAAACAGGGTTAAAAATGGAGCGAGTGGTTCTACATACTACGTGTTGCTAACTTTTTGACATATTTCATTAAAAGTTTCAGATATGTATCTTTTGCCAGCGATCTGTAACCATCGCATCGGCCGTGTGGGCGGAATTTATGAAGAGGATTTTGAACTCGTGGACTTCATTTTGCTAAAGCGGCGCATCGTATTTACCTTATTACATTTACAGTATTGTAAAGGGAAAAAGGAAGGCAGATTTTAATGTATTGTCAAGTATATTATAATAAATTTAATTAAAACGTCAGAGAAATATCCTAAAACTGTAAAAAAGATTTCAATCTACTTTCGTTCGTAGAAAAAAAAAAAAAAACGTAGAGCATTAAAAACATAGTTTAAATAATTAATTTACATATTTTCAAAAAATATGAAATAGAAATTAAGTGTTATTAATACAAAGATAGTGTTATTAATACAAAGATAATAATTGTCATTATTAACTTTAATATTACCAGTTTAAAGTTAATAATGACAATGGGGAAATACAAATTGACTTGAACATTACAAACACTTTTCATATTGACTGTCAGCATGTCTTGGAGAGAAATGATGTTGTAACATAGGTATTTTGGATAGTAATAAATGTCAGATTTAAACCTCTCCTCCACTTGGTGCAACAGCCCAAATCGGGTCATGGCCTACTGCAGCGACCGCTGCGTTCTTAACTCCGTCTTGCGACTTCATTGGTACAGAGCAGTATTGCAAGGGGGAATTGTGATTAGCATGCCGGCACCCGTCGGTCGCCTATCATGCGGATTCCACTTCTCCATCGGTAGTTTCCCAATCCTCAAGAAGCTGAGTGCACCTTATTCCAGACCTCCTTAACTTAAAGAATTTCTATGTAGGTACCGGGATTTGATCCGAAACTTCCCGGAAAGCAGTCAGCAACGGTGATCTCTAGACCAAGAAGGTGTTCTTTGAACTTACATATTATATAATTGTATTGCAAATTCAAGGTACAAAAATGTTCTTCAGATGAAAGAAAGGTGACAATGATAAAAGCAAAATTAAAATATAAGTACCAGAAGGTTATATTATGAAATGAAAATTAGCACAACAACAAGAAATATAGTTTGTTTTTCATTCACAAAACTTTAAAATTTTCATTAATAAAGCTAATAATTTTTATTGCATGCTGAAATGGAATAAGGAAATATTCTGAATTTACTATTAGCTTTACTACTGTAAACATACACAAATTAAATTAAACAAACTTAAATACCTACATACTAAACTGTTCTAGACATGTTCTAATACCAAATATTAGCGTAAAATATTTTCTTAAGTTTTCTTTAAATTTGTGGATAAAGACTTTGCTTTATTAAATATGAATAGGACATATATTTGACATTAAATCTAGGATTCTTATTTGTCAAATGTTTCAGTATTTATTTTTCCACTAGACTAGACTAGAATATCGAAATATATTTTTATTTTAGACATCGGTCAAATACGGGTCAAATTCTTTTCTAGAAATATATACCTAATTTGAATATTTGAAATGTACATTTTATAAATTAAAGCTATTAAAAATAACAGGAATATACTAGATAAATAAGTTATTATTTAACTGCAAAGTGTTAACTTTGGCTAATAGCTAACGCGCTGGTACATGTCTATATCCCATATACTGTGAAGTAAAATATCATTCAAATTAATCAGTTAAACGTCAATTACTACGCAAATTAAGAAAGTAAACTGTAACGTTTCTATATCAGTAACTTACAATTAGGTTATTTGAATTACAGTTCGGCAGAGGGCTACTGTCTACTGGTTGAAAACAGTCGTTAAGGCCTATATGTATGTGCTTTTAGTTAGTTCAAGGGATGCTTTGTCTTTGAGTAATTGTACATTCGGCGTTACTCGTTGCTTTCATTGGATGTTAACGGTGTGCTATCGTTCTTTGTCCTAGCAAGAAAATATCCCGGCACTCGTGTTCCAGTTACAGAAACTGTTCGCCAGCTTGGTAAAAAGATACGATAGACAAGATTATTACGCAGATACCGGCAACGTATTTACACTGAAGCCTTTCACTTTCAACATCTCTATTAACACAGAATTTGTATTATTATCTTTTTAAATAAGTAACATTTTATGCTGCAGTAAAAACATAAATATTAACTTACCCGCGGCGACTCATACCTCTTTATCCCGTCATGACGGCTGCATTAAGCAATGAATGGTCTAGCTTAGCTCAAAAACTCGCAATGTAGCTCTTTGCATTGAGCATCTCATCCGATTTTCTTTGTTTAGAACAGTATGTGATCTCTTTTGCTTTTTATTTCAAATACTTCCAGTCTCAGGGTAATGGATCTTTGAGCGTTATATGAACATTTAACAATACATAATAACTATGTATAAAAAGCTCAGCACTAACTGTCTCGTTTTAAAATAAGCATGATGTTACAATTGATCTTTAATTTGTCCGCATGCTTATAAAACTCGCTCGAACATTACCGTAGACAATTACAATCTTACAAGTATTTTAGTTAATATCCTTGTCTTATTAAGTTAGGAGTTAAATATTAAGTTGAACATTTTCTGAGAAATGTTCTTCTATTTTGTAAAACAGAGTTTTGCTTCTAGTGTAATATATTTACAGAATTTTGTAGCACAAAGCGTTAGAAGTTTGGGCCTAGGAAGGCTATGCTTTAGCGAGGTAGTAGTGAAAGAAACTAAAGTAAACAAATGTTATTTCTTGACGTGCCTCGTTTGTCAACAAAAACTCTTTTACTTTACTGTATTAACTAATGATGTTTTCAGCAGTTTACCTAATCATAAGAGATCTGTTCAGAAACTTTCCGAAATTTTTAAAACTACATTTTTTTTAACTTTGTGCGCCTTTCGTCGTTTATAT